>JARHVA010007310.1:327500-375000 GCA_037957365.1 Torreya grandis | reverse complement strand
AGCCTTTTGAGTGACGAAACCATAAGTTCCTTCATTCAGCATCAAGGACTAAATATACACAACAAACCAAGCCTAAATTTAGTTGAAACATATATTTTGAGCACCATAGTATTATTTTTCATAATACTTATTCACTTATAAGATACCATGGTTTAAATTGAGCCAAGCATAATAACATTTTCAACCAAAAACCTGGTCTAGAATTAGCTTATAAGTCCATTACTTGGAACAAAACAATGTTCCCAAGCATTAAACCTAAGGATTAGCAATTTATTTTCTTGATACAACCCATCAGGTGTAGTAATGCATAATCCAAGCCAAAATTTACCATTTCTTGCACCAACTATCAATAATTACAACTAGATGAACTAATAATTTATCCACAATAAGTGATAATAAAAAAATAAAAAAGAAATGAGAATCCCTTTGATTTTCTTGCCAAATCATAGAGAATTTAATAATTCCTTACAAGGCTATTTATGTTTTAGATATCTATCATGACATATATCAGTCAACTGAACTGATATAAACACATAGCTATGAATAAAATAGTTACATACATACAATAGTTCAACATACCCTCGCCAAGGTTTACCATCATGGCTCCCCAGAAGGTAACTTTCTTGAAACGACATTTCTAAACCAAGATAAACTCAAACCTATGGAGACATTATTATTCCACTTACAACCATGCAAGTTATAAGGGGCATGTTAGTTCCTTAATTCTAGCATCATTGAACTCTTTTCAACAAATTCGATTTGATATTTGATTTTCTGAACAATAAATTACAACAGTCTTACCTATGGGGATAGAAATGAATATCACCACCATTCTTGATGTGTAGCTCCACAAAGGCTCAAGACATTATTTCAACAAGAAGAATGCAAAAACTTGATTGATTTACCTAAGAAGACTAGGTCCCTATACGCAATCTAGTCCCCTAAGTTAGAGTCAAACCCTTGGTCCTACGAGGGTCATAATGTTTCAAGTGTCTAGTGATGGGTTGCCCATATAACCCATAGAAAGATACTAAACCTTATTTATATTTATTATAATAAATAATCCTTTACCACTTATCTCCCATTGACCCACCCATACAAGCCAATGGTCGAAAAGTGAGGCTTGCTTGAATGTAATTGAAATCATGAAGGGTTAATCCATCAAAGGCCAAGGTAGAGAGTATGACCATAATGGGTAAATTATACTCTCATATTATTTATTTCATACAAATAACACTAACTTAAACATAATAGCTATCACACCCTACATATGGATGTACTCATGTGTTCAAACATTCATGCATCAATTGTATCATTGGCTTTTACACCTTTATAAGAAAATAAAAGGAAATATTTTGAGATACATGGTGATTGGTAAACCAAAACAAAAACACTAACCTATATTCCATTCCATTTAACTAATAAATTCTAGATTGGGGCAATTCTCAAGGAAACATTCTTGGGATTGCTCAACACATGTTTCTATTTCCAACCATGCCTTAAACAAATTCTCAAGTTATTACTTCCCTAATGAGGAATTATTCCTAATTTTTAGGCCATCCAAGTCTCATATTTTCTCACATGAAAAACATCTGATCTGACCTTATCCTTCACTTGTGAATTGTAGGATAACCTAACAGGTGTAGACACCTAAAACTAGGAAATAATAACCTTCTACCAAACTTTTGACCAATTTCTACCAAAATGCACAATTTGGACTAAAACACTAAAACACATTAAATGAGTTGAAATTTTTATACTAAAGTACCAATTTTGGATAGGTTATCATTAAATCAATCAATGCAATTTATGAAGAAGCTAACCTTGATCAGATCATTTCAAGCCAAAATGACATTTTTACACCTAGGTACTCTGGATTGTTTTTTTCTACCAAATTTATTACATAGGAAATGTGCCTTTGTTATTTTGTGTTTATGACATCCTAAATGGTATAACATATCCAATTCATCTAACATCTCCTTTCAATTCTAGTCTAGTCAAATTTTGAGCCAATAATATGATATTTTGACCAATTTGTGCACTAATTGCCAAAATTTGCACCAAAGTTGACTAAACTTGTTTAAATCTAACTAATTTGAATCATGAGCCTTATTAAGAATTCCATGGATATTTTTGAATATTTATTTTTAGAAAATCATATTTAATATCTTCATCATCAAATGACATCATTTCCTGGAAAGACATCCCTAGGTCATAAATGCATAAAATATAAGGATTAAGCCATCCCATGCCTCATTAAACCTTTCATGCCTCTTTAATGCCTATCTATCCCAAAAATTTATGAGGTAATTTATTGAATTTGGCCTCCAAAATTTAATGGATTTTTATCCACACATCTTCATCTTGAGACGGACATTTCAAGTTCATTTAATCATTTTTCAAAATCTATAAATAAGAGGCCTTGCCTATTGATTTTTAAGGTCTCTTAGTGTACAATTATAATGCTAAAAAGCTCTCTAAAGCCATTTCAATTAGTGTTATAATTCCAAATTATTAATCCAAATCTATCACAAGCCAAAGGTGCCAAGAGGAGGTAAAGGTAGCCACAATCCATTGAGGAAGATCTCTTGAAGCACAAGCCGAGCAAGCCAAAGAAGGAGCATTTTAGAACAATCAAGGATTTGGTAAGAAATTGGTGTTTTGTGTTCATATTTATTATTTATTTCAATTTCCAGTTGTGTTTTCAAATGGTTTTTCCTCACTAAGCTCCCCCTAGTGACTAGGTCTAGAGATGTTATGTGAATTAGTGTGTTTCTTTCATTTTGTTTTCATTTTGGAACTAACATGATACTAACCATCCTATCTTGAGTCAAACTCATAGTATACATAATGGCATGCCTGGTGGAACTCTATCATCAAAAATTTGGTCAAAAATCAGCTAAAAAAAAACTACTAACCATTTTCATGAAAGATCTTGGAGTGTGGAAGTAAGAAAGGTAAAAATTTGGCCAAAAGTCCATTTTTCTAGAAGTCACAGTTTTGTCCCTACAAAGTCACAGGTTTGTCCTCTAGACCCAAATATTACCACTAAGACAATTGTGGTTTCTTATTACTAGTTGTGATATTGTGTTTTAACTATTTTTGGCTTAACATTTGTCTCTATCTATAGGTATAGTAGCAATATTTCAATCCCATTATTTACTAATAATGATATTACAATCATGTTACTCGATAGTAGCGATATTGTAATCTTATGACTTTGAAGTCATGTTATTGAAATATTGATATTTAATAATATTTATATTTTTGATTTGAGTCATGATATTTTAGCTAAACCACTAGTGGTTAACCTAGACCATTAAGGTTAAGTGATAACATTCTAACTCTCTCAGTTGTGGGATTGTAATCTTGAATAGCAATTTTGCCTACTCGAGTAGTGATATCATGGATTTTGACCAAAATAGTAGGATTGTAGAGCCAAATTATGATATTATAAAACTAAATAGTAAGAATGTGGACTTGACTCATGGCATTGTTAACCCAAATAGTGGGATTATTGGCTAGAGCAGTAAGATTGTGGATTTTTGCTAAACTAACCTAAATAATGATATTATTTGTCTAAGTCAGTTTTGCATAGTCATGGGATTTCACTATGGATTAGTGGGATTGTACTATGTGAAAAACTTAAGAGCTTATTTTATAAATTTATTTGGTCAGTCTCGTAAGTGCTTCAAAGTAGGCAGTCCTAATCTTGTTTATTTTGGTTGAAAGGCTAGTTTGGAAGATTAATTTGGGTGTTTTTAACTAATTATAAAATTCAGTTTATGGTTTTAAAAATAACTTTTTTAAAATCATGCACACTTAAAAATTTGGTTCCTAAAAAAAATATTGAACATTCTAAGTCTTGAAAACTTCAAACTTTGGGCTTAAAATGAACTTAGGTGCTTATTGTTTCATATTGTATTTTTGGTGAAATATTTACACTTTTTACATATTAAACACAAGGGACCAAATAACATCACCACACATTTTGTTTAGTTCTTTAAAATTGAGCACACTTCAAGTTTTTGCAATGTTGTTATCATGTTTTGCCTAGATTAGATTTTTTTGATCAAATAGGGAGTTATGTGCATGTGCTCTCCCATACATCCCCTTTAGAGAAAATTTTGGATCAAAATCACCAAATTAATTGCAAAGTGCCCTAGTCCAAAGTTGTAAAATAAAATTTATCAAGGTTCCTCACAAGACCTGCATGGCTTAGGTGACCTAAAAAATATTCAGTTGATATAATTCATCCATTATCATTAAAGTTGTAGGCATAAAATACCTTTTAATTATTTGAGAAGACATTACTATTATTATAACTTGAAATGCCTTCCCAAATAGGGGCAAACTATAGACACCTAAAATTGGTCAACAATAACCTTTAACCAAGCTTTTTACCAATTTCTACGAAAATGCATAATTTGTCCTAAAACATCAAAACACATTAAATGAGTTGAAATTATTATATTCAATAACCAATTTTATCTAGGGTATCATTAAATGAGGCAATTTAATTTATTAATTAGCTAACTTTGATCATATCATTTTAAGTCAAAATGACATTTTCACACCTAGGTGCTCTAGATTGTTTTTTTTATATCAAATTTCTTGCACATGACACATGCCTTTGTTATTTTGTGTTGATAACATCCTAACTAGGATAACAAATCCAATTCATCTACCATTACCTTCTAATTCCAATTCAATCAAATTTTGAGCCAATAATATGACATTCTAACCAATTTGATTAATTTGTGAACCAAGTGCAAAAATTTGCACCAAGGTTGATTGATCATGTTTAAAGCTATTTAATTTGAATCATGAGCCTAATTAAGAATTTAATTGAGTTATTTGAATATTTATTTTTAGAAATTGATATTTAATATCTGCATCATCAAATGACATCATTTCATGGAAAGATATCCCTAGGCCATAAATGCATAAAATATTAGACTTAAGCCATCCCATGCCTCATTAAGACCTTTAATGCCTCTTTAATGCCTCTCTATCCAAAATATTTATGAGGGGTTTTATTGAATTTGGCATCTAAAATTGAATGGATTCTTAGCCACACATCTTCATCTTGAGATGGATGGTTCAAGTTCATTTTGATAATTTTACAAAATCTATAAATAGGAGGCCTTACCTATTAATTTTTAAGCTCTCTTGGTGTAAAATTATAATGCTAAAAATCTCTCTCAATAATTTTAGTTAGGGTTATAATTCCAAATTTCTACACCAAATCCATCACAAGTCAAAGGTGCCAAGAGGAGGTGAAGGTAGCCACATTCCATTGATGAAGATCTCTTGAAGCACAAGCCAAGTAAACCAAAGCATGAGCCTTTTAAAGAAATCAAGGATTTGGTAAAAAATTAGTGTTTTGTATTCATATTTCTCATTTATTTCCATTTCTATTTGTGTTTTTAAATAATTTTTCCTCACTAAGCTCCCCCTGGTGACTAGGCTTAAAGATGTTATGCTAGTTAGTGTGTTTCTTTAATTTTGTTTTCATTTTCAAACTAACACAATATTAACCATCCTCTTTTGAGTCAAATTACTAGTCTACATAATGGCACACCTGATGAGACTCTAACATTAAAAATTTGATAAAAAAATAGGTACAAACAAACTGCTAACCATTGTCATATAGGATCTTGGAGTGTGGAAGCAAGAATGGTAAAAATTTGGTAAAAGTCTATTTTTATGGAAGTCATGGCATTGTCCCTACGAAGTCATGAGTTGGTCCTCTGGACCCCAATCCTACCACTGAGACAATTACATGTTCATCAATCCAAGTTATGATATTATATTTAAACTATTTTTGGCTTAACATTTATCTCTGTTTGTAGGTTCAGTAGTGATATTACAATCCCACTATTCACGAATAGTTATATTTCAATCCCACTACTCGATAGTAGTAATATTGCAATCCTATGACTTTGAAGTCATGATATTGCAATAATAATATTTTTAAATAGAGATATTATTGATCTGAGTCATGGTATTGTAGCTAAACTTCTAGTAATTAACCTAGACCATTAGGGTTAGTGATAATACTACAACTTTTTTAGTTGTGAGATTGTGAACTCAAATAGTGATTTTGCCTAAGTAGTGATATCATGGATTTTGACCTGAATAGTAGGATTGTATACCTGAATTGTGATATTTTGAACGTAAATAGTAGGATTATGGATCTAACTGATGGCATTGTTAACCTAAATAATAGTATTCTTGGAGCAAGTAGTGGGATTGTGGATTTTTGATAAACTAACATGAATACTGATATTGTCAATTTGAGTCACGATTTTGTAGAGTCATGAGATTTCACCATGGATTACCAATATTTCAATATGTTTAAAACCTAATAAATTATTTTACAAAGTTATTTTCTCAATCTCATAAGTGCTTCAAAGCAGTCAATCCTAATCTTGTTTTTACAGGATGAAAGGCTGGTTTGAAACATTAATTTGGGTGTTTTTAACTAATTATACACTTCAATTTTGGGTTCTAAAAATAAATTGGTTAAAATCATGTACAATTCAAAAAAAAATTCCTAATACAAATCTTGAACATGCTAAATCTTTAACATGTCAAACTTTGGGCTTAAAATGAACTTAGGTTTTTATGGCCTCATATAGTCTTTTTGGTGCAACATTTACAACTTTTTACATTTTTAAAGCCAAGGGGCTAAAGAACATCACCACAAATTTCATTTAGTGCTTTAAAATTGAACACACTTCAAGTTTTTTCAAAGTTTTTATCATTGTTTACCTAGATTAGATTTGTTTCAACAAATAGGGAGTTGTGCATGTATGTTATCCCATCTATCCCCTTTAGAGAACTTTTGGGGATCAAAAGTGCCAACTTAATTGCAAAGTACCTTAGTAAAAAGGTGTAAAAGAGAAGTTTTCAAGGCTCTCCCCAAGAACTTCATGGCGTGGGTGACCTAGAAATAACCTATAAATCTCTTTTTCTTATCATTTATTTCATTGCATCTTGGTTTGTGAGGGGGACTTCCTTACCTCCCACAAGCTATTTAAGGAATCCTTGACTCTAGAATTCATCTCCTACTATTATCTTCAATGCCTCTTCATGTGGGAGTATATAAATCAAGATTACCTACTAGGATGGTGGTTTGAGTTGTTAAACTATCTCATATTGCTAGGTTAAGGCCATGGGATGCATGATCTTGTTGGACATCACACTACATTGAGAAAGTGATGGATGTAGTGGTTATAAAAAGGCAATAATTTTTTTATAACAAGCTATATGATGTGGACCCAATTGATGTGTTTCTTCTCTTGTTTGCTAATGTGAAATTTGGTAGATATGAGATCCATCTAGAAATGTTTGAAAAATTTCTAGTTTAGTTAACCCCACTTTGCCATAACTTATTAGTTTAGGATTTAAGATGATTAGTTAGTTAATTTTGTCTTTATCTTGGATTACTTGGTTTTTGGGTGGATTCAAAACTTGGTGTTAAAAAAAATGACATAACCAAACACATTATCCCCAAATTTCTTTGAATAAGGAGGCGTTATGCTTCTCAACTAAAAACATTTTTTTCCTTGTTCAAACTCGTAATACACTTTATGTCATATCTTCCAATTTGGCATAGTTATGATACCCATTTGAGTCTAAACCTTTTTCCACATTTTTTTAATTCCCTCATTGATAGTTTAAATTCAAAATTGGACTCTTCCAAGTTTTAAAGGTTGATATGTTAAATTGGGTTCACCACTTTGTACTTGACTTATTTTGACTTGAGTTCAATTACCAACTTGAATTGAGGGCCATTTTTAGACTCAACATCATTGTCATCATTTGTTAGGACCTAAGTCATCTTACGTATTACTCATGCTTTGAATCTTAGACCACATTTTGTACTATCCATCCTATTTCATTTTTCATCCTAAATCCATTTCATAGCAAACATTTGCCTTAGAGTTTTTTTCGTAACTTTGTGTGTGGGTAGCATTTGATTTGACGAGAGTAGTTTCATGCTACCAAAATTGTGTTAAATCAATTTTTGCCTTAGAGTCTTGAAATAAGATTTTACCACGCCTTTTGATCTTTTTTGCATGGTTATGCTACTCAAATTAGTTTGAACTTCTTTCATAGGCCTTTTTGCATTGAGTCCAAGTTGTTCCAAAGTTTTAAAAATTTGAATTTTTCTTTGAGAGCCTTTTTCTAGAATGGTTACAATTTTCACCTTTTCATAGCTTATCAGTCAAAGAAATATAGTTTGAGCCATTATTTGGGATAAAATAAGCTATCCCCAAGTACATTTTGTTTCATACCTCGTACTTATTGACCATGTTTATATCCAAGATTCAAATGCCTATCTTTTATTAAAAGTGTTCTAAATATGTTAGATTAAATATCTTATTTTCTAAAGTCTAGCTTTTGACATCATTCGGATAAAAGTACTATCACATGTTTTATTTGAGTCTAGCTTTTGATGCTGTGTTTGGCCAAAAGACCTAGCAACTTTTTTTTCTATATTAAACTGATTTGAAACACTTTGACTTAGAATTTAAAATTTCAATTTATGATCCTTTTATTTTACCTTTTTGTGTGAAACATTTAACATTAGATAATTAATGTTAGCTTGTTTCATTACAAATCATTGCATCAACCTTTTTGATATACATATCCATCCTTTTGACCAAGTTAGACCAAGTTTGAACCTCTTTTAGACATCTCATTTTTAGATTTATATAACTCTATTTTATTTTGTCATGAAACATTTACTATGGATCCTAACAT
The DNA here is from genome assembly GCA_037957365.1 of Torreya grandis. NCBI lineage: Eukaryota > Viridiplantae > Streptophyta > Pinopsida > Cupressales > Taxaceae > Torreya > Torreya grandis. Next base: position 366,225 of record JARHVA010007310.1, on the reverse strand, counting down.
ATATTTAAAAACTTGTAGTTGCCTCATATACAATATAGGAGTTAGTAATAATGTCGTACTGGAAGAGATAGTTCAAGACCCTTATGCAGACAATGTTGTTTATGAGATAGATTCTTATCTCTCCTATAAAACTCAAGAAGGGGCACAAAGACAAGACCCATTGGATCATTATTTAGTAAACACACCTCAACATTTGGATCTAAATCAAGAGAAAATAGAGTAGTATCTAGCTTCAGTACCTACAATTGAAGAGCTAGTTCCTCAACAACCACACTATGTTACTGCACCATCCACATATGGTCCTTATATTTTTTAGAGTCACTTATTGGAAAACAAGGATGAAATTTTGGTTATGGCTATAGAAGTCAGGGCTAAGTTTCTAGCAGACTTCCCCCACAAGAAATTGTCAAGCCTAGTATAAATGCCTCATAACATAATTTATAATCAATAGGATTCTTCTAGCAATCCTTTAGTTTTAGTCTAAATGCCATATCAAGACCCTAATATTATTTTCAAAGGAAAGGAACTCATAGAGGATCACTTTTTACAAATGAAGATAGTATGCCAAATGTACTAAAACCTAACATGTAATTTTAACCAAATAACCATGTCCAATCGACTTCTCATAGATTTAATTCCTTTAATAGGAGTATTAATTGAATTGACCAGTCAAGACAATTAGGGTGTGGAATCCTTCATGAAAAACACTTTAGTTGATTACTTGGCTCATGTACCAACCATTGAATAAGTGTCTTTTATTTCTACGTATAATATCAAGCAAAACATAGTGGACAATGCATAAACAACATCCAATCTAAACCAAAGTGGTGTAAATACCCCAATAACTAGTACACAAAAAAGTGTACCTTAAGCTAACATCATAAGTGGTTCTCCAAATATAAGAGTATGAATTTATACATCCCAACCTCAACCAAATACTAACACTAATCCTAAACCAAATCCTTCTTCAAGTGCTCAACTAATAGGATTAGGTAATCAACCTACAACCAGTGTCATGCATCTATAACAAAATGTGATGAATATTACTCAACAGGGAATGAGTAATGTTCCATAATGATAAGTGTAATCCAACATACCAACACAATAAAGGAAAAATATATTTCCACCTCAACAAGGTATAACTAATGTTTCACCTCACTAAGTAGCTGTAAACATACCTCTCTCTTTGTAGACTAATATACCAGTTCAAAGCCAAATGATGTCTAATCAACAACATATGAATATTGGTCAGTGATAAATGCCAAATTTCAAACAAGAATCAATTTACCAATATATTTTCACACAATAAAGAGGTTCCAATGTTCTTCATGTAGTAATTAGGCAACCTTTGACTTTTGTGCATAATGTGCCACTAGGTTAATGATAGGGTCTTAGTTCACAAGTACCCCCTCAGCAAAAAGGTTTGATTAGTTGATAGCAGGTCCCTATTCAACCCCATCAATAAAAATATAACCATATCTCTCCACACCAACCTCAACATCCCCAAACTCAATCTTACATATCCAACCCCAACTAGAATATTGCACAACCATAACTAAATTTTTAATAATTGAACCCTAATCCACATATGAATATTCCTGGTTCATAACCCAACCAAACCAACATAACCTAGAAAATAACTCTATCATACCTTGATCAAAGTGTTCCACTCGTGATCACTCAACCATCTACCCAAGCTAATGTTTTGCTTCAAGCCAATATTCCTTCTAGTTTCCTAGCCCAAGAACTGCAGTAGATGAAGGATGTGATTTCTACCATCCAAGCTAGGAAAACAACTAAAATTTAATGTTGGATGATGTGTTTTCTTATCCCTTTAATATGGAGTACTTGTAGATACCATTTCCTCTAGGATATGAACCACTGAAATTTGATAAGTATAATGGGAAAGGTGACCCCAAGGTCCATTTGATAGACTTCTTTGTTGCATTCTAGCTAGTAACATACAATTGCATCTACTTTTTATTTTTGTTCCCAAGGAGTCTATAAGGACAAGGGTTAGAGTAGTTTTTAAATTTTCCCAATAATTTAGTATCCAATTTTGATGCTCTTTCATACAACTTTGTGCAGCACTTTACATATAATCACAAACATGAAATTTCATTAGTTGACTTGACGCAAGAAAAGAAAAAGGCTAGTGAGAGTTTTGAAAGTTTTCTACAATGATGGAGAGCCCTTGTAAGCTAAACACCCATAGTTTAATATATAAACAATTATCCATTGTGTTTACTAAAAATATACATAGTGAGATGTCTTATCATCTAGAAATGAAGTGTGCACATACCTTTAAGGAGATCATTGATAAAGTTTTGTTGATTGAGTAAGCCATTATTAATAGAGGGATCATCAATATTACCTTATCCAATTAGAATCAAGGTGCCAATCTAGGAAATGGAAAAAAAATAGCATCAATTCCAAGTGCAAGCATCATAATTAGCACAAGCCAATAACAATTACCAACCAAGGCAATCAAATCGTAATAAAAATATTGTTGTAAATGGAGTAAGAGAGTCAAGACATGTCTAAATGGTACAAACACCATCTACTCAACCCATGCAACATGTACAAATTAATCCTAATCCACAACCTTTTTAGCAAATATAGTAAGCATAAGAACCTAGTCCCATGCAAAAAATACAACAAACTTTGCCATTACAAGCTCCTCCTCCAAGGTTAATAGTGCCTACTCATCACATTTTTAGTGACCTTGGAGAGCCTATTGAGTCTTTGTTTTGTAATCTCACTATCTCTAATATGATTACTTGGCTTATACTAAAACATTATCCTTTGGACATTCCTTATCCTGATTGGTACCACCAAAGTGAATTCTATGAATATCATCAAGTTAATGGGCATAATTTGCATCATCGTGTGAAAATTAAAAATTTGATTCAAAATATGTTAGAGAATGAGGAGATAATATTAGATGGTGGTGCTTGGACTTATAATCAGACCCTTATAATCTATCAAAACCCCTTTCTCCAACATAATAACCAACCACAATAGTAACAATAACAATAACAGACACTGTAACACCAACAATAATAGTTTAAATAACCAAGGTCTAATTAACCAAACTAGTAGAATCAATATAACCACCAATAGAAAAACCAACATTGTCTAAATAAAGGATAGAACCAAGGTCAAAATGGAAATAACCAACAAACCTACCATGCAGTTGCACATGAATACAATAGAGTTGCAGGTAATATTATAGGAGGTCACATTAACACCATTTCAATCAATCTGAGACCAAATACCAATAAATTAAGACCTTTGATAAACAATGTCAATCCACCAACTCACTTTGATAATCCTTCCTTGACTTGGGACTGCATACATGCATACCAATAATCAAGGATTACTAATTCTAGACCCTATACCAATAACTCATCATTACCTTGTGACCATGCACAAGTACACCAGTAGTCGAGACTTATCTTATCTAGTCCCCTACCATCACCATAGTTTGTTAGGAATCATGGTCTTATGATGAATCCTAATCATGTAATCATAACTTAGAGGTCAAAGATTACCATCTTAGGCCCATAGCCATCTAACACTTTGTCCATCATTTAATCGGTCGTTTAACCTCAAAATAAGTGATTTAACATTGACTAGGACAAGAAGTTTTACATTTTTAAATAATTAAAAATGACACTCACACAAATATCCATTTTATATGTGTTATGCACATAAACAATCCACAAGGATATTTTGAACAACTTCATGAGCCAATCCATGCTTTCAAGTGACATATCCCCTAGAAAATCCCAAGCTTTGGTGGGACACCTAGCTCTATCCCAACAAGTCACTTTCAACCAAAGTGATATGTCATCCCTTGGTCTGCTGCATAATAAACCCTTGTAAATTGAAGTTTTCATAAAGTGGTATAAAGTAAAACATGTCCTTATATATAATGTATTAGGTTCTAACATAGTGTCTCTAAATCTCATCAAGCTTTTTGGGTACACAATGATAGATCTTCAAGCAAAGACCATAACCATAAAAGCCTTTGATAATGAGGAATGAGAATCATAAGACACCATTTATTTACTATTTATCCTTGGGCCCTTGACCCATGATACACTTTTTCATGTGTTGGATCTGAATTTGTCATATAATATGCTTTTGGGTAGACCTTGGTCACATGAAATTCATTTAATCCCATCAACATTGCATCAATGTATCAAGTTCTCTCATTTGGGGATGGAAGTTTGTATACTAGGATATTTACATCCATATGAGTACTTAAAACACCTACAAGCTGAGTTCAAGAGTTATAACTATCATTTAGGCATGAATGTAGTGGCCAAACAAGATAAGGGAATGGCAAACTCCTTGATTCGCTAGAAGACTACCCTTAATTCCCTTTTCCATATCTTACCTTTAGAGATATATAATCATTATACCATCTCATCCAATGGCTGAGGAGAGGATTAAACTCATGATGCATTTCATATCACAAACCTTCCACATAACCCAAAGTCCTAGACAAGACCTAAATCTAAGCTATTTAATCCATAATGGCAACACAAGGGCAAATGTAAAGTACTTGTCATGTTTATACTATCATCTAGCCTAAAACAAGACCCTCTTGAGGGAGATAAATAATAGTTATACAATGAAAAGTATGCTGATTATTATGAGAATGCCAAGTGTCTTATTCCTAATAGGATCATAAAGAATTATGACTATGAAGGAAGAGGCCTCAGATCAAATCAACAAGGAGTACTTGATCCATTTTTCATGACCAAATATAAATGACCCTATGGACTTGGATTTAAACTACGTGGGGGTGACCCCATATACCTTACTCAAGTTCAATCACCATAGACTAGTGATGAGGATTTTGATAGTGAAGCATAGTCTAATCATATCCTTTTTGATGACCTAACTGAGACCATTCTATTTGACACACATTCCATTTATACCCTTATAAAAATCATTAATCACAACCCACTACCACTATATTATCCCTAGTTAATAGACTGGGACCAAAAAGAGTCTAATGTGTCAATTGATGAGTTTAAAAACAATGAGGCTTTTTGTGATTTTCTCAGCATTAGAGACAATGTTCCATTAGGGGACCATAAATTAGGGTTGTCAATCAGGTTGGATCCTAAATCTTATTTTAGAGAGAGGGTGAACACCCTAAGCCAAAAGCAAATAATTAAAACACTGAGGTCATAAAGTGAAAACCTCTTTGAGGTGCTTTTTGACTAGGGATAAATTAAAGAAAAAGGCCAATCTAGTGGTGAAAACTTGTTTTAGGAACCATTAGATGTTTGTGTTCATCCTTATTCAAACATAGCTTAGGAGACCACCAATGATGAACTTGTTTGTGAGTTAGAGTTCAGTTTTGAAGAACAAAAAGATTTTGATCTAATCCTATAATAATTTCTATTTTTTTTTGTTACATGGCCAAACCTTCCGTTAGAGGACTCTAATTCATCATGCCTAGGGGAATTCAAAGAGCCAATCCTTACAAAGGACTCTATTGTTTCTAATCAATTCAAGTCATTTATCATTATCCTTGAAGATGATTTAACCATTTTAATGGAAGATACAATAGAGGTTAACATCAAGTCCCTAAATAACCCAAAGTGGATAAAGTTAGGCACATCTTTTACTAAGGAGCGTGAAGTCCTTATAGCCATTTTGAGGGAATTTATAGATGTATTTGCATGGACATATTCTAACATGCCATGTTTGGACCCCACCTTGGTTCTATACCACCTTGTGGTCAATGTTGATGCCAAACTGGTAAAACAAAAGATGCGTAAGATATATCCTCACATTGTTGTATTAGTGAAGAAAGAGTTGGAAAAACTCTTAGAAGTAGGATGTAATTTATTGATCAACTATTTAGAGTGGATGTCCAATGTGGTGCCAGTTAGAAAAAATCTAGAAGGGATTTGAATCTATACTAATTTACATGATATAAATAAAGCTTTCCCTAAGGATGACTTTCAATTACCAAACATTGACATGATCATAAATTCCATAGTGGGTTAGGAAATGCTTTCATTAATGGATGAATTTTTAGGGTACAGCTAAATTAGGATAACACCAGAAGACTAACACAAAATAACACTCACTACTCCCTGTAGAACATTTTGTTATCAGGTTATGTTATCTGGTGTTAAGAATGTAAGGGCCACCTATCAAAGAACCATGACCATCATATTTCATGATATGATGCATGATATTTTTGAAGACTATGTCAATGACATTCTTCACAAATTAAGGACCAGGGTCGATCATTCAATAGTACTACATAGAATATTCTAAAGACTACATGAGTAAAAAGTGAGACTTAATCCTAAGAAGTGTGTCTTTGGAGTCACATCATGAAAATTTCTTGTCTTCATTATGTCTCATCACAGTATTGAATTTGATCTAGCCAAATTCCAAGACATGATAGAGATGAAACCATCAACTAATTTGATGTAGCTCCATAGTTTTTAGGGTAAGATCTAGTCTATCTAATGCTTCATATCACAATTAGATAAAAAAATGCCATCCTTTTACGTATATTATGAAAAAAGGAGTCACATTTCATTGGGATTATCACTACCAGATAACTCTTTAGTATCTCAAATATTATCTAGCAAATCCACCTATTTTGTTGCCTTTTATGCCAGGAAAGCTATTCTTTTTATATCTATCAGCTATTGACAATGCCCTAGGGGAATTTTTTGATCAACACGATGAAAATGGAAAAGAGCATGCCATATATAATTTGAGCCATACACTGATCACGTATGAACATAATTATATTCCCATAGAAAAATCCTATTTATCCATGGTCTTCGTAGCTCAAAAATTACATCATTAATTATTAAACAATAAGACCATGGTTATTTCAAAATTAGATCCACTCAAGTATCTACTATCTAAAATATATTTACAAGGCTACATGGATAAATGGATCATACTTTTCAGTGAGTTTGACATTGAGTACATCAACCAAAAAGCTATTGAAGTGTAAGTTCTTGTAGACCAACTTGATAAACAACCCTAAACATTATAATTTCTTGATGAATCCATAATGACCATCATTGATATACCTCTTTTAGAGAAACACTAAAATTTATATTTTGATGCATCATTCACTGCACATGGATCAAGGGCAGGCCTTTTATTTATTACACCATAGGGGGATCTAATCCTTAAATCATTCAGGATTAGTTTTCCTTGTACCAATAACATGGATGAATATGAAGCACTTGTTTTAGGGCTTCACCAAGTGTTAAAATGGAAAATATCTCAAGGTTTATGGTGATTCTCAGTTAATCATCAATTTGGGTATAGACCACTTTTAGACCAAAGATGACAAGCTAGTTCCATATAAGGCCACAGTCGACACTCTCAAGCAATAGACTTATAAAATTCAATTTTAGCATATACCAAGGGTAAGTAAGAGAACTAAAAATGATATAGACACTACTAGATCTCTTATTTACAAATAGACATATCTAAAGAGTATCAGTTCCTTGTTGAAAATTTTTTAGCAACAGCTCATGAAACTTCAACTATCGTAATGATTTTTGATATTGTTGTTCCTAGCTCTATCTAGTATTTAGACCTTTAAAACTACCTCTATGACCAAATTATGTGAGATGACCTATCTTAAAAACAAGCCAAATCCTTCATCCACCAAACCACTCATTATACCTTACTTGGCTCAACTCTTTTCTGCCATAGTTTTGATGGAACTCTGCTTCATTTTTTAAATTTTGTAAAATCTACACTAGCATTATAGGAAGTTCACAAAGGAGTATGTGGAGCCCAAACTAGTAGGGTAGTCCTATCCAAAAAACACTTGTGTATTAGTTTCTATTGGTTCACGATGGATGTAGATGTAGCTACATATGTAAATAAGTGCGACAAATGTCAATGACATGCCAATTTGATTCATGCCCCAACCAAGACTCTAAAACCACACCATGACCATTTGCTACATATGGCCTCAACCTCATTAGGAAGATCAATCCTACCTCATCTGATGGCCATAAATATATCCTTACCACCATCGAATATTTCACTAAGTGGGTTAAAGCTATACCCCTCATTTACGTGATTGGAAAGAAAAATTCCAATTTCCTTTTGAACTATCTCATTTACCACTACGGTATCCCTTCTAACATTATATTTGATAATAGAAGATCATTTAAGAAGAAGGATGTCAAAAATCTATGTACTAAATATAAAATCATACAACACTTTTCCATGACATATTACCCTCAAGGTAATGGCCAAGCTGAAATGTCAAACAAAACCATTTCTAACATTATCAAAAATATATTCAATGATGCTGATCATAATTGGAACCTTTAAATATTACATTCCCTTTAGGCATATCATACCATTCACCAAACACCCACAAGAGCCACTCCATATTCACCTATTTAAGGTACTAAATCTATTCTTCCCATTGAGGTGATGTTGCCTTATCTATGCATCTCTTTCAAGCATATCATAGACAACAATGACTTTCAAGTAGCTCACCTACAAGAACTAGAGTTACATGATGATAAATTCATGAATGTGGTAAACAATATTCAAGCTTATTAGAAATGACTTTGATGCCACTACAATTGGCATGTCAAACATAGAGAATTTGAACTTGGTGATCTTTTCCTTAAAGAAAACCAAAAAAATATCATGGCCAAAAAAAAGTATAAAGGCAAGTTCAAACCCAATTGGGTTATTCCTTTCAACATTATGGAAAACTTTAGAATAGGGGTATATAGGGTTGTCACAATAAATGATCACAAACTTGATGAGCCAATGAACATTATACACCTCAATTGGTACTATGCTTAAGTAACTTGGTGTATTATCTATAAGGACCATTTCAAGTTGACTCATTTTATCACTATTATTCTTTATACTATACCATCCTAACATCCTATCAACCTATCAATTTTTCCTATTGAATATCCCTTTTCCCATACCTTCCCATCAACTGAGTTCATCTCTCCTTCATTACCCAACCCTATGACCTTGGTTCCATTCCATTTGGTTCCATCACCACTTTTAGTAAGAGGATTTAGATTTAGTTTCAGTATTTTTTTCACGCATTTCAGAGAGGAAATATTTTGGAATAGTAAGACAATAGTTTTATAGTTGCATCATTCATTTCATGTTCTAGTTGTGCTTGTTTATAACCACCTATGAGAAAATCATTGTCTCACCACTCTTGCTCCTAATTATAACCACCTATTGGTAAATTAGTATCATTAACCTATGTTATTGTATCCTAGTTATAACTACCTATGGTCAACTTGGGGTAACACTTATTTCTTATGCCTTGACATACCAACTAGCCATTTCCTATGATGTACTATGCCTTTATACCAGCTATGCCAGTTTTGTTTGAATTGGCTAGTACACTAGTCATACTCCTTCACTATCAAATAGAACTATAGTGACTTAAGGTCCCATCCTGGGAGTATGTAGGTAGTGCTTGATACTTGTTGATGTCAACTCAGTCACTATAATCCATGTTCTCACCATTTTATGATCAACATAAGCAATGCTCTTGTCATTTTATGAGCTTGGACCATTTATTATCTCGTCATTCTTGATCGAGTTGAGATACCTATAAAATTACAAAAACATCAATAAAATTATTTAGAAAAAACCAAAAAAATTGACCACTTATTTGCCTTAATGATTTTGGGAACCCTTACTAAGTCACAATTAAATCACTTGTCACTTAGTTTCTTCATCCTTTTTTTCCTTTTATCCCATGCACTTATCATTTTTCAAGACCATTCCTATTATTGTATCACATCTATTATGTTTATTTTTCATCAGTTATCATTTTATTCCCATTTCTTGGGAGAACTATATTCATCCTATAGTTTTTATTGGATATTACATCCATGGAACCATGTAGGCAACGTCCACTTGCCTAGTGCATATGGAGAGAACGCGACCACCCCATTCATTTTTTCTATTCCCTCAGTCATGTTTATTTACTAAGTTATCACCTATTTTCTAGGGGTAATGTTTGTCTAATTTTATTCATGTTGTTTTTACTAACCTTTAGCACTAACTTTTATTTGTTGTTTGTATGCTTTCAACACCATTGCCTTGATTTAGTATATGTGAATTCATTGGGTGATTCCTTGTGCACTTATATTTGAATCCATCTATACTTATATTTTTACATTATCATCATGGTTTTTATCATTGTTGCATTATTTTCCCTTGAATATTAGATTTTAGGTGTCAGTCCTTTTTCATCTTTTATCCTAGTCCTCATGGTGTTCTATCATGAGGCTTACCATCAAGTGCTAAAACAAAAATCAGCTTCAAGATGTGTACTCAACAATGGTGATATTAACATATCCTTGGCACCGATATTAGTGGCATTCCAATCATATCCCAAATAGAGTAATTAACCATGAAATCATTTAAACCTTTGTTAGTTCAAATGAGCATCTCCCTACTAGCAAGTTATCCCAATTCATCTTTATCCTTTATATCAAGTTACCCACATGATATTTGTCCTCATTAGCCAATCAGCCATGTTTTCCATAATAAATGTCCAATGATTATAATTTCCTATGGGAAAATAATTATACACCATCCCACATGTATTTGTCAATGATTATAACCACTTTTGGGCAAAACATTGTGTTATCACCAAATTTACTTTAGTTTTACCCAAACAGGGGCATTTTATTATCTTGTTTATCTATCTTGACTGGGAAACTCCATCTTTTTGATGATTATAACCACCTTTGGGAAAATCATTTTGTTATCATACCACATTACCACTATCGAGGTACAATGCTTATAACCACCTTTGAGAAAACCATTGTACACCATCCCACTTGAATTATTAGTGATTTTGACTACTTTTTAAAACTCATTGTCTTCTTACCCCATCATCTTCATATATTTTGTCCCCTCATTTCACTTATTTCTTTTGAGGGACTATTTGTCAACCTACTTGTGCCAACCGTTCCCTCAAGGGGGCATAATATAGTTCATCCATTGTCATTGAAATTGTAGGCATGCATGCCCTTTTCATTCTTTGCGAATATGTTATCATGCCTATAGATTGCAACTCCATCCCAGATAGGGGCAAACTTTAGACATCTAAATTGGGTATCAATAACCTTCAACTAGGCTTTTAACCAATTTCTATCAAAATGCATAATTTGGCCTAAAACACTAAAGCACATTAAATGAGTTAAAATTGTTATAGTAAAGTACTAATATTATAGGGTATCATTAAATGAATAAATTTAATTTATGAATCAACCAACCTTGATTGGATCATTTCAAGTGAAAATGATATTTTCTCACCTAGGTGCTCTGGATCGTTCTTTTCTACCAAATTTCTTACACATGACACTTGCCTTTGTTATTTTATTTTTAAAAAATTCTTAAATGGGATAATAGATACAACACATCTAACATCACCTTCCAATTCCAATCCAATCAAATTTTGAGTCAATAATATGACATTCTAAACAATTTTATTAATTTGTGAACCAATTATCAAAATTTGCACCAAGGTTGACTAAAATTTTTTAAAGATAATTAATTTAAATCATGAACCTAATTAAGAATTCCATGAATATTTTTGAATTTTTATTTTTAATAATTAATATTGAATATCTACATCATCAAATGACATCATTTCTTGGAAAGACAACCCTAGACCATATTTATGAGGGTATTTATTGAATTTGGCCTCCAAAATTTAATAGACTCTTAGCCACACATTTTCATTTTGAGATGGATTGTTCAATTTCATTCTGATCATTTTCCAAGATTTATAAATAGGAGGTCTTGTCTATTAATTTTTTAGATCTCTTGATGTAAAGTTATAATATTAAAAATCTCTCTCAAGCCATTACAGTTAATATTATAATGCCACATTATTAAACCAAATCCATAACAAGCTAAAGGTGTCAAGAGGAGGTGAAGGTAGCCACACTCCATTGACGAAGATCTCTTGAAGCACAAGTTGAGAAAGATAAAGAAGGAAACTTTTGGAGAAATAAAGGATTTTGTAAAAAATTGGTGTTTTATGTTCATATTTCTCATGTCTTTCCATTTATATGTATGTTTTCAAATGGTTTTTCCTCACTAAGCTCCCCCTACTGCCTAGGCCTAGAGATGTTATGCTAGTTAGTTTGTTTCTTTCATTTTGTTTTCATTTTTGAACTGACACAATACTAAACATACTCTCTTGAGTCAAATTCTTAGTCTAAAACAAGCAAATTTCCATTTAGAAACCTCACTTCGAGTAGAAACTAGTAGTAACTGAATAATAGGTACAACTTAATTCATTTTCAAAATAAATTAGAATTAATCTGACTACCAAGAAGTGATAAAATAAATATTATTCTCAAAGATAATTAAAGCACAATATTTGATACTAGATGAAATAACACCCCAAAAAAATTGTGAATTGTTAAAAAAATACACAACATTACTATGTGAAGAGTATACTAAATAATCACACCATGCATGATGAATTAATATAGTTCTACACCAAATGATTAGGAAACACATAAATGGATTAGGTCAATGAGATACTTATGCCAGGATGACCATCAATAAAATACCATAAACAAAGGGGTTGCATATGGGGTAAAACATCATTCAAGAGGTATTAGCGTGAGGGCCCACACTAATAAACTTAAAAACTTTAGAAGTCACTCGATTTATCCATTGAACCACCTAGGAATCCTCACCCCAATATAAGCATCTGATAACCCTATATGGTTATGACATGGAAACTCACACAACAATAAGGTTCAATTAGCTCTCGAATATCCTTAACAAGGTTAAGGACATAGGGTAAGATTGATCATAATAGTGAGTCAACTTACTAGCTATGATTAAATATATGATTTGGATAGAAAGGAGGTTCCATAATAGGTACAATAGGTCCTAATAAGAGGGCCAAGATACTATCAAGCCACACTTTGGTTTATGTCAACCTTATAACATTTTAAGATCAACTAGTAGTTAACATCAATTTGCTACCAAGGTGAGCCAACATAAGACAAAACATAGAACCTTATGATCACATAAGTGAGGACCAGTTCAATTTTTACCCCCTTCGATCATGATGCCATAATTCATAACCGTAGGGGTCATTTTAACCTTGCTCCACCACTTATTGAATGCCATCCCACCACATATGGCCCAATAAGAGCAAAAAAATTATCGTGACATGAGATATACAAGTTCCTAATTACCAACATGAACACTTGATGTCTACCAAGCCATAGTACGTATGCATAAAAAGGTCATAACATAATTAACGGTCCCACTATGCAAGCATGAACACATCCATAGAAGTTGTTACCTGACACAAGGTCAACACCAATTATTAAAATGTACCAACATTAATTATGTTATCAAATTGTAACTATATTAATGAAATCCCAACCATAGGGTTCTCAAATTAATAATTCATTCCATCTCCTTATCTTAAGAAAAATGAATGATTTAATACAAAGAGAAATGACTTATTTGATTGACAATTCAACCATTAGGTCAATTACAATATCATAAATTTAGACCAGCTATGGCTATATTAATGAATAAATGGTTACCAAAAAAGCATTACTTGTACATGGCTAACCAAACATACCAAGAGCAATGTACCAAATATAAACATGTTGAGCATTGGAACATTAACCCACAATCCTTGTTAACAATAATTTACTATGGTTGATTTCAGACCCTTAAAATATAACAATAATTGATTCAATGATTTGCCAATTTGCCTATGCTTGACCAAAAATGCTATAAAAATGGAATACATTTGCATTATCATTCTGTATTAGTAAGGATATTATTATGAAAACAAGGGTACCCATGAAGTTGGATTCACAAGTTAATGTGGAAGTATAAATTGCTGAAATATCATCATAAAATGAGTTTCCACAAGGCCATAACCTAGTGGATTTGCAATACAAATTTACATCACTTATTAGTATGATGTGGCCTCATTAAAACATGAATTAATATATATAATAAATTTATCTATACATTTAATTAATTAATAAATAAAAAATTTCCAAGATTAATATTGTTATGATGTATATAACCAGAATGTGTCAAGGACCCCACAATTAACCAACAGGGAAGTGAATATAATAATCATCTCACATACATAATTTAATAATGGTGGCTAAATGAGTAATAATAATACATATTTATAATTATTCTAACCATGGCTATCATAGCCTTATGAACCAAACCACTAGGATATCCCTCCTCAAGTAAGGAGAACTCCAATGTACCGAAACATAACCATGCTCACAAGTGGAAACTCCTCAAATGTATAAATATAATGTTACATAATAATACTTAATATAAGGATATTGGTTATAATTACAAATTAAATACTATAAAATATAAAATGTAGATGTATATAATAGATTGCATCACAGACTCTAATATCATGAGAATAGAGTTGATACAATAATTTGACAAACCTTGAAAGGTTAATAGTTTAAACATAAGAATATGTATGCAAGCCTATAGGATTTGCATAAGGAAAATATTGTGCTATCCTATAATACAAATGTTTGAATTAGTCCAAAAATATAATTTATAGAAATTGCAATAATTATTGCATTTAAATAACTCAACCAATGAATTAACATCCAAAAACCCCTCGTGGATCAACAATGGTGAACACAACATTAAACAATTGAAAATTAAATTAGGAAACCCAAATAATAAGTGATGGCCAATTGAATAAAATCCTTAGATTGAAAGGTGTAAATAGTGTGTTAGAGTAAATCTGACAATATGAATTTATTCCCTAGCGAACATTATATAAAATAAATTATACTTTAATAACACAAGTCCATCAAGAGGGAAAACAATTAAATGAACTTAATTCTCCATTGACCAATTATGGGTAGCCCATAGGACTGTTATTGTACTATTTTTTTCCAAAGGAATAGTCATCAATAAACCATCATAAAAAACTTCCAAACAAGAAGAAATAATGTAAACCCAAGTAGTTTATGCAAGACAAGAACAACTATGCATATAAAAAACATATGAATGGATAAAAAAGATAAGAGAGTTCTTATTCTCATCTCATCATGACTATTATGATAATTTCAATAGTTTACTTTTCCCTCATGCAAGTGCAACCATCCAAGATAAAATAATATAACTAAAAGTACATGGTAATTGATTTCCTCTTGCATAATATAAAACCTTAACATTTCTAGCCACCAATAAAGGAAAGATAATGTCAAATGTAAGACATGAGATCAATGCCAATATCAATGTTAGTGTTTATCATCGCATGAACAACCTTTCACAACCATCCTTTCTTAAAATTTAAATCTAAATCTAAGAATTACTACTAAGAATAAAACAAAAGTAATTTGAACATTTCTTCATAAAATAAATTGTGTTTTAACATACAAAAGAACAACCAAGTATTTTTATACTATTTTTTCCTCTTTCCTTACATACATAACCATACAGACATAAAAAATGCAAGATCAATAAGCACCGACTCTAATAAGTGAACATTATGTGATAAAACCAAAAAGAATGTTAGGATGCATAATAAGAAGATCAACCCAAATGTTAACTTTTAGTGTTAAAATGTCATAATTTGTTAAATAATACAAATCTTGTTATACTGAGAGTAACTATAGTTCAACATGAAAATCTTTATTATTAACATTTCACTTTAAATGGAAGCCTATGCTAGCATAACCATAATATCATCAAAAAATACAACCATGGTTTCATTATAATTGAGACAAAAATCAATTACAAGATATATCTATTGCAATTACTACCCAGAAGGATATTCAATAGTGAAATGTATATTATCAATTTTCTAACTAACCGAGGTAATTTTTATACTAAGTAGTAGAGTCAAATTAGGGAAAATTTACTATCTTAATGACATGTAATAAAGGTATGTACAAGTTTTATATTGAAATATTCAATGTACCAATATGAAAAATTTAAAGGAATTTACCAATTAATTCAACTCATAATTTATTAAAAATTATAGCCAATCCATCGTTTTGGCATATTAAAATCAACTAATCTTTTAAGCATAGTAAAATAAAGAAATCATTCTAGCTTAATTAAAAAAGTAACCAGCCCACTCACTCATAAAAACCAGAGTCTTATAAGATGTTTTTACATAAAAATTTCATGCATACAAACCTTCTTCGACCTAGTCATGGCATAGGTCTATGTGGGTACGGATATACATACCTCTATGGATGTATGCCCCAATAGGGTTCCCAAAGGAACTTGACATAATTAAGATAAGATTTATTTAATAGAATATAAATAAGAAAATTGATTCACATGCCTTGAATGTAAAAATGTAGGGTTTTAATATAGTTTTTCCTCTTATACAAATGTTACACCAGCAAGAACAACTTTATTGCAAACTGATATGCCCAAAACTACCTCTTTCACATTATATTATAATTATATTCTCTCCTCTTCTACCATCCAACTCATTTCCCCATCATGGCATCCCAAAATTTAGGCCCAAAACCCACTATATTACCCAAAAATCTCCTCACTCCATCATCACCCTTCCTTTTCTCTTTGCAGTCAATGACCCAAAATGATGGCCAACCAAAAGTCATCCTATCAACATTAGTGCCAAATCTCCATGATAAATTCTAATTCTTTTCAAATTCATGGTTTAAGAAAATATAAAGTTTATCCTAGGATTCAATTTGCATTAAAGTGGAAGCAGAGTTTCCTTTATTCATTTACTATTTCTTTCCAAACTTGAGTGTACACGATGTACTCCTCAATGACTTTGGGCAAGGGAAAATAAAATGTGTCTTTTATTTCTAACTTGTTTACCTACATAGGCATTCAATGAACATGCTAAACCAAAACCCCATAACATATAACAAAATAATATCAAACATATATAAAAAGTCATTTAAAAATAATTACATGCACTTGCTATGCTAAAACACCTTTTCAAAGGCTAACACACAACGTTGGAGACAATATAGATTCCATTAATAAACTTTATATGCTTATCCCAAAAAGCCAAGCATTTGGATTTAACACAAAAATAACTTTTAATAATTAAATTCAATAATTAAAATCCTTTATAAAAGTTTATATTCATGCCATACATACAGTTAAAATAATCAACTTCCATAACCAGTAAAAATATATGATTCAACTACTGGGGTAATAACATTAATCATTACAAGTAAATCCTCTTGACATATATACATATATATACATATACTTATACATATGTATATATGTAAAAACATATATATAGGCCCTTGATATATATATATATATATATATATATATATATATATATATATATCATTAAACTAAAAAAGGAAATGATTGGTTCAAATCTAACTGTAATCGAAATAACATAACACTGGACCTTGACAACTCAGTTATACCATGCTACCAACTGGCGGGGTCGTGATAATATGGAGTGATTATATTATGATGAATGAGAAAGTACTTGATTAATTATTTTATGGTGGTAGTAATGAAATTTTTACCTTGGTCACTATTGATACTTAGTAAACACCCAAACTGCATGATGTTGTTTTCATAGATGAAATTGGTATTGTGTTGGAGGTAATGTCTCTTGTGGGTATGACCTCTACCCATATTGTTAAGTACTCTATCCTAGAGATAATAAATCTAGATTTAAAAAACATTATTATAATGTTGATTAGACCAATGAAATAGATAGCCCATTTTTCAATGGGTTACAAGGTAAAAATAGGCCTCAGCAACATCTCATATCATGTATTTAGTTTCCTCAATTGATAGAAAATTTCACATTTACATTCATATAGGTGGGAATATTTCAATATTGTAACCACCATAGACCTACCATCAATATTTTCTTTATGTTTCATTTACCACCATTGTGTTCACCAACAATTTATTCATAAGTCTTTTGTGTAATCCTTATTTATTCATGCTTAAGTTTAACTCTTATTAATATTTAATCTCTACCTTTCTTATAAAATGCTTAGTCTATTAGTGTAAAAGGAAATGCCTAAATTATCAATCTATTTTTATGCATTTTTTAGTAGGTGTTTGGAAATTCCCCTATGAATAAAAAATGTGTTATAATTTCCATTTATTTTTGAGCTATTTTGGTGCATAAATGGGAACATGGGAAGTTATCACCAATGGGACCTTTATCCTCCTCACTATCAATCTGGGATAAATAATCTAGAATGTTATTTAATTTTTATGGTTTTACCATGATGTCAAAATTAAATTCTTGAAAGAGCATACAAAATCTACATACTCAGCCTTATAACACTGGTCTATTCAAAAAATATTTCATTGGTTTGTGATCAATATAGAAAACAAATGATTTATAAATCAAAAAGTGACATAAGCTCTGAAGAGCAAAAACCATTGCTTATTTTCCACATTCAGTTGTGGATTATTGTTACTCAATTTTTGGTAGTTTGAGGTGTGTAAATCAGATATGATGGTTCGTATTATCTTAGAGTATCATGATTTATCCAATCAATAAAAATTAGTATGTGGGAATTTAATATTTTTTTATTGAAACCAAAAATGATTACACAGATTAGGTGTACAAAATGCTTCTTTGGCATAGATGCCAAGGACTGAGTGGTATCCATTCCACCAAATTCACCCAAGGAACAATCTAGGCCTCATCCCTTTGAGTGTTTTAAAGTGATGTTGACACTCCTTATTCCAATCTATAGGTTTATTACCTATTTTATTGAGTGATTATTCAATAGGTGAATTTATCATGACACATCCTTGAATGATTTTTATGTGGTACTATGTGTACCCTAACAAGGTTAGATCATCTTTTAAGGATATTTAGGGGCATACATTTCAATATTATATTTGTTTTTAATAGATCAAACATGAATCATTATTTACATATGATATGTCCTAGAAGCATTCTAAAAGGTGTGAGAAACACACATTTTTTAAATTTTAGTACAAATTATATGTGATATCTTTTGAACATAAATTGAAAGGATTAGATATGATTTTGGGAAGCCCATAAACCATATATTCATCTCGATACACTTAAATCAAGTCAAGAATAAAATATTCCAATGTATTTATCATTATGCAACTGAAGAATATGGGTGTGTACTTGAGGCTAAAAGGCATGATTGTGTATATAAAATATTAACATTTGGTAGCAAATGTTTTTTTTTTGTTTAATATTATTTGTCTATTTGAACTTGATGGTATGTATAAAATTCATCTATAAAATAATATGCTTCATGACTTGTGATGTTATCTAAAATTTCATTAGTAAACGATGCAAAAAAATGATCATGAACACAAGACTTATTCAATTCATGAAAATGTATAAAAATTATTAATTCACCTATATACCATTTTGGACCACCATTGGGCTAATATAATGAACATATTTTACTATTTGAATGATTATTTCTACTAGAATTTTTCCTATTTTAACTTTTAACTTGATTTTCATGTTTAGATTTTACTAGCATGGTCTCTTTTTTATGAATTTGATATCTAGTTTTACTTAAATTATCATGGTCCATAGTTATGGTTTTATGCCACAAAGTTATGTAAAGATCTTATGAAATATATCTAGATACTCTGTGAGTAAATATTTTAACTTCATAACAATGCAATCATCCCAATAATTTCCTATTTTGGCCAATTTAACAATCGCCATAATGAACAATGTTTTTTTTCCTATTTTTCAATGGATGATAAAAATATTGTATTCTCTATGTCTATCTTAATTAGTCTTCTTTGTTATTCTTGGAATATATAATGAAAATTATTTGGGCCCTCATTATATTTTTAATATTATTATTTTTGTGTTTTGAAATAGATACATGGTATAGTTTGGTACAACATTTTGAACATGTCTATGGGCACATGATTTTTCAAGAGATCATATCTATACATTATGGGATTTGTCTCACTTTGACTTATTGTATCATTGTTTGAATATTTGGATTAATTTTGTATGTTTTATTATTGATTTTATATATTGTTTTATTTCCTTAATTTATCTTTATGTTTTCCTTCTTTCCTTTGGTTTTTTTAATTTTTCCTTTCTCTACTCTCTTTAATCTACTTTTTATCACTAGTCTTGTTTTTTTATTATATTGTTTATTTCTCTCCATCCTTTTTTCCTTTATTTATCACCCATAGCCATCATGTATTATCTATCAATATTTATATCATTTTGGATCATCTATTTGGTATCCCCCATTTTACCTTTCATCATCTCATAAGCGCATGTCCCATATAAGAACCATGTACCACTCTTTATTAAACCACCTTCCACCAATTGTATGAGGATTAAAGTTATAAATTTATAAATAAATTTTCCTCATGGATTTTTTATAAATGTTATTTTATATGTTTTGAAATTTATCCAAATAGATATTTTATAATGTATGATAAATTAATCTAATGTTGTCTAAAACTAGTAGTCTACCACACATGTCCACAGTTTGTCTATTTATTCCAATTATTTTAATTTGTCTATTGTGTAATTAATTGGCTTTCTAATTAATTTATCTAATATTAGTATATAGGTTCACAATAACTTTTCAAATGTCACCAAAACACTTCGTATTCTAGTCTATAAAATTCATGTTTTACTTGATCCACTATGCTTCTTATTATTTTAGATTATTATTGTTATTTTGGTTTACCACCAATGTTACATTTTACTTTTTGATGTTTTCCATAACTCTAGTGGGTCTTTTAATCTATTATGTTTTTTTAAACCTAGGCTCAAATACCAAATGTTGACATCAAAAAAATGTCAAACCATGAATCTAGTTGCATGTTTAAAACTTGATAATGTTTAGAGAAATTATCTAATTAGACTAGTTAAAATTATATTCCTAACCATAATAAAATTTAAATCACATTACACATATAATGAATCAAAATCTTAAATGCAAAATTTATTAATATCCTCAAACTAGTTACATAATAGAATTTAGAACATAATGCTCAAGTATATATAGATTCCAACATATGATAACTTCAACAAAGATTTTGTTTATTTATTTTACTAAGACCAAATAAAATGATATAATCTAATGGTTAAATCATTTTTATATGTATTTTTATTCTATGTAACTCTATTTATATTCATGAAGTGTATTTTATGCAATGATTGACACTTATGTTCTCATATATATCATGGTACAACCATCAACTTCCATAGTTTTCTATTAATTCATTGGTCTTTTTGAGTAAACCTGCTGACATTCAAACCAAGGTTGATGAAAGGATTTGAAATGATATATCTCTATTATCTTCATTAATATTTGGTTCTTGAAGTAGTTCAAAAACTAAATTATATATTCATCAATCAAAATAAATGCATTTGTGATGTTTTGAGCAAGATTGGAATGAAAAATTTCAAGCATCTAAGTAAAACCATGAATTAAAATCTGAAATTTATATCAAAATATACCAGATATTTATTAGATGATACTAAATATAGATAGGTCATGTGAATGCTAATTTAATATGTGACTAAAACTAGACCATATATCTCTTTAATTTTTGGTGTTGTTTTTCAATTCATGCAAAAAACTAGATAAAGTCATTGGGTTACAAAAAAAAAGTATCCTTCGATATCGCAAAGGAACACAAGTTTTGGACTCAAATAGTTCATGATAGGGAACCTCAAGCTGGATGAATACTCAAATTTTTACTATGGTAGTGATTTTAAAGATGGAAAATATACTCTAGGTTGTCTAAGAATATAAGGATAATAGTTGTCAATTGGAATTCAAAGAAGCAATTAGTATCAAAAATTTATTTATCAAAACATGGTAAATTCAAAAGCAAGTAATGAGATTTTGTGGATCAAAAGGGTTCTTTAATATTTGAAGGAACAACATGTTTTATCAAGACCTCTCATGGTTAAAACACATTTATAATTCAAATGGAAAAGATTCTAGTCTTTCATGACTGAACCAAACACATCAATATTAAATCTCATCCGATTTGGCATTATGTGAAAGATGGTATTATAAAATTACTACATTTTCCTATTATAAAAAAACTAATAGACCTATTGACAAAATCACTCAGATATATTTTTTAAAATAATTATGAGGCATGCTTGGTCTCATAATAACCCGTATAGATTAAGGGGATATGTAATATCATTAAAATATAATATTGTAAATCCCTAGAGTAATTATAGGAGAAAATGTTTTCTCATAGTGATAATATAGAGAGCATCTATAGATAAATGAGGATCCATGTTATAATAAGAATTGAAAAGTCACATTCTTGGATATTTAATAGTGTAATCTTTCACTAGTAAATAATGCAATTGTTGATACTTTTATTTGTATCAAATTTCATAATTCCAATCCAATACTGACACTAGTAACATTGATATAGAGCAATATATATGAGCTACTATGCTTGAAAAAATTAGTCACTATTTTAGCCTAATTTGGATTAAATAATCCTACTTGGGTGGATACGGTTAAGGACATATAAATGATAGTGCATAAGGGTGAATATTAGATCTATAGAATGAAAATTAATTTGCTAAACTTGGATGTACCATATGTTGAATTTATAAAACTGAGATAGGTTATTAATGAAAAGTAAAACTATGATAGATATAAAAATGACATAAAAGAAATTACTTTGCTGGTTTGGATGATAACACAAGTTTTGATCTAATACATATATAAATTAGGTAGAAATATAGTTCTAGATCTGATGCCTCTAGTTCTCTAGACACTAACATCAACATGCGATAGTTGCATCGATGCTAATTTATGAGTTTGATGTTAGTGTCATATATAAAATATATTCTCAAATAAGATGTGTCCACTTGGATGCTTTTAGGTTTTCCTTCCCTTTGGCCTAGTGCATTAAAATATGGGTCATGGATTATCACTCTTGTTGAAATGGAAAAACCCTAATTTTCCATCTTCAATGTGACATTAGGAGAAAAATGTGTTAGTGGGCATAAGGTGTTGATCTAATTTAGAATGACCCTGATATCAAAAGGGATTGCCTACATAACCAATATTCTACAAGAGGGCCTAAAACTCATGTAATTATTTCTTACCTTTTGTCTTGTGTGTGAATCATGCAATGTATATAAAGTAAGTACAAAAATGACATAGATTTTAACTTGGAAAGTATGACCTTATGGATACTCATTTAGTAATTAAAACATATACATGGGTTGTTCCTTATATTAATATCAGAATAAGATATAATAAGAAAACTTTTGGTAACTTGAGTTTTTCTTAAGTGCTCTTTTGGTCTGATTGCTAGGTGAAGAATGAATTAAGATTGATATTATATTTATACCAATCATATTAAATGACAAAATGCATTAAATCACTTAGGCCAACCAATGTAATACATTTCATTTGTAAATTAAATGAATTTAGGGAATTGGACACTTGTGTCAGTTTAGGATAGTAACATCCACACTATTATCTGTCTTAGATGTTAGTGTATAGGCACATGCTCAAAACATAAAGAGGTGTAATATAAGTGAATTTTAAGCATTATAGGTAATATGGGATGTTTGTGTCATCAATATAAGACTAATTGGAGTAATAGATAGGCTAAGGGGTATAAAATAGAATAGATATAAGGTTGACATAAGTAAGGCATGTGTATAAATAAGAGGAAAAACCAAGGTCTAAGTTTTTCAAGTGTACAAGAATAAGGTGCTACATAATCACAAAATATGATCTATATTTTCTCCTTATTTAATTTATTAATCAAATTGCTAGTTTAAATGAAAAGAATAAGTACTTGGGTGTATATGCAAACCTTTTATTTACTCAAGTTAACTTTGAGTGAATTGTTAGATTTAAATTTAAATGTTTTCCTAGTGAATGACCTACAACCAACATCATGTTATAATCTATAATTAGTGCATATAATTTGGAACAAAAGTACCTGAAATATATTGAAATTAAAATAACAAGGTTTAAGATTACACATGCGTGTCAATGTAACTACCTTGCCTATTGGCAAGTTGTTTTTATAAAATATGTATCATTGTAAGGATATAAAAATGATATTAGGATAAATATAGAGAAATATTCAAATCACATATATCCAAGGGGGGGGGGGAGAGAGAGAGAGAGAGAGAGAGAGAGAGAGAGAGAGAGACCCATATCCCCAACTTTGGAGTAAAAGTGAGTTTCCACCTGGCAGTTGAGATTAGCTCAATCGTGCAATCCAATGATACTTATAACTTGGTTAGTTTGGATTATCAATTTAAAAATTGAAACTTGATAAGATTGAGTGATTTAATCACCTCAACCATACCAAATGGTGAAACAAATATTGTAGTAGATTGTCTTGTTAAAGTATATAAAAGTCTTGGGGGTATCAATATATGTAATAGTTTTATAATCTAAGATTGATTTGTATTTTTCAATATTAGGCACATATTGCATTTCATATTCACCTTAGATAAATGTCATGATGAAACTATGTATAACAATGGTACCATATATATAATTGTGCCACAAATGTGTATCAAAATAATATAATTGTGTGATTTGGCCAATTCAAAAAACATTGTAAATGTGGAGGACATGCCTCAAAAGTATGTCCCCATAATATATGGAGAAATCTAAAACTGATATAAGAACCAATGTCGAGGACATGGTTTTTTCCAAAACATAACCCAGTTATAAAGGGGAGATACTAAATACTAAGTGTGGAGAACATACTTCCAAATCATGCCATCACTAAATATGTGAATTTTAAATACCATACTAAATGAATGTGGAGAACATGCTTCCTAAGCATGCCCTCACTGAATATGATATTATTAATATATAGAATCCATGTCCATGTGACATACTCCAACTAAATCTACAAACTAGTATAAGTACCAAAAACTGAATAAATGTGGATAACTTGCTTTTAAACCATGCCCCCACTATAATCTAGAACCTATGTATGTGTGAAAACCATGTCCATATGACATGCCCCCACTGATTTCTAATAGCTATGAGAAGTGTGGATAAAATTATTCCCAGGCATTCCTGCACTAATATTTCCTCCTTTGAGGTGAGGTAAAAATAGTACTTACAAGTTACCTCACCTCAAAAGGATAAGACTACTGTAAAATCTATGAATGTAACCATGTAACATATATAACAAAATATTTCTAGGTAGATGTATTGTTGAAGCACATATAACCAATGAGATTACATGTAGGTATAATATGCATGACCAAGATCATGGCAATGCCTGTATAGTAATAGTACAAGCTCAATCAAAAAAAAAACACACACACCTAGTATCACTCAAAAGCATGTCAAAAAGTAATGGTCCAAGGAGAGTACAAGCAGTGGGCATGTTCAAATGCCATGCAATCAAATGGACATGATTTAGTTAAATGTCTAAAAGTTAAATTAATGACATATTAAAATGTCCATATAACAAGTAATGACACATTATAGTTTCCAAGAAAGAAAACTTAGTCATGGGGGCCATATACAATGGAGCGTATCTAAATCATCAAATAAATAAGAAAATATCATGGAAAAACACCCAAAGAAGTGTGTAAATAAAAAATCATAATCAACCAACATAAACATGTCATAGTGTCCCATAAATCAAATGTATTATCAAAAAACATCAAGTACATAGCATATAAATCACCTTATGCAATGTATAACCATGGATGATAAGCATCTATAAGTACATATGTAAGCTAAAACATGATAGTGTAGAGTGATCATTGAATCATATAACAAGTGTATATAAATATAATAGAAGATGTATTTCCGCAACATCTTGGTGATGTGAGTAGAGGGAAAGACCAACACCCATAAGTGAATCATATATCTATGTATACCTGTATATGTGTATGTAGGAGTAAATGATATGCTAGTCCTCAACATGAAACTAACACATAGATGACAAGGAGCCAATATAACATGTAAGTGCCAAAAACGTGTTTGAATTTTTGAATGTTTTCATTTTTTTGGTATTTTGGAAACTTTTAAGAGTTAAAATCAAGGATGTCCTCATCATCGAAAGATGTAGGACCATTTATCAAAATTTTCATGTCCTACTTATAATGATGGATTGCCTATTCTTCAATACAGTTGTCTAATGACCTTATTTAAACTAATGGTGTGTGTAGATAATCATATCCATAATGTGGTATAAAAATCCCTATGCCCATATCAAGAAAGGTAACACACTAAAACACACATATTTTTAGTATCCAACTTGGCTTTCCATTCAACTAGCCAATCTTGGGAAAACTTTAATTTCAAATGGGGGTCATGGTTTAGTATCCATATGGTTGTGATCACCATGTGTACCACAATAAATAGGTAACCGAATGTATCTATGGGATTCTAGCATCAATAAAGAGTATATGAGTTCATCTATAGTATGTCCCAATTATTTAAAGAATTTAATTCAAAAAGTTGATCATACTTATTTTTATAAAACTAGAGATGGTCATAATATACCAAATCAATATTATTAGTAATTTTTGACTCTTCATACTTCGGTTCCTTTGAAAGATATTTATCATTTGAAAGATGGGAAGGATTTTAAATTTGGTTAGGTCGTGAAACTTCTAAAAAATACTCCACATTTTATACTGGGTATAGTTCCATTTGACCTTTATAACATTGGCTAAATATTTTAAACCAAGAGGGGTGATTTGAGTACCAAAATTTACACGCTCATATTCTATGGTTGTGTTCCTTTTATCTAGATTTAATGTTGTTTCTTCTACAAGTGTATTGATCCTATATGTACTAAGACCCCATAGGTTCAAATATGTTATGCAAAAGGTTATCATTTGGATCAAATTTTAGTGAGTGAATTTTTTCATCTATCATATCATTAGTGGTATCATCATCACTATCATAGAAATTCAAAACATGCCCATCATTTTGCTCAATATTAAACAATATAGGAAATATAAATTAAGGATGTTATTATATTTTTAATGGTTACTCTAGTAAATTTTCTATAACTTGATGTGCATCTATGTGAACCTTAATATGTGGTACCTTATTTTTATCTAGATATGGAGGAGACATTGTAATTGACTCACGTATTTCATAAGTGTATATGTACTCAATGGGAATGCATTATTTAGGTGGTACCACTATAGGAAAGCTTGAAATTTTAGACTATATCAATTTTTAAAAAATTAAAGGTTCATCATTGATGGACATTGTTAATAAAGTCTCATCATGTATGAATTTTACACATTTGTGAAATGTAGATGGGACAACTTCCATTGAATGTACCCAAGGTCTATCCAAAAGTACATTTTAATGTAATGATTGAGACATTACCTAAAAAGTAAAAAAAATATTTTTTGGTCCTAATGTCACATCTATTGTAATTTTACCAACTAGAGGATTATGTGAATTATCCAACCCTTGGATATGATTAATCAATTTTTGATTCAGATTAGTGCTAATACGCATGGTGGTTAAAAACTTAATAATACAAATGTTTAGGATTGACCCATTATCAATGAGCACCATATTAATTATTTTATTTTGAATTGTCACATGTATAAATAAGGGGAAAATATTGATCAAAAATACCCTTGGATGGGGTAAGTGAACAAATTTGGGGAAAAAACAAGGCCCTATCTATGGACATGCTTTTTCTGAAAACTCATAAATATGTTCTTCTATAGATAATTTGAGATATCTACACTCCAAATTTGAAGATGGTCTAAAAACACGAAATGTAGAATTTCAAGTCTAGTTTCCAAAACATTAATTTTTTTCTATAACTGGATAAGTATAATTATGTGAAACATATAAAATTTGAATAGGAACTCCTATTTTTTTAAGAAAAAAGAGTACATGGATGGTCATGTGATGCACCATTTTTTGAGCTACGTTTAATATTGTTTGAAACCCTTTGGGGAAAATTTAGATAAGATCTTCTATTTTGTGACCTATATTTTTTAATTATTTTTTGATGAATTTAAAAAATATATAGATTTATAAAACTGATAATAACATGGATAGTAACTACCTAAAAAGAAATCAATTTTTTTGTTTTTTGAGTATGTGTAGAAAGAATTAGGCGTAGTTTGTGACCATATAAATTGTTTTGAACTTGGATAAATGAAAAAAAAAAGTACATGAACATGTATATTCATATATATTTGCAGCATGTAGTGGCCTTAAAAAGGTATAGTTAAATATCAACATAGTTTGAAACCGTAAATTAGTCAAAACTTTATAAAAATCATATTTTTGAAAAGAGGAAAGCATGTTCATATGATGTTATTTTTTTATTGAATTTTAACATTGAAATTAATAGTGTATTGGGAAATTAAATTTAAATTTTTTTGTTTTATATCATAGTTCTTAGACTTGGTTGTAGATTGATAGGTCCAAGCCATTCCTGAGCCAAAAGGCTTGGTATTTGAATTCAGATTAAAATATATTGATAACATTAATTGATAACATGATCACATTAGTAACATGATAAAATTAATAAATAATGCGATTTAATTATTATAAAATAATAATGTGATTGCATCACTACTATTTTGTACATAGAAACATGTGAACATGCACATGAATCCCATCTTGATTGGAAGCTTATATTTACTATTCTAAATGTTAAGTAACTGAAATAAATGTAACAATATAAATTTATTTCCTTAAAATTTAAATTTATTTTAATAAATATAAGAAATAAAAGTCACTCTACATCTAACAGAGTTGGTCTCATAGTTGCATACCTTATGATGTGGAAAATAGTTTTTCAAAATCTAATTTGGTCAATACTTAAGCATTTTTAGGTTATAAGTATTAAACCTAGGGATTTTAGTACCTAAATTTTGCAATTGATATCCATTTCCGATAAACATATAGTCATTTTTTAATGTTTTTGTGCCTTTCAAATTGAATCTTGGTATTTCTAAGAGTCCTAGGTTTGTTAAAATTAAAATTTGTAAAACACTTTGAACTTGATCCAAAGTGGTGTGATTTAGGTAGTGTAGGTCACATTAATGACTTGCACACATCAAGTGAACACTTTGTATTAATTTCACTTGTTCATCATCCCTCCCTCATCCATGATCACTTCTTATTCATCCCTCATCTCCCCTAATCACTCTTTCATCATTCCTCATTATCCTTAATCATAATCGCGTTGACCCTCACTATCCCTAGTCATCTTTAATCACTCCCTTACCATCTATAATCACTCTTCTATTTACCTTCACTATCCTTCATAATCCCTAATCACTCCCTTGTCATCCCTCATCCTCCCTAATCACTCTTTCCTCATCCCTCATCATACCTAATCTACTCCTCATCATTTTTTATCATCCCTATCTACTCCCTCCTCATACCTTGTCATCCATAATCCCTCCCTCATTGACCTTCATTATCCCTCATCATCTCTAATCACTTGGGCTTATCATACCTAATCACACCTTCATTGATAATAACCATCCCTCATCATCCCTAATCACTCCCTCCTCATCCCTCATAATACCTAATCAATCTTTATTCATTCCTCATCATCTCCAATCACTCCGTCATTGACCCTAAATATCCCTCATCACTCCATCATTGACCCTCACCATACCTCATCATCCCTAATCGCTCCCTCATCATCTGACATAAGTATATACTCTAAAGGTATCTTTGATTATAATCATATGTTGTTTAATCCATTATAATATAAATTAATTATTTTTTAGGACTTGTTGTATTGTCAATACCCATTTGTGATAGTCAATTTTATTACTAAATGAATTAGATGATATTCCAAATTTATAGTCAAGTAATATAAGTAATAACATAAAATAGTGTTTGAATTTTAGTTCATCAAATTATTTTTTTGTGTAGTTGAATAGATGAAACTTTATTCGGTTCCACCTTTGTTAGATAGGTTCAAAGGATAAAAATTAAACACAAATATCTTGTATAATTTTTTAATTCCAAGAATATTTGAATGAGATGCAAAGTTATTATATGTTCCCCATTTATGTATGACTTGAATCTTGGTTAGGTTGACACATACACTCCTTGTGCATGTAATGTATCTCAAATATATTATTCTTGAATGAAAAAGTGAATATTTATTCATGTTATCATAAAAATATTTTTTTTCAAAATGTTAAAGACTAGTTCAACATGGTGTAAATGTCCATCCCATGTTTTCTAAAGATTAGGATATCATCAAGCTAGATTATAAAATTAAATAGTTAAATGGATTGAGGATGTCATTGAACATCTCAATGAATGAATTCACTACATGAGTTAATCTAAACGCACAACCAATTAGTCAATCAATCTTTCCTTTATTTTTAAGACTATATTCCAAATGTCTAGAGTCTCAACATGAATATGATGATACCCAAACTTAAGATTAATTTTAGGAAAGAATTTTATAACAAGGATATGGTATAAAAATGCCTTAATATTTATTTGAGGATAATATTTATTCACTTTAATATTTTTATGATTTTGTTTATTGAGCCTTGTTAATATTTTTTTATTTAATTCACAACCTCATGTCCCATCCTACTTTGGCGCAAGCATAATTCAGGTTATGCAAGGCAATGATCTAGTCATTATGTGTACATTACCCATTATTTCATGGATCTACCACTTTATCTATTCATTTTATAGAAATTATATGTTGTATAAATAGGTTTGAGGTACATGTAGTTAAGGGATCAAACAAATAGTATTGTTTAGTGTACAATATATAAGAGCTTATTTAGATGACTGAATGATATCATTATATTCTTCTATTTTATGGTCCAATTATTTTTTATTTGTTATTTTTGGATTAAAAACACTATGATATGGTGCCATAAATATGTCAATTTACTTCTAACTATAAATGAAAATATTCTTACACGTTTTGGCACTAATGACTAAAATCTTACGAACTAACTACAATATATGGTATTTTAAATAATAATAATATATCATAACATTTAAAGGATTTACTTCATATAATACATGTAAATGGTAAATATATGGTTTACCACATGTAAAACATCACACACCTCTAATGGTGAGATGTCATAATTGATTGCATCTATAAAATGTTTGATTTTGTATACCAAGTGACACTACTAGGTGATCCATTTATCAAGGCCTACACTATACCATACACTATCATATGGTTATGTATGATGTATCAATTTAAAATTAAATTTTAAAAAATATATTTTAAGATAAATTAAATTCTTATAACTTCCATTGGAAATGATAATATGTGTTATCTCACCATTGATCTACAATTGTTGACGAAATATTATTTTTAATTAATATAATTTTTTGGCGGGGAAAGTAGAGATATTCTTAGTACCAACTATATCATTAGGTTAAAAAAATATTATTTAATTAACTTTTTATATTTATAGATAACTTGTACCCACTTCTTGAGATGTGAAATTAGAGAGCTCATAGTGTGACACTCTTCATTGGATTGAATATTGAAGCTATGAATTAAGCACCACTTTCCAATCTTGGAATACTTTCTCTAATCATTTGAAAATTATTTTACACTCTCTAGTATGATGAGTCAATTAATAAAGAAAAAAATATGAGGCCTTCAATGTAATTATTTAGATCATAAAGTTTCCTCATATGGAAAGTAATTGATTCGTTTAATGAAATCACATAGCTTGATGATCCTCATATTTACTACCCATTGTTGGTGCTATGGTGGTTTTACATGCTTCTCTTTTTCTAGCAGATCTTCAATTATGAATTAAATGATTTCTAATAGGCCCATTTTTTTCATATGTGATAAATATTTATGTTTCAAATTTCCCTCAACATAATTTTGATCATTATGTATTATATTCTATGCTAACACTCAATTTTCTACTTGTTTCTCCTAGCATTGTCAAAACCTAAAAAAATACCACCATCAAGGTATTGGATATAGTGATTAAGGATGTGTAAAGACAAAGAGGAATTGAGTACAGATGATGAGGGAGTCATTATGGATGATGAGGGATAGTGAGGGTTAATGAGGGAGTGATTAGTGAATATTAGGGATGATGAGGGATGGTGATGGTTAATAAAGGAGTGATGATGGATGATGAGGGATGAGGAAGGAGTTATTATAAATGATTAAGGATGATGAAATAGTGATTATAGATGATGAAGGATGGTGAGGGTCAATGAGGGAGTGATTAGGGATGATGAGGGAGTGATTATAACTCATGAAGAATGGTGGTGGTAATTAATGGAGTGATTAGGGATGATAAAGGATGAGGATATAGTGAGTAGGGATGATGAAGTTATGATTAGGGATGATGAGGAAGTGATTAGGGATGATGAGGGATGGTGAGAGATAATGAG
Source organism: Torreya grandis (assembly GCA_037957365.1). Lineage (NCBI taxonomy): Eukaryota > Viridiplantae > Streptophyta > Pinopsida > Cupressales > Taxaceae > Torreya > Torreya grandis. Next base: position 333,829 of record JARHVA010007310.1, on the reverse strand, counting down.
GTAGTGATTAAGGATAATGAGGGAGTGATTAAAGATGATGAGGGTTGGTGAGGGTCAATGAGGGGTTGATTAGGGATGATGAGGGATGAGGAGTGAGTGATTAGGGATGATGAGGGATAGTGAAGGTCAATAAGGTATTAATTATAGATGATAAGGGAGTGATTAGAGATGACTACAGATAGTTTGGGTTAATGAGGGAGTGATTAGGGACAATGATGAATGATGAGAGAGTGATTAGTGGTGGTGAGGGATGAGTAATAAGTGATCAAGGATGAGGGAGGGATGATGAACATGTTAGATTAACACAAATTGGTCATTTGATGTGTGAAGGTCATCAATGTGACCTATGCTATCCCAATCACACCACTTTGCATCAAGTTCAAAGTGAGTGGTTTTCAAACTTAAATTTTGACAAACCTAAGATTCCTAGAAATATTAGGAATCAATTTATAAGGCACCAAAACCTAAAAATTGACTATAAGCTTACCAAAAAATGGACATTAATTGTAAAAATTATGCCCTAAAATGCTTAGGTTCAATAATTAGAACCTAAAAAGGCTTAAGTACTAACCAGATTAGATATTGAAAAACTATTTTGTACATTTTAAGATGTGTAACTATGAGACCAACAATATAAATGTAAACTTATACTTAACATTTAGAGTAGTAAATATAATATTTTGATCAAGATGGGATTAATTGCATGTTTACATACTTCTATGTGTAAAATAGTAGTAGGGCAATCATGTTATTGATTTTATAATAACATGATCATGTTATCTATTAACCAAGATTCACTCCATCTACATGTTGACATGAATTAATTTTAAAAATAATAAAAATACAATCACATTCTTGCTTTTATAATAATGTGATCACATTATGTATTAACATTATCAAATTATGTATTAACACAATCATGTTATGGCTCAATAATTACTGATCCATAATTTAAATAATACAATCACATTATGTCAATAATGTGATCACATTATTTAATAACATGATTGCATTACAATAAATGTATATGGAATTATTCCCCAACTATATGTACATACCCGATGATAAGTTAGTTACATCAAAGATAATAAGCTTGGAATTATTTTTGAGATATTTCATGATATTTATAATATAAATAGGCTCGATATCATATAGAACCCGAGTTTCATACAATGTCTCTTACAAGATGCCCTTGTAAACATTATATTATTTTAGAAGCTCAAGGATTGAAATTTTAACATGTGTAATGCTCAATTGGTAAACAAGCTCATATCCATTATATTTTATCACAAGTTTAGGCTTAGGGGGCACCTATTATATATTAACAAATGGTTGTGTAACTTGTACAACTTTACCTCTTGGAGTAGTAACAACATTGACCTCATGATCCAATATAAACTATGGGTGAATAATGGGTGTGGTATGGTAATTATCACTTGAATAAGTCTTGGGTATAATAAATTATTATGAGAATGCATGTTGGCATCTAGATACCAGCTTTATAGCATTATAGAATGGTTGATGGAGAGATATAAAATGTTGTATCCATTTTAACACTCTCTCACTATGTGCATGTATTTGTTTAATATTTTTGACAAGACAAGAAACATAGCAAACCATAGAAAATATAAGGTATTGGAACAACAAATAATTTATAGATATTTCCATGGAAAATATGATTTCAAGATTTATCAGTCAAGGATTAGTAACAAGAAAAGAAAGAAGAAAACCCTAGCTAGCCTAGGGTTTGATGTTCAAATATTGTATTCACCAAATGTTTAACCCTAATTTGGATTAAATAATCTTACTTAGGTAGATAAGTTAAGGATATAGAATTGATAGGGCAAAAGGCTAAATAGCATATCTATAGTAGGCCAATTAATATGCTAAACCAAATGTACTATATGATGAATTTATAGAACTAACATAGGATTTAGTGAAAAGTATAACTATGATAGATATATAAATGACATAAAATAAAGTAATTAGTTAGTTTTGATGCTCATGAAGGTCTGGATCTAGTGCCTCTAACTCTCTAAACAATTACGTCAGCTTGGGATAGTTGTGTTGATGCTAGTGTCTTAGTTTAACACTAGTGTCTTATATGAATATCTTCTCAAAAAAATGTAACCATATGGATGCTTATGGGTTTATATTCATCTTCACTCTTGTGAATTTAGATCTAGGTCATGAACTATCACTCTTGGTGAAATGGAAAACCCCTATTTCTTCATCTTTAATGTCACTTTAAGGAAAAATAGGTTAGTGAGCCCATGGTGTCAAGCTAAACCATAATGAACCATTGTCAAAGAGTACTTATTACATAGTCAATAATCTTTGAAAAGGGCCTCAGACTCATGTAGTTCTGCCCTATATGTTTTATTGTGTGTGAATCATGATATGTGTGTAAAGTAATTACAATAGTGACCTAGCTTGTAACTGGAAAATATGACCTTATGATTTTTCCTTTAGTACTTCAGACATGCAATCATGTTGTTTCTTTGATTGATATCGGAATAGGGTAGAATAGAAAATCTTTTGGTAACTTGAGTTCTTCTCGAGTGCTTCTCAAGTGGCTTTTTATCTGATTACTAGGTGAGGAATGAATGAAGGCTGATATTTTATTTATACCAATCCTATTAGGAGATAACTAACATTAGATCACCTAGGCCGACCATTGTAATAAATTTCATTTAAAAATTGAATGACTTTAGGGCATTGGATGCTTGTATCAAGTTAGGACAATAAAATTGATGGTACTATATTTCTTAAATGTTAGCATTTAGAGAGAAGGAGAGTAGTTATAAGCTTAGAACATATAGATGTGTAATATAATTACATTTTAAGCATTTTGATCAATATGGGATGTCTATGTCATCACTATAAAGTTGGTAAAACTAAGAGATAGGCCAAGAGACACAAGATAGAGTAGTTGTGAGGTTTGCATAAGCAAGACATGTGTAAAAATAAGAACAATTGCTAGGGTTTGAGTTTTCCAAGTGTACAAGATTGAAGTTATAGATAATCACAAATTTTCATCTAAAATAGCTAGGAAATATTAATTTCTTCGAAATAAATTAGTGTATCAACAGATCCAATTTTAGATAAACTTTAGCTAGTAAGTTTTTCCTTCACTATGATTATGTAGCTTTAGAATCTCAGATGATTTCCTTAAAAGATAAAACTTCCAATCATGACCATAATATTGTAAAGAGAATCAAATCCATATTTGAAGGGGGAAAATAGCTAGTTATGACTAGAAGAATTAAGCTATCAATAAAGATGTCATTTTAAATATCAAACTATTGATTAGACCTACATAAGGATGTGGAATATGCCCTGTAATGTGGGTCTCCCTCTAGTTCAAACCATTCTAGTCTTGTTAATTAGGATATATTAGTCTTAAACTTAAACTGTGTAGTGCAATAAAATAATTTATTTTTATATTCAAAGGTTCTAGGGGCTTATGTAATTGTCGCAAGCCATCATAAACTCTGTATATGAATATATCAATATGTATACCCATTCATATGTGTGTCTATATAAATACAAACATACATACATACATACATACATACATACATACATACATAAATACATACATACATTTTTAAAATGTGTATACCTATTGGATGGAAGAATTATAAATATGGGGTGCTTAAAACCCTCTTTACTTTGAAACTTTGAATCTTTTTGAGTACTAGATTCAAAAAAAATATTTCTACTTAGATTGTGTAAATCAAAAAGGTGTTAATGACCTCTTTACTTTGAATCTTTTTTGTTTCCCTAAATTATTTCTTAATTTTATCCATAATGGAATCCAACTATGAAAAAGAGCCTGTAGTAGCAATGAGTCTTTTGTTAGGTAATAATAAGGAGAGGGTGTTGGCTTATACAAATAAGTCTAAAATCCTAATGGAAAAATCATTGAATGGATCCATAGTAGCCACCATGTCCTTTGATGATTATTCTAAAAAATTTTACATGTGTATGACAAAACTTTGACACAATCTGACATCAGATAAGGTCATTATTTTATTGTCTGGGAACAATCCATTCCTAATTACTTTAGCCATATTAGGAAATTTTTACTTCACCAAATTGATCTATGTCAAATAGCCTTAAACTTTATGATGTAATACATTTCCCTTAATTTAGGATTTTTTAAAACTTTATTTAATAATTTAAAAAATTAATTTATAGCCTTATGTACATTCTATAGAAGATATTTTATACTAAAGGCCTTAGGTATACTTTGCATTTATATTGCTTTGTAATTCATCTCTTCAAATATTTTCTTAGTCATTTGATGAAAAGACCTTACAATTGATTCAAAGTCCTCAGCCATCTCAGCTTCACTATTTTCTAGGACTTTGTTTCTCCTATTTTTCTTTGTCAAATAAAATATCTCTTCTTTCGTCTAATTAGTTATGTCTAATTTATTTATTGTTCTAAGCATAAAATATATATTCTAAAATAAAGAGCTCTAATAAATTGTATGAGGGATAAATTTGATTGAATAAATAATTTTCAATTCTTGATACTAAATCAAAAAATATTTTGTACACTTAATTTATATAAAACTAGAAATTCAATTAAAAACAAAATAAATAAATGTCTTATCATTATATAAAGTTGAGAAACCAGAGTCCTGCAAGAAGAATCATGACAACCTCCTCCTTCTCCATCATTTGAGAGTGCAATGTTCAAATCTAACACTGACTTATAATTCCTAATATTGTAGGGGGTTTCCTTTGCTGAAAAGCCTGAGTGTCCGTCACCTGGCTAGAAGAGGAGGAAGAGGAATCTCTGTCAACATGCAACAACATATTGCTTTCATTGATCTAGTCAACAACAATCCCAATTGTATGAGTTTTGTGCTTTCCTTGATTTCTCATTGTTAGATGAAGTGCCGCCAACTGCTGCTGTTGATGAACTTGAAGCAAGGCGGGCCATATCAAATCTCGTGTCTACTGTACTCAAATTCGGCACGGGTTGATTCATATGAGCATTGGTCTAGGAAGTTAAGGAGGCCGAAAATCTGCAGCGAAGGGCAGATGCAGACGTTGATGGAAACAGCTCATTAACGCTTAGTGAGGACGCTGCAGGAAGGTCAGTAGGAAAATTATTTTTAGCTATTGCGCCTTTCAACCTCACCGCGGCCTTGTCGTATGCAAGGGCAGCCTCCACATTTGTGGCAAATGTCCCCAGCCAAAGGTGACATTATTCCAAGGGATGTCCCGTCTCTGCCGCATGGAAGAAGTGAGATGGATGCGAGCATAAAATATGAAGCAAAAGAAAGCGGTAGCAGGTGAGGTCGTAGTAAAAAAACGTTTTTGATTTGTTGGATAAGGAAATACACCGAAATATGAGCTTGGATGAATTGGAATTCCTTTGTGCCACATCCCAATTTTTGCCCTACTAGAAAACTATTATGGGTTTATAATTCGATACTTTTGGTTAATACTATGGATTTGCATTAATTAACTCAGATGATGTTTGTCTACTCAGTTCACTATTTAATCTCAGGAAAAGGATAAAATATATGGATTATTTGAATGTTGTTTTAAAGATTACGACAATACTTATTGTTTAAATTGGTTTTTTTCAACTGATTAGTATGTTTACATTTTATGTTTTTGAAAATGACTACCTACCTTTTTTTATGGATGAGGTGGATGTAGACTGTTGTAACCCTCGTAGCAAAATTCACAGGGAGACAATCATAAGAGAGAGGGTGCTAAATAGCGACAATTGAGGATAGCCAAAACAAAACATAAAATCACACATACATATAACACTATCTAGTTGTAAGTGTATGTTTGCATTTAATGTTAGTAATGATTGTTCACTGCAATACTATTTATGTATGTGTGTTGGTTGAAGAATATATTACTATTTCTTTGTGTGAGTGTTGAGTATTTTCTAAATATGTGTTTTCACATGCACAGTAATTCTTGTTAGTGTGTTGTAAATGTTTGTGCAAGTTGGTTATTGTTGTTAATATATTACATTTAAAATCCAAATGGACAATTAGGTTTGTCTTAGTATCTTGGTGGGAAGGAATCGTTTAAATATCAAATAGCTTGCATAAACTACTTGGTACCCTTTTAAAGTCTTCAAGCTAATAAAAATCCATAAAATGGTGACTTATATTGGTAAAACCTTGCATTGAGCGTATTTGGTGGATGAAACATTTGATATGTTTTTTGTGACATGGCCTTTGCAAACGCTTTTAAAAAAAAACCTTACTTTATATAAAATATTGACCTTTGACAATTGTAAAGGCTAAAATTGCAAATGAATCATTAAAGACAAAAAGTCAACAC
>JARHVA010007310.1:312500-322500 GCA_037957365.1 Torreya grandis | reverse complement strand
TTAGTATGTTTCTAAAAGTTATTTTTATCTAAATATTAGATTTTGAATGTTAGGGGTAAGTTCAAAAAATTGGGGGACAAAAAAGGGCATACTCGTGGACATGATGTTTCTAAAATTTCATAAATTTGAACTTCTATAGATAATTTGTGATGGCTACATTGAAAATTTGAAAATGGTATAAAAACATAAATTATATAATTTCGAGTCTAGTTTTAAAAAAAATTTGATTAATTAGAAATGGTCAAACATCTAAAATTTGAAGAGGACATCCTATTTTTTTAAGAAAATATAGTAGATAGATGGTCATGTAGCCCACCATTTTTTTAGCATCATTAAATATTATTTTAAACCCTTTTGTGAATATTTAGATAATATCTTATAGAGAGTTATAATTTTATTTTTTATGTTTTTATGAATATTTTTTATTAATTTTACAATTAAGTAAATCCTCAAAACTGATAAAAAAATTGGATAGCTAGTTGTACAGCCTACCCTAATTAGCTCAAAATAAATTAGAAATTGATTTTTTAAATCTGTGTAGAATTAGGACTAGTTTATTACCATATAATTTCTTTTCCACTTGGATCAATGAAAAAAATTTAGATAAACATGAATATCCATGTATAGGTGCAATATGTAGTGGCTTAAAAAAGGTGTTGCTAGAAATAAATATAGTTTGAACCTTTAAAATAGTCCAAAAATTATAAAAAATATATACATATTTATTTAAAAAGAGGACAACATGCTCATTGTGATGGTAATAATTTTTTGAATTTTGATGTTAAAATCCATAGCATATTTGGCGATTGAAGTTGTAATTTGTTATTTTTTCTCAAAACTCTTAGTTTCGGCTATAGATGCATAGTCAAAGCCTTTGGCTCATAAATCAAAGCCAAGCCTAAAAGCTCAATTTTAAATACAAATTCAAACAATGCATATGTGTTATGTAACAAGTAGGTGCTATATAATGCATACATGTTATATAATGTATTATATAACATGTACATATTATATAATGTGTATGCATTATTATGTAATAAGACCAAAACCATCTCTAGAAGCATGTGGAAGTTGCACATGAAGGCAAATTTTTCTAGAAGGTTATATTTATTACTCTAAATATCAAGTATAAGTTTACATTTAAATTTATTTTAATAATATAAGAAATTAGGTTCACTCAGCATCTGATAGATTTGGTCACACAACTGCCTTACGATGTAGAAAGAGTTTTTCAAAACCTAATTAAGTCTATACTTAGGCATTTTTAGGGTCTAATTATTAAACCTATAGATTTTAAGACATAACTTTTACAATTGATATCCATTTTCGATAAATATATAGTCATTTTTATGGTTTTTGTGCCTTCTGAATTGATTCTTGGCATTTCTAGGAGTCTTAAGTTTGTGAAAATATTTACACACCACTTAATTTGAAGTTTATGTTAATTAGTGCGATTAGGGTATCGTAGGTCACATTGATGACCTATACACATTAAACAACCACTTTGTGTTAATTTTACTTATTCATCATCCCTCCCTCATCGTTGATCACTTCCTATTCATGCCTCATCACCCTTATTTATTCTCTCATCATTATTAATTTTTCCCTAATCAATCCCTCATTAACCATCACTATCCCTAGTCATCTCCAATCACTCCCTCATGAACCCTGATTACTCCTTTATTAACCCTCACTATGCCTCATCATCCCTAATCACTCATTCCTCATCCTTCATCATCCCTCATTACTCGTTCATTGAACCTCACCACCCCTCATCATCTTTAATCACTTCCTAATAGTCCTTAATCACTCCCTTAATGGCTCTCACCATCCCACATCATCCCTAATCACTCCCTCACTAGCTTTCACCATCTTGATGATTGCATCATCATCCCTAATCACTCCCTCCTCATCCCTCATTACCCCTAATCACTTCCTTATTGAATATTACCATTAATCATAATTTATAATCTCTCCCTCAATTCCCCTTACCATCCCTCATGATGCAAATCCCTATTGCATAATCTACTTGTCAAAGCTCTTTGTCAATATCTACCTGGGTTTCACTTTGTCTTTTCTTGCTTGATCTCTATCTTTGGACCCTGCATACATTTCAAATTCACATCTACATTTTATTCATTTAATTTATTCTCCACCATGATTCAGAAGGTCTCACTAAACTATTCATCATATTTTCCTTTTTCAACACATTCAATTTCTCTTACTTTGAGACTAATCCCCTTACTAATCTTCATGATTTATAACAACTTGGGTCAAATCTTGTCTTTGGTTATTTAGGCTCTAATAACACTCTAAAAAATTTAATTTCACTACTTTTAGTTATCTTTAAATTTTTCTGAACCCTACTTAACTGCTCAACAGTATTCTCGTATCATACACTTCCTCTTACTCAATCATAAAATCTTCTTGGAGCCTTTTTTTGGGCTAATTTATTATGTACAGATATGTACAGACATAAATTATCGAATTAAACTCATTTATGGACTCAATATAATATATCCCATCTCTTCACAAAGTTATATACTTTGGTTCAACTATTTGATAACTTTTTTTATCTCTTTCTACTCTTGGATTAGGTATTTAGGTTTTCTTTTACCCTAACTACCACACAGTGCTCCCCCATCTATACTTATCCATACTTACATAAATTAAAAAAACTATAATATATTTTTTAATATGGAAATTAAAATTTTAACCAAATTTCATGAATTATTGATGGTTACAACTCCTAAAAACTCACTTTAAAAGTAGAAACCCCAATACAAGGTTTGGACTGGTTTTATAGACACAAAAAGGGTTAAAATGAGATTTCAATCTTCCAAAATAATTTATAATGACTTTTATTATTTTATTAGGTCTTATTTTATCCTATGCACATTTTCCAAGTTTTATATTTCCATTTTTAAGCTACATTAGATTGACTTAACCAAATTTGAATAAACTATGTACTCAGTCATAGGTCTGCAGTAGTTTGAGAAGAGATAATTTATTATAATTCATTCAAAAAAAAGATATAAATTAAAATTAAAATTAAAATTAATATTCACATTATTTACAAACTTTAAACATTTAATTCCTTCCATCTATATCAGTAAATTTTCCAATTTCCATGAGATACCACTTTGATCATGTTAAGTTTCTTGTTGACTATAGGACTGTGTTAGTTTTCTTTCTACTCATCCAAATAAATGAAATATTATTGAAAGAATAAAATAATTCATGATCATATGATAATTAAATAACCAACATATACATTTGAATTTTCACTTGAATACATGCATATACCTTCTCATATAGATGTATACTCAAAACTTTTACTCATAGAAGACATTGTTGTGTTGTTCAACATAAAATATCCTTAGAAAAATAACAACATACAATGTTTAAATAATATTAATGAATTATTATTTAAAGTTACTAATTACTCATACATTCTAAAATCCCACTAAATATAATATCTTATTCCACAAGACTCTAACCTTCACTCAGATTTCAAGGCATAGTTTGTAAAAGCACAACGTAAACAGTTTGTAATTTGAACATTCAAAAGATTTAAAACTCAAATGAAAAATGATATAATAAAAATAAAATAAAAGGTATTTTAAACTTACCACTCACACCAATATCACAAATAAATTTTTACTAATTTCATGTTTCACGATCATGCACACTGTCAACTATCTTGTCTCATATTCAAGAAGATGTAGGGTCTGTTTGTTTTCTTATTTACAAATAATAAAATCATGTATTTATTCATTTTTTTAGGGTTATTTACATTCATTTTTTCTAAACCTACCCGCTCTAACTCTCTTAAATCTAAATCTACATATAAAATAAGACATGGACAAGACTGTTATTACCAAATAACCATCAATTGAATTCCAACTACTTTTGTATGTTGAGAGTGTCGTCAACTAGCTCAACTACAAACATATTTATCAAATATAAGTATAGGTATATGTGTTTTAACATCCTAAACTCCTCACTAAAGTCTAACCACACCCAATTCAATGTTGGACTTCTTGAAACAAGATTGAAGTCTCTATGAAAGTTCAAAAATTCAAATGAAAGATTTTGTGGGAATATCCAATACAATTCTAATTCAAAATTGAGATAAAACTGGAAACTTAAAAATACTCCTATGGACTTCTTATGACCTTAACCACCTTCTAAGGACTCAAAACATGTAAACTAGATCTCATTATTTACATTGGGTAATGATTCTCCTAAATCACCTCATCATCCCTAATCATTGCTTCATCATACCTCATTGATGTAGAGGTTATAATCACTTTCAAAATTAATCTTACTCTTTGTCTTGTTCACTATTTACTCTTAGGAATAAATTTGTAGTTTCATGTGTACACTAATGTTTATTGGACTTAATGTTTGTTTAAATGGTTCATAATATCTTATTTATGTTATTCATGATCTTAATAGATCTATTAAACCATTTTACAAACCTTTAAAAATCATCATTATAATTCACACACAACTCAACACACATTCATAGATAGAGCTATTAGCCTTTTAAAACAAAATCATCTTGTCCCTAGTTCAGGATTCCTATAGTCCATATGACCCGAGAGAATTTAGATTGCTTATACACACTTTCACTGGTTTTCAAACCTTTGTAAAGGTTTATTCTAGCTAGTGGTAGTTTATTACACATTTTCAAACTATTCACCACTCCCTTCAACTCATTTTTTGACATTTTCTAAATCTTTTTGCATCTTACCTATGCAAGATTTTAGGTTTGTTATTGCCTGAGAAGCTACAAATTTGTCTTTAATGAATTTATCTTGAATCTAGATAATTTAAAAACCTCACTAAGGTCTGTTATACACCATGCTAGATTCTTTAACCATTATTCTTTCCAACAAAACCTATATTCATTCAGTGCATTATTTTTACAAAAATTTGTAGGTCCTTATTGACATTATGTAATTCATTTATAACATGCGAACCTGAGAATCTTGAAATTAAATCACAAGAATTCTTCTTCAATTTTGAGTGGTTATAGGTATTAAATTAAGATAACCAAAAATTCTATATATCATATCCAAGTATCAAATTTTATTGTGGAAATATTTGTTATTAATCTCTTCAACATTTGGATAGACTATATAGTCAAATACAGATTTGCACTAACTAGTGAGGAGGTCTTTGACTTCTTACATTCCAAATAGAGTTAAAAATATATCTGAGGGTATTAATGTCTATACAAAATTCTTGTATACTTAATCATTCAATAGTTTATCTATACATATCCTCAAATTAATATTTTCAACAACATTTTTATTTGACTATGCACACAAACACCATTAAAGGATTTTTGAACAGTATCATAAATAAATTATGTCTAAAAAAATATAAATATCAATTTTTTTTTAAAAAAACAATTTAAATAAGGTCTTCCAATTCCTTCATTTGTCTCATTTAATTTCAAAACTCTTCACATAGAGGTTACTTTAAGACTCTTTCCAACTCATAAAATAGAGTATGCAAAGTTTATGATATTTTCCTTCTCCAACGATTTTAAAAAATAAAATAGTAAAAGTATTTAAGTTCAAGCAGAGAAATATCCTATTTTTATTCGTTATTTGATTATTATTTCATAACCATATTCCAATGAACACATTCAGGTTATAGGTTCCATAAATTGAAACATCTGGCTCAGTCCACTTTCTTGCATATATTTATGAATCATAGGGTCTAAAAGTTGTATGAAGAATAAGAATCATTTTATTTAATTTTTGGGGTTTAATAAATTTTATATTTCAAATCCAAACCCCTTCCTTCTCTCTTCTTATTATAAAAATAACTCGCTATACCCAAAACTACTATTTATTCACAAACTCCTATAACTACCTTCACTAACTACTAATTACTCTTGTACATTGATAATGATAACTACCTTAAAATACTAATAATGTAACCCTAAATATCCATTTAATACCCCTAAGACACAAGGTCCTAACATATTTAACTTCCACAACCTCAAAACATTTCTAAAATAATTAAAGTTTTTCAAATATTTAAATTGACCATTTAGGCAAGAAAATGTCTAATGGGTCCAAATTCAAATTTAACCAAGACCTATCATCAAAATTGATTCCCATATAATCCTAAAGACCACAAAAATGTACTAAGAATTATAACATGAAATTATATGAGTATTTACAAAGGGGGTAGTGATACCCCTGCATCATACTACCAAAGAGCAAATGGAAACTTTCCCTAGAAGTTATAAGTGCTTGATTTTTGATGTTATTTGTAACATATCTTGTATAATAGAATATCCGATTTGATCTCAAGATCTATTTGAGACACATAGACCTTTGTGGTGTTTACCTATAGTGGCTCCTCCTTATTTCTTCTTTCTCTTACTCTTTCTTTTCAGGTCATTATTTTGTATATTGATCTTCAACTCGATCATCTTCAGCACTTGGTTCTTGTCCTACAAACAATATACACATGAAACACATAAGCTAATGAAAAAAATATTTTTCTCATCTTGTTGGAAACCACTCTTTTGCTCATGTTTGCTTATCTTGTTCATGTTTAGTTATCTTACTGTTTGTTTCTTTTTCTCTCCTTCAAACCTCTCAACCTATGCAATCTCTTTATCCTCTTCTTGCTGATTTACCTTATCAATGAATTCCATTTCCATATCATCTAATAACTCTCTCAAAACCAAATATTTTCATGCTTAATATCAAATCCAACTAACTTTTTAACTTCTCCAATGATCAATAGTAACCAAGTTAGGATATTGAAAGACATTCAAGGGTTGATGTTCCAGATAATTGAATATTATGGGCCAAGTTTAGCCATATAATAGCCACAAGAATTCAAATCAAAATTCACACTTGAATTTTCCTTCCAATGACTTTTACAACCTCTGATTTGGACAAAAATATTCAAAAATTTAAACTTACTAGTTTTGGCAGGAAATGCCTTATGGACTAAAATTCAAATTCTATAGATGTGTAAATATCCTAATTATTAGAAACACCTACTAAATAACTTGTAAAAACTATAAAAACTAAAATTAAAGGAATTTTGGATACTCCCCTACATCAATCACCATCTAGAATCACTCATTTGTCATCCCTCATCTCCCCTAATGACTGCCCCATTAATCCTCACCATCACTCATCATCCCTAATCACTCCCTTATCCTCCCTAATCACTCCCTCATTCACCCTCACCATACATAATCATCCCTATTGACTCCATCATCATATCTACTCAATTATTCCTCATCCCTCCTCAATCTTAAACACTACATCTAATAACTTTATGGTAATATTTTGTTGGGGTTTAACAATGTTAGGAGCTAAAGTGGAGAGCTGAGTGATAGCATAAAGTATAAGACATAGTGATCAAAATGATGTGGAGGAAAATTTGAAACATAAATATTTAACACTTATGAAAAAACATCAGCCTATTAGAAATGATTTAATTCCCAATTAATAATTTTTGAAAAAAAGAGATGCAAGAAAAACCACCATAACACGAAAAGTAGGTAGTAAATATGTGAGAATCACCAAGATATGTGATTTCCTGAAACCAATCAATTTTTTCCATAGGAGGATATTTTATGATCTAAATAATTACATTAAATGCCTTCTATTTGTATGTTTATTAATTGATTCATCATACTAGAAAATGGAAAAAAAATTCAATTGAATGTAACAAGTATTCCAAGATTGTAAAGTGATTTTAGTTCATAACTTCAATATTCAATCCAATGAAGAGTGTCACACTATGAGCTTTCTACTTTCACATCACAAGAAGTGGGTATAAGTTATCTATCACTATGAAAAGTTAAGTAGATAATAGATTATGAACTCAATGATATGGTTGGTACTAAAAATCTCTCTACTTCCCCCAATAATGAATTATATGAATTGAAAATATTGTTTCATTAACAAAAAGAGATCAATGGTGAGCTAGTACACTTCATAATCTACAATGGAAGTTAGAATAATTTAATTTCTCCTAAATAATATTTTTTAAAAATTGAAATTGAAATTTATACATCATTTATAACCATACATTAGAGTATGGTCTAGTGTATGCCTTGAGAAATGGATCACCTAGTAATGTCACTTAGCGTAAAAAATCAAACTTTGTAAATATGCAATCCGTTGTGACATCTAACCATTACAAGTGTGTGATGTTTTACATGTGGTCAACCATATATTTACCATTTACATATATTTTATGAAGTAAATCCTTGAAATGTTGTGATATATTATCATCATTTAATATACCATATATCATAGTTGGTTCATAAGCTTTTTGTCATTAATGTCAATAAGTGCAAGATTATTATTAGTTCTAGTAAGAATAATACTATTAATGGTAAGAATTAAATTTAATGACATCCTTATGTCACCATATCATAGTGTGATTTATCCAACAATAAAAAAACAAAATAATTGAACCATAAACTAGATGAATACAAGGATATATTTTTATCACCTAAATAAGTTCCTACATACTGTACACTAAATAATGCTATTGATTTGATCCCTTAACTACCGATACCTCACACATTTATATACAACATATAATTTATAGAAAATTAATTGACTAAGTGGTAGATCCATGAAATCATGGATAATAAACACATCATACCCAAATCATTGCCTTGCGAAAGCCCAATTGTGTTTTTGCTAAAGTTATGAATAAATTAAAAAATTCTTAACAAGATTAAAGTGAAGAAATATTATCCTCATTTAAATATTAAGGATTGTTTATTCCATATCCATGGTGTATAAGTCTTTTCCAAAATTGACCTTAAGTTTGGGTATCAAAATATTTGTGTTAAACCTCTAAACACTTGTAATATAGTCTTAAAAACAAAGGAAATATTGATTGACTAGTTTGTTATGCATTTTAGGTTAACTAATATAATAAATTCATTCATTTCAAGATGTTGAATGACATACTTGGGCCCTTTACCTCTATCATTTTTTTAATCTACCTTGATGACATATTAATATTTAGAAAACATGGAATGAACATCTACACCATGCTTAACTAGTGTTTCACATTTTGTAGAAACATATTTTTATGATAACATGAATAAATGTTCATTTTTCATAAAAGAGATAAAATATTTGGGACAAATTACACACACAAGGAGTGCATGTGTGAACCTAACCAAGATACAAGTCATATAAGAATGGGAAACACTCAATAAATTTAAATCTGATTCAAATCTTCTCAAAATTAGAAAATTATACAAGAGATTTGAATTTAATTTTTATCTTTGGAATCAAATAAAACTTCAATTAGTAAATTTCATAATAAAGATAATTTGATGAAATAAAATTTATATTATATTTTGTGTTAGTACTTATGTTACTTGAATAAAAATTTAGAAGGTCATCTAATTCATTTAGTAACAAAATTGACTATCACAAATGGGTATTGATAACACAAGTCCTAAAAAAGAGTTAATTTCTATTATAATGGATTTAAAAACATATGATTAGAATCAAATATATTTTTAGAGTATATACTTATCCCAGATTATAAGGGAGTGATTAAAATGGTAAGGGATGGTGAGGGTCTATGATAGATTGATGAGGGATGGTAAGGGAAGGTAAGGGTCAATGAGGGATAAAGAAATATTGAATAGGTCTTATGGAAGATGAGGAGGGAGTGATTAGGGATGATAAGGGATGGTGATAATCAATGAAGGAGTGATTAGGGATGATAAGCTTGAGTGGTTAGATAAGATGAGAGATAATGAAGGTTAATGAAAGAGTGATTAGGGATGACAAGGGTTCAAGAGGGAGTGAATAGGGATAAGGAAGTGATAAGATATGATGAGGGATGAGGAAAGAGTGATTAGGGACAATGAGGGATGGGTAGGGAGTGATTAGGGATGATGAGGAATAGTGAGGGTTAATGGACAAGTGATTATAGATTATAAAGGAGTGATTAGAGATGACTAGGG
>JARHVA010007310.1:287500-307500 GCA_037957365.1 Torreya grandis | reverse complement strand
ATCATACCACATCTAACATGAAGTTTACTATGAATCTAGATAGAGAATAAAGGAAATATTCAGAACCTTTTTAGATGTATATGCTTGTTCATAAAAAGGTTTTGAATTGTATAGTATTGAAATAAATGTAAAATACCATAACATGATAGAACAAGGATATATATATATATATATATATATATATATATATATATATATATATATATTATGAAAATTGTATAAACGTATGCTATATATCTCTATGTGAACTTAGGTCTACATACAAATATAAATATTGTATGCATATATTGGATGCATTCCTATAATTATAGTTTTTGACTAAGAAATTAAATCATAAAAACCTAAAGGATAGGGTACTATAATTATATAAATCATCCAAAAAAGTATAATCAAATATTATGCTTTTGATTTATACTTTAATTATGTATTTTAAATCATTATGATTGTAATTGTAATTAAGTGGTATGTGCATTATATTATGAGAATGCTGATTTTACTACATTTACATTTACTTATGGAAGGTAGATAAGGTAGTATGAGTTTGTATTTTTACCCATTTTATAATTAAACTTATTTGTCATGATTATTATTTATGTGATGAATATTAAGAATAGAGATTCATTCATATGTTTGATGGACTAAATGTATGTAAATTGATTGTTCATGTATATATATTATGTTATAATTGCTACAATAAATTAATTAGTATGAATATGTTGGTTATATTTATTTTAACAAAATATAGCATTTTTGGTACTAACTATGTAGTGAGATGTACTTCACTAGCTTTCTTAGCACCACCAATGGCTCATGAAGGTAATTCAATCAAGTGGTGTGTATGAATTTGATTGATCCTAAAGATCAATATATATTTAAAAACTTTATCCAAAGTAATATTTAGATAGACATTGTCATTTCATATATATGATTTACATGTTTGTGCGATATCATGCTAAACACTTCATATATTAGAAATCTTACAACACATGGGTACTAGAATGTCTCTCTAGATTCTCTCACCATCATTATATACCCATTTGTGAAGGGAGGGCCATTACATATTTGAGGGATATTTCAGGGGATGGTTGGTGTGGAAAATCACTCAGATGATGCTCTCCCTCCCTACTACAGTACTTATTAGATACTACACTTGAGATTATCAGAGATACTAGAGTTATAGTGACTCATGATTCATGGAGAATTATATATATTTCTATATTTATTTTGAGACCTAATGCCTAATATAATTTTAGTTGATTGCTTACTATATATAAATAATAGTGGATACATTACTATACTATTTGTGTCTAGATTTTAATGTAATTACTTTCCTTATACAATTATGTCATGTTACATATGATGCTACTGATGGGTAATTGTTAATGCTGCATCTTTACTTATGTTTAACATAGTATGATAAGATCACTAATTATATTCTCATGGTGTAATCTAATGAAAGAATAAGTGTTATGTAAAATTTTAAAAAAATATTTCAGTATTCTAGTAAATCCTTATAAGGGTGCTATACTATGGTATCAGAGTTGTGATTCAAAATCTAAAACATAATGAGTCAACTAACATTTTTATATTCTTATATTATCATAAAAAGGAATCCTATGAGCAAGTGAATTTGGATAGGTTCCTTTAAATTTCAATGATAAAAACCCTTTCTTTGATCCTAACCAATTTGCCACTAAACAAGTAGATAAGTTAGATCAAATTCTTACAACCATGAATGAGACTAGGGGCAAAATTATATAATTATAATATTAAATTCATGCACATGAGGATGAAGTCCATCAGGATGAGCCTGAAGAGCATCCTTGTAAGTGAGAAAACCCTCAAGAGTGGAGACATGAGGAAATGCCTCAAGATGTGAGAGCACGAGTAGCCATAGAATTGGATTGGGACATAAAAAAAGGTGAATCCACCTAAGTTTGATAAAACCATTATGGGAGATGGAGCTAAATCACGATTGATTGAAATGGATAAGTATTTCAAGATTTAAAACTACTCTAAGGTCACCAAAGCTATTTATGGAGTTTATCAATTAGATAGAGAAGCATCTATGTGGTGGGTCAACAAGAAGCTAGAAAGAAATATGAAATCAACCACCACTACTTGGGAGTAGTTTGTGACACTATTCAAATCATGGTGGCTTCCATAGTTATATTTTGACCTAAATATTATATATTTTTTAGAATCTAAAGCAAGGAGACTTTTTGATGAATAAGTGATTAGAATAGTTCAACAAACCTATGAAATATATACCTCAATATCAATAAGATGAGATATTCAAGATTAAGAAGTTCATTATGGGTTCAAAACACCAGATTGGTGGAGAGGTGGATATTCATGGACCATCTATCATAGACCAAGTTTTTGAGAAAGTAGTCAAATAGTTACAAAAGTTGAAACCTCTTAGGTTAGGGACAAGTTTAAGAAAAAAATTTAGAAGTTATAAGCCAACTTTCAAGAATAAAAACTAGAAGAAGAGGATTGGAGACTCCAAGAGTTAGTTCAAGATTTAGAATACCAAATTTAATAATGGTTCAGGTAGTAAGAAACTGGATAATGTTTTAAAAATTGGTTTCAAGGGATACCAATAATCAAATAGGAAGGGACCACTAGGAGGTTGATTCATATGTAGAGGTGACCATTTTGCATGTGAATGTACCCAAGATATGTTTAGTAACAAAATTTCTTCCCCTCAATAAGAAAATTTTAATCAACATGTTCACTAAATAGGTTATAATTGAGAATCCAAATTCTAAGCTTCAACCATAGAATTGTCAGGTATTTTATTTAAAAATCTACTTTCCATTTTGATAGATAAAGGAGCTGAAAAATGTTTTATATCTCCTATAATTTTAAATAAGTTATCTAGAAAAGTTGGTGTAATGGCAAAAGTATGGTCACTATAATATGGGAATGATTCTAATGTCCAAGTTGACAAGTCTTTAGTTGAAGCATAAATTAGGTTGCCTAAATTCATAATCATATTGGATGTATATGTATCACCACTAGGGTCATATAATGTGATCCTAGGAGTCAATTGGATTGTGAAGCATAATGATAAGGTTTACTATTATCTAAAAAAGGTTGAGTGTCTAGATGATTCTAGTAATCAAACACTAATTTGGCTTGAGAAAAAGGAATTAAGACTTAGGAAAATTTCTACAATACAACTCAAAAAGGCCTAAATAAAATGATGTCAAGAATTTATTGTCAAGATAAATGAAATAGAGAAAACTATTGATCCATCGATTTAAATTTATCCCTTTTTTAGAAATTTTCATGATGTATTTCAAGATGAATTGTCAAGATTTCCTCCTAAAGTAGAGTTTAATTTCTCTATAGATATCAAAATAGGATCAAAACCTCAGGCTAAGGCATCATATAAAATGAAAACCATTAAATTGATTGAATTAAAGGCACAACTTCAAGAATTATTGTCTAATAGATTGATTATACCAAGTGTGTCACCATAGGATCCACCAATTGTCTTCATCAAGAATAAGGATGGAATTCTTCAACTTGGTATTGATTATAGAATGTTGAATAAAGTGACCATCAAAAATAAGTATCTACTACCTTGAATAGATTATCTTTTCAATCAGATCGAAGGAGTAACATTATATTTTTAGATTAATCTTAGAGATAGATATCATCAGTTAAGAATAAAAGATGAGGATATTCCTAAGACAACATTTAGAACTTGTTATGGAAATTATGATTTTACAATGTTACAATTCGAGATGAAGATTCATTTAGTAAATTGTAGAATAAGTATATATTATACCTAGATGGTATAAATCATAATTGTTATGTTTATTATAAATGATATTATAAAGATTCATTCATACATTTGATGGATTAAATGTATGCATTTTGGTTATTTCTATGTTTGGCATGTTTTATGACATTTAATAGAATGTACTATATTGTGTATGCTCATAGAAAATAGAATATGTAGCCTAATATATATTATACTTAGTTGGTGTAATCTACACTTGTTTCCTAATTATTTACATGATAAATAATATTGTATAGATTTATTCATAAATTTGACAGACTAAATGTATGCATTTCTATTATTCCTTTATTTAGCATATTTTAATGCTTAGGAATTAATATTTATGAAATCTTTGGTTATATATATATATATATATGTAAACCAAACCTCACATCATTAGTACTTAGTAAATAGTGAGATGGACTTCACCACTTTATTAGCATCACAATGCCATATGAAGGCAATCTGATCAAGTGACGTGTATGAAATTAAGTGATCCTAGAGATCAATGACTATTGCAAACATTGGATAAGGTAAAGTTAGTTAGACATTGTTATTTCATATGTATAATTTACATATTTATGTGATATCATGTTAGAATCAAATTATTTATGGTATTCTGCATATTCTTAAAAATCATACAACACACATGTACTATCTTATTTCTTTGTATTCTTGCACCATCATTATCTTCTCATCTATGAAGGGAGGGTCATTTCCTGATGGGAGATTATGTAGGGGATTGATGGTTTATGGTTGGTGTATAAAATCACTCAAATGATGTTCTTCCTCCCCATAATAGTACTTCATTGGAGAAAACACTTGAGATTGTTATAGATACTAGATTTTGGAGAACTCATACTTCATGGAGGTTTGTATCTTGTATCTCATACACTATATTTTATTTACTATTATTGAGACATTATCCTTGATGAGATGTAATTATTTACTTATCTATAAATTGATAGCAGTAGCTTTATCATTGTACCAACCATGGATAGACATTTGTAATTAATTTCCATATTTGGTTATGATGTGTTTCATATATTGATAGTGATCAGTGACTATTAGAAGTCACATGTTTATTTATAGTTCACATGGTTAGAGTATTATATTTGGATCACTAATTATATTCTCATGGTCAATTCTAATGAAAGAATACCTTGATTAAATTAAAAAAAATTATTACATTTTTCTAAGTCAAACCCAGTATAGTTATTACATTAATGTTAGTAAAAATTTGTCATGGTTCATTCTTAGATCGACATTGAGGTAAAGGCTCCCCACACATAAAAAAAGAGATAAAATAATAAAAAGGGATGGATTTTAAACATGATGGAGTCAACCAGCCTAGTGCAAGTCTAAAAGGGGGGGTAACCAAACACCGAAGACCAAAATAAAAAAACACAAATAAAAAAACCTTGATTATAAAAATGACCAACTAAGAAGTAGAAAAAGAGAAACATGACTATTAGCCAACATAGCCATAGTTATCCAATTTTGTGAGCATATGTTTTCTAGGGTGATAAATACCATTCAAACCAATAGTCTCCATAATATTCTATAACCTACTCTAGATTAAGTGGGAAGCCACAAACTTAGAGTCTTTGACACGACCACCAGGGAATCTCCTAGAAACTTCCACTTTCAAAGTTGTCACCATACCACGGCTCAAGTAGAAACCAACCAAGTAGAGTGTAACATATAGAATTACCTCTATTTGAAGAATGTTGTGAATGGATGAAGGGATGGTAATGTATGAAACTAGTACCACACTGGAGGGAAATCAAACCATGAGCCATCTAAACATGCCATGAATGAATCATGCAATTGTACAAAATGGGATTTCAATTCCCAAAAATCACTCAAGGGGACTGAGCCCAAGAAATGGGAACTTGAGGAAAGTAGGACAGGACTAGTCTCAACCTCGAGATGATTTAACCAACCCATAAAATTATCAAGTTGCTCCTTCCACACTAGTGCCTCCATCACTAGTTTGACCTCTTCCTAGTTTTGAACAACCCAAATCAAATTCCTAGAAAAACATGATGCCATCTCTAAATTTATTTTATTGCACCATAAATATAGTAAATACACATCACCAAATATGACCCCAATGGCCTCCATGTCTTCCATTGAAGGAATCCAAAAAATCAACCTGAGCCTCCAATCAAAAATAGACTCCTCAAAAGCCATCTCTCTCCTTTGTGCATGAAGTGAAAGGAAAGGGAAAGAGATAGCCATATTCAATTCCAAAAAAAAGTTTCTCAAAATTTCCATCGAAATACAGAAAAAAATGTAGATATGCAAAGTAAGTTGCACCCATGAGGAGTTATAAACACCCTTATAGCATGTAAACCATAATGGAAAAAAGATGTCATGACCAAAAACTAAATAAACACTTAACTGGTCATGGATTCAAATAACACATGCCAAAACTCTGATGAATCCAATCATGATGGAAAAATAGCATAAAGACAAGAATAAAAACAACAAAAGTCTAAGGATGCATTAAGTGTTCATAAATTCAAGACCTGACCAAGTGTCATACACATTATCAATCACCATTTCATTAAGTTGGTCCACCCCACATTTGGCAAGGAAATCAGCTTGTTTGTTGGCTTCTCAGAAGCAATGAGAGATGGATGGAAATTCCATGTTATCAAGGAGAGGCCAAATAGGATTGAGATTTTTTTTGAAATGCCAAGCCTCTACATACTGATTCCTAATAGCCTGCACAATGAGTTTTGAATCTCCCTCAATTTTAAAAGAGGTAATACCACATTGACTTGCAAGTTGAATGCCCAAAAATGTTGCCTGAGCTTCAGTCTCATTATTAATACCATCTTGGAGACTCACCGAAGAGCCACAAATGAGAGACCTAGAGCAATCCCGAATGTTGCAACCAACCCTTGAAGCTCTTGGGTTCCCACACACAACTCCATCAAAATTTAATTCGATAATGCCAATAGGTAATAGAACCCAAGAGGACATGACAAGAGTATGAAAAGTGCACCAATTACTCTAGATCTATTAATGGGGGTGGGTCATGATTATTTAATCTTAATAAAATGGATAAATTAACTAATAAAATACACTCCATGTTTCATAAATGAGACAACCATATTTTGAAGGGGATCCCTAGATTATAAAAGCTCCTACAAATTATCTATAAAAATAATAAAGTGTTAAATTTCTTTCTAAAAATATATTTTTTAATTATATATACAAATATTAAATTAATTAAAATTAAATATAAAATATTATATTACAATTATCTTTAATTATCATCCTGAAATTTACAATGAATTTGTAAAAAATAAACTACTAAACAAAGATTCACACTTACAATATAGGGTTGCGTTGCGACCCTTAGATATAAACCTTAATGAGTTTATTAATCTATCATGTAGATTAACACGTTGAAAATGTACCTCAATTTTTATTGGAAATTACAACATATGGAACTGATTACAACATATGGAAACTCAATCAAGACTTATGTATCGAAACAATTAAAGTTGGCAATCGCCCATTATTCATATTCATACATTGAAAAGGCCCCAACACCCTAAAGTTCTAAAATATGTGGAAATGTAAAAGTGAAAAAAAAAACATTCATCCTTAAATCTTTGGAAAATTGATAGCCTATACATTTTGACGTTTAAGAGTTTCACTGTTTTTGTTATTATATGTTTCGCCATAGGGAGTGATGATTCCCTTGGAAATTAGCAATGACTCCAACATGCCAGACCAACAACACATTTCCATCGTTATCAATACGCTGCCCGAACACACCTGCCGTATCGCCCTCCTCGCAAATCTTTATAACTACAATTTGTGACCAGATTATTATGAAACAGAATTCACGGCAGCTTCCGTATCTCCGTCCTTGCAATTCTTTATAACTGCTATCTGTGGCCCAGCCTTTTCTCAATCACAATCTTCGCTCCTTTCTTTTCTCAAACACAATCTCCGCTCTTTAGCTTCACCGATTTGGCACTCGGTAAAAGAAGTGGTGATGGGGAGCAGAGAAGGAAAATTGCATTACAGAGGTGTTTACAAAAAATCATGGGGAAAATATATTGCTACCATCCAAGATCCACTAAAACGACGTCGTATTTGGGTTGGGGCATTTGAGACCAACGTGGAGGCCGCCCTTGCATATGAGAAGGCCGCTGTAAGGCTGAGGGGCGCAAAAGCCAAAACTAATTTTCCAGTTGATCATCCTGATGCGTCCTCATTAAGCGTTGAGGTGCCTCCACCACCATCTGCAGCCTCTTCCCGCGCTCTCCGGACCAAAGCTTTTCTGAGTGGACCCCAGACTGTGAGTGCAGCGGACACCAGATTTGATATGGCGCTCCCTCATTCAACTTCAACGGAGGCGTTGTTGAAACAGCAAAACAACTTGGAGGCCCTTCATCAAACAATGCGGAATGAAGGAAGAGGCAAAGCTCATGCTTCTGAAATTGCTGTTGACCTAATGAATTATAATAATATTTTGTTGCAGGTCGGAAGGGATTCTGCCTCCTCTTTCCTGGTGAGAGACACCCAGGCTTTTCCAGCAAACGGTAAGAATGATAAGTTTGTGTTAGATTTGAATATTCCTGCCCCTGATGATGAAGGAGAAGAAGACGATCCTGATGCTCAATATAATGGCGATTCCTCTTCCAAGACTAAGTGACTCCTGCACTCAATTTAATGGCAACATATTTCTCATCCGTTCATTTCTTTTATTTTACTTATCTTAGGAGGACATTTCGCTGTTCCTGATTCTTCTGATGTGGTCGTTCTCTCTGTTTTAAAACATATATTTCCTCCTTCCCAAGCAATAAAAAAGCATTCATTGAATAATATTTTATATATTACTCTTTCAATCTGTCCAGAAGGAATCGAATGTGTATGTGAAGGCTGTAGTGACTGTTGATGGTATTATCTAAATGTCTTGGACATTGCTGCTAATATTAGGGTTCTATTAATATATAGATTTGTGTACTTTTATTTTTGGGATTTTCTAAATGTCTTGTGCTATTAGGGTTCTATTAATTCATAGATTTGTGTATTTTATTTTTTGGGATTTTATAAATGTTTTGGAGTTTTATTAATTTATAGATTTGTGTATTTTAATTTTGGGGTTTTCTTAATTTGTAGTTCAGGTTATTACAAAAGTGAGTTAATCTTTTTTCATTTAAAACCAGTAAACTATATCACATATTTGTAGATTCTAAATAATTTGCACTATAATAAAGTTAATTAAAAAATATAAGAAAATATGATAATTAAAAAATAACTTGATTTTTTTTAATCAAAGATTGTTTATTTTATTAAATTTAAGTTACTAATTTTTAATTTAAATGTGATTTATAAAAAGTAATTTATTATTAAAAATATAATGTAGATGAATTTATAAAAAAGATTGGTTACTTTCAATTTTTTATATATAAATAATTGGTCTAAATTTAATTTTTAATTATTATGATAATTTGAAACTCTTAACATTATTCATGTACATTTTCATACAATCTTCATATCTACTTTTATTTATTTAGTCCTATCAAAACTATAATATGACTTGAAAAAAAATATATTTTCTTCTTTCCCTCATTTCTAACAATTAAAAATAGCATAAAAACATATCTTACCAATGTTTAAATTTAATCATTTATAAATAGAAAGAGGATTAAATAATTTGTAGTGTTAATAATATTATGGAACATCTTTATTTTTATGAATCCATTTCAAATCTTCAAATTACCAACTCATGTTTAATTTATCAAGGCATGTTTACCTATCTAATAAATAAATCATATTTACATGACAAAATCATTAAAACCCACATAACAAATATACAATAACATAGTTTCATCCTTACATAAATTATGTTTAGTGGTATAATTATCAAAATTGATTAATTTATTTAAAAATTTCAACTCTTTTGAACTATTTAATATTTATAAACACTTTTTTAAAAAAATCTTTTAAATTTATTTTTATGTATATTTGTTTTTTATTTTTAATTTATTTTATATATATATATATATATTAGTTTTATTTATGTATAAATGATTGATATAAATTAATATTTATTTAATTTTTATCTAATTTTAAAATTAAAATTTTATTTGCATATTTCCATGAAACCTTTATATCTATCATATAAATTTATTTGTTCTCAATGCTAAGTGTAAAATGATCTTGATATATGTAATATTTAAGACTTCTAATTTTAATTTTAATTGTTTTTGTTTAATATTAATTTTAAATTTATAATGTTTAAAGATATTATATTAAATTAATGAATTATATAAAGTGTTGGTGTTTTTTTTTTATATTTTAAAAACAAATATAGACTAGATTTACAATACCAACTAAGCATATATTTAAATTAGTAAATTTGAGTAAACATATATTTAAATTAGTAAATTTATTTGACTAAGTATTTACAAATAAGGGGTATCCATATTATCAAAATCATATAAGACATGACTTTGACCTTGAAACATTTGACTCTTTATATTAAATATCTAGAAAGGTTTATATTTTGATGAATGGATATAAATAACCATCATACTCAATAATCAAAATACAATCCTGTCAATACTTTTAAATTTTAACTTGTATAGTATTTTATAATAAATATACTATATAATTCTTTATTTTTTTTATCATATATATTCATGTATAATAAATGTGTTCAAATTTATATAATTCAAATTTTTTCTATTTTGAAAATAGGATAAAATTTATTCAGTAGAAAAAGAGTAAACTATATTGTGCTATCACATATTGTAGATTTCAAATAACTCAAAATACAATAAAATTCACTTTAAAATATAAAAAAAGCTGGTAATTAAAAAATGGCAAGCCTTTTTTAATTGAGATTGATTTTTTATTTCATTTTTATCAATTTAGATATATTAAAGATTATTTATTATATTAATTTTAAAGAAATATTTTTTGTTAATTTAAATGAGATACTAATATTTTTGAATATATATTATAAGAAATAATTTATTTTTATAAATGAAATATAAATAATTTGATAAAGTGACTTGATTACTTTCATTTTTTTATATATAAATAATTAATCTAAATTTATTATTATTTAATTATTATGATAACTTAAAACTTAAAAAATTATTTATAAATTTTCATGCGATATTCATATTAACCTTGTATTTATCTATCCTACTAAACTTTTAAGACGACATTGCTAGTTTTTAGTAGTCTGCATAGTTTCTATATTTTAATGTATGCAACCTTTTAAAATAGATATATTTTCTTCTTTTCTTCATTTTTAAATGTTTTAAATAATATAAAAATACATCTTAATAATTTTTAAATTTAGTCATTTAAAAATTAAAAAAGTGATTAAGTAATTTGAGGAGTTAAGAATAGTAGAATATTATTAAGCACTTTTATAATCTTTAATAAATATTCTATTTATCATATTATTAAATCTATTTTATTTTTTCAATATTTATATTAATTTTAAAAATTATTAAAATGAAAATAAATTTATTAATTTAACAAGATGATGATGATGATGATGATAATAATAATAATAATAATAATAATAACTCCTCATCTATAATATTTTACTAAATTTATTTTATTTTATAATATAAAATCCCTTAAAAATAAAAATAATGTTATTACAACATTCATTGTTGTAAAACTTATTGAAATTATAATTTAAATATCGACACAAACATTAATTACGTGATTTTTAGAGGTACGACACACAATGAAGCCTATTAAAGAAATTTAAGATTATAGTGTTTCATTTTTACCAACACATTTAAAATCTTCCAATTACCAACTCATATCCTATCCACCGTTTCTTGTTTACTAATAAAAACCACTCAAACCCACATACCACCACCAACTATACCAATATATTTATTAAAAAGCTTCTAGAAAGTTTGCATATCTTATTCCAGTTTACTATTTTTAGAGCATATTTAATTGTAAAAAATATTTATTTTATATTATAATATTTACATTTTATAGATATAAATTAATTTTTAATAGTTTATTTTTTTTAACATTTAATTATTTAATATCAAAATTTAAACATTCTGATGAACTCTATTTAAAAAAAAAAATTGTTTGATTGTTTTCTTTATTTTTGTGTGGTTTAAGGTTTCACCTAAACTTTTTATTTAATAAAATTATAAATTAGTTATTATTTAGATTAAAAAAAGTTATATATATATATATATATATATATATATATATATATATATATATATAAGTCTTTAGTAGCTATCATTATTTTGTGGTGATTTATTTTATAGATATCATGATGTGAGGAGTTCTACCTTAATATTCGTATCTATTATGCAACATTAAATATGGAGTTTAGTTTTCATGTATCTCATGATATATCATAAATGCATAGGGTCCCTTATTTGTACTATAAAAATATTTTTACAACTATTTGATTTATGGTGCACTTAAGAAGAGTGTATAATCAAGAAAATTATTTTTACCATACCTTTAAAAATATGGTTATGAATATAAGTAGCTTTTTACCTCTATAATTGTTACTTTATAACATTAGTTTCACATTAATCAATGAATAAATAAACCTTTTTGAGAGCCCACACAATCATTCAAACCTTGCTTAAATCACCCCATACTTTTTTTTTTGCTTATGATATTGTATTCATAGTCATCGACATTACTTGATTTATATTTTGTTTTATGCCTCTATATAATAGTTATATATTAAGTGTTATTCTTATTTCATATGTGTAACTTCCTTTGGTTTATTTTATAATAGAAAATCATGATTTTTTCTCAAACTATAATGGTAATATTCAAATTCCTTTATCTCGTACAATAAAAATTCAAATGAAATATAATAATTAAAGTAACAAATATTACTCTGAAATACTTAATGAAAATAAAATTAATATAGGTTCACAAGAACTTAATAAACTATATCAAAATGAAGTACATTTTTTTATAAATTTACTCAAGGTCTTCATGAAAACCCACATGAGGTTAATAAGATAATTAGTATACTTATAGCATCAAAATATTATCATTAATCTAAACTAGTGAAATCTATATCACAAGAAGAAAAAATAGGTCAACTTTTGGAGGCCATAACTTTTGATTTGTAGTTCTATTTGAGCTCTTCCATGCATTAAAATGATCATCTCAAAATGTTTGTTGCTATTATAAGTCACAATTTTATCTTAAAGGTATTTTTTTAAATTTTTTGAATGCCAAACAAGACCATCTGAGAATCTAAAATTATAGTTTAATGATTTTTTGAAGATTTTTTTTTTTTTTTTAAGAAATTACATATTTTTATAACCAGATGTGAACTTGAATTGAAATTAATATTGCAGACTAATTTTATTGTTTAAAGTATTTTTGGGAGATTTTTAGAGCTTCACGCACTTTTATCTGAGACTTACTAAACATAGCAACTACTAATTTTTTTTCCTAACTTTTGCATGTCAACTCTATTTTCAAGTTGATGCTTATTTATGCATAATATGATTTATAATTATGTAAATTCAATAAATAAAAGTCAATTTTGATTTATTATTTGAGATCTTGGCCTATTATAATTTTGGTCTTGATAGTAATTTTTATTCATTAATTTTAATCACTTTTATTATCACATTTGTCCCTATTTCTATACTTTTAGCTATATCTATAAAACAATATCTTGGTTTTAAAACATCACTTAGTTTTAAATATATATATCCATGCCTATGCCTATTGATGATACTTACATTCCTCTAATATCATCCACAAATTCTACTCTAAAGTGAATCATTCTTTCTTTATAAGGTAATCTATCATAAACTGAGTAAACCATTTATCATATTGTCCCTTATATGGACTTGTGTTCCTTATTACATAACCATTTGACACCTAAAATTGCATTTCATCCATTACCAATTAGATATGTATCTCCTAAGATTCATATATTTTAAGGTAAAGGTGATCCCATACAATATTTGTGTGCATTCCATGCAACTTGTCTAGACTATATAAATAATGACAATGTTTTGACAAATCTCTTTCAAATAATTCTCAAATAATACTCTCTTAGATTTTTATATGATCTTTCTCTTAATTTATTAAAGGCTTCCAATCATTTGTCAATTTATTTTTTAACAAACTTTTATATCAACATTGTTGAAATGTATCATATGATCAAATTGAAAAGCTCAAATAAAGGTCAAATGAACTAATCAATGAATATGTTCTAAGATAAAAGACTATCCTATCAAAAATTACAAATCAAATGGTTGATAATGAGCATCAATATATCTTCACTTAATTTTTCTTATCTCCACTTCAAGAGTCTATCATATTTTATAGTTTCAAATATTTTGATGACCTATACCATATATTTAAAGTGTGTGAAGTCAAATTTAATACCTTGAATAAGATTTATAAGTATACTAAAAATTCTCCTTCTACATAAAAGTTTGATTTTCAATGTAAGTCAAATTATAAGAGTAAATTAAATGAAAACATGAATGAAGCTAAGATTATTGTTAATATTATATCAAAACCAACTCAAAATCTTTAATTACAATCCCCACCAAGGAGGAAGTTTTCAAGGTTATCATCACCTCCACATGTATTATTTTAAAATCTACTTGAATGTAATCCCATCAACCTTCCTCCACCAATTGAACTAGATATGTCTAGATGACAATCTATTGTTTTAATGAAAATGCATATTATGACTACCATAGATGTATTATGCATTCTAAAAATATATGTTTCAATCTCAAACAAAAGATTCAATATCTAATTGATAGAAAATTTTTGATATTGACAAAACTATATGCTAAGCCACAACAAAAGGAAATTTCTAAGATCAAAATATACAAAGATAATTTTCCAAATCATGAAGAAAACAAAAAATAAGGATAATTATAAACTAAATTATGAATATAATGTTATTCCTCCTCCTTCTACATATGGGTATCCACTAGATATAATAATTGGTATATTTATAGTAAAATAAGCATCAAGTCATGTGATCATATTTTATAATAGTTAACTTTTTTTATGATGATTTAGATAGACATGAGCTCTTTATTATAAAATTTGTGGACGGGTAATACATACAAAGTGTTATGATAGATAATTGATCAAGTGAAAATGTATACACCATAAAAATTCTCCTCTCTCTTGGTTATATAAGGATATTTTTAATGGTTGCCTATAGATTTGCTAATACATTATATGGTTATAAACATGATACTCTTGGAAATATATAGTGTTACATTTAAAAGTGGGCCCTCTCATAGTGGCTAATCCATTCTTAGTTATACCAAGCACATGAATCTTTGATTTTCTATTAGGATGACCTTGGATAAAAAATATTAGAGAAATAATTTATATAGTGAATAAATATCTGAAATATATTGATGGAAATAAAATGTTCAAAATTCCAAGAATCTAATATGAATATCCTTTAGAACCAATGCTTATAATTTTTGTATAGAATAGTTAAAAATCATATATATTGAACAACATTGTAATGAAATAGTTTATATAACTATTAAGGAGATAATGTATAATCACTTTTTCCACTTATTCATGAGCTTATTACAATTAGTCATGCTTGTATTATAGAATAAGTTTCTTCATATACTTATGAGCATGATACATTTACGCATAAGAATATATACATATAATTCCAAAGAGTGTGGAAAATTGTCCTAACCAAAACATGACACCTAAACATAGGTATTAATCTCTTAATGCATCATAGGTTATTCAGAAAGAGTCAGCCCAAGTAGTGTTATTTACATCTTCTCCTATTACACATGAGGATAAAGGTTTACATTGGTTATTTCTATGGTTAAATTATAACATATGGTTCTTACTCATATTCAAAGGAATTTATATTTAGGATTTACTCTTCATCATAAGTCATTGTTTCACAAAATAAAGTTGGATATACATATGTTACATCCCAATTTCTCATGAAGTTGATTTACCTAATTATACATGAATTATTAATGTTTTTAGATTGATTAGTTACTTTTTAACTAAACTATTAGTCATGAGTTGTTATGGGATATTTATATGTTACTTGGATTTCATGATTTTATTATTATGAGTTGGCTATATTGTGAATTATGTACATTATAATTATGTTAATTATTGTTACAACATTTTTTAATGGTATATATCATGATGTATTAAGATAGCTACCTTATTATCGTGAGTTGGATGTAAGAGAGTTTATCTCTCATATCATGATAGAACGAAAGAATCATTGAAGAGGGTGACATAGATGGAGATGGTAAAAGATGACAGAAGAACTGCTAAATCCATGCACACACCACTTAGCTTTTATATGTTATATGCATTATGTGTTTGGATTATTAGAGATAGTATGTTTTTTAAAGTTATTTGAAGCTAAATATTATAGTTTGCATGTTAAATAGTGTTAGTTTATCTTAGAAAATAAATATGGAGTAAATATTTTATGTGATTGCATTATCTATATATTACGTATACTTAGTGCATAATGTTACAGTATGATTATATTAGGTCACTTTAATTATATTTGTTTATGATTATGGGAATGTAAATTTATGTAGATGATATTTAGTTACTATTATATATAGACTAAAAAATATGTCTTTATAACGTTGTAAAACATTAAGCTTGTTATTATTGATATTAAGGAATATCAATATATGCCTTATACTATTAAGATAATAAAAGACATTGATAGCCTATATAAACTAGTAAGAACACAAACAATCATCTTGTTATGATTGAAATAAATAATTATTCGGTCTATCATTTTAATATAAAAAGATAATAGTTGAATTTTTAGTCATTTTGAAATTAAAAAAATAGGAGATAATTACCTTTAATAATTATTGAAGGAATTTAAATAATCCAAAATACTATCCTAAGATCTAAGCCTAATCTTGTAAACATGCATAGACTATATTAGGATTAAAAGTATAGTTATCATTGTTAGATTAAGCATTAATCCTAATTAGGGATTTAGTTATTTAATTGATATATGTTAAAAATTTGCATTGCTATTTTGTGCATGTAAATATTCCCTATCAACTAATCTTAGTTTTACACAATAAATTATCATTGCATGAAACCAACTCAATTTGCCTATTTACTAGGCACTCCCTATTCTTTTCTTATGATGCTAGTGAAGAGAGAAAGCCTATGGATTATGTATTATTCACATGAAGAATAATGGATTCTGACTTATGCATAATTATTATTGTGTTTACACAATGTCTATATGATTATTTAGTTGTGGTAATGGTTTGCAGGAGAGATCTGGTGGTCTCATGAATGCATTATGCATTCTAACATGGTATCAGAGTGGATTTTAAAGCCATTAATCAACCTCCCAACCTTTTTTCAAGCACACCTCATTTTTGTTTTATTATGATTTTTTGATATTTAATGCAAATGATTGACATATATAGTATATTTGCGAGGCCCATTCATTTCATCTTATATATTTCTCATCTACAAGGCCATACAAGCCATTGACTATGTTAAATCATGTATTTGAATATATTCACAACCTTAGTTATGCTCTCCACATTGCTAAGACCTTGCCCAAGTTCATACATACCTTTGATGAGTTTGATTGTGGTCTAGAAGAATTAAAGTCACACACCTGTGTGCAATACCGTTTGTAAAAATCAACTATATTTTTCTTTGACATGTGATCACACTCTAGAAAGTAATAAATATTTAAATGACTATAGATGATAGTGATGAAGGTGGGTATTTTTCACAGCATTTATTGACTCAAAAATTCACTCTTGATCTTGTGCTCAATTCATTAGTTTCTCCTTTAAGGTTGTTGCATTCCTCAGATGGTGTCAAAAATGCATTGTTATTAATACACTTTGATTAGATCCATAATTTCCTCCATGTTGAGCTCCTTGAGATCTATATTATTTGTATCATTTTTTATTACTTTATATCCACTACATTGGATAAAGTCTTGCATTGAAACCTACATTCCTTTGGATTTACTTTTTTTCAAAGAGGATTTTGTTTTGATCAATGCATAAATAGTCAACATGATCAAAGAATCTTTGGGCCATTTGATTATTTATGTGAATGAGAACTTATGCTTGTTACTCAACCACTAGTTTATAATCATCTGGTTTAATGTGGGTTAGCATTGATTTCATCATATTTCAGGACTCAAAGCAATTTAAGGAGGTCTAAAATTCTGGTGATATTGTAATGGTTGTGTTTGTTATAGGTAGAAGTCATGCCATCTAACCCACCAACACCATGGATATTCTCTCGCATATATTCCCTTAATTGTGATAAAATGTCCTTCATGGGTGTTGTATAATTTTAATAGTCAACCTTCCCCTAAAATCTATCTATCATCACTTCTCTCTTTGTTTTTAGACTATTGCCGATGTCACTCTCACCTCTTCCCACTTGTGAGCTTTAGAAGGTTGTTTTGTTTTATTTTGATGCCCTTTTTTTCATTTTTAAATAGAAACTTTTGTAAGCTAATTATTAGTGAATTCAATAGCTAAGTTGGAATTGAGATTCTTTTTAAAGGCCTAAATCTCAGGTTAAGCCACCCATTAATAGAAAAGAAGATATCTATTGGAGACTGTTGCCTTCTGAGTCTCTGGAACTTCACCAAGATCAGAGGCCATTTTAAGGTATTTTTTATTTAGTTCCAATTTAATTGAGTTTAGTGATCTCCTTAGTGATCCTATTTCTAAATTGTAATGTTTCTTTCAAATAATTTTTTATCTATATCTCCCTATTGACATAAACTATTAAAATTTTCATTTTATATTATTTTTTAAAAAGGCCATCTCAAATTTTGTGGGGTTTTTTTTTTTAAATCTAAGGAGAGGTATATTTAAAGGTAGTAATATTTTTAAATATGTTGATAAATCTCATTAGAGGGGTTATTTAATTGGATACATTTTTAAAAGGGGTTCCTCTTATTTAAGAGGTTGGTGTTATTATTAAAGGTGAGACATCTTTTGGTACCTACATGCCTTTTCTCACTAGTCAAAGATCAAGGATTGATCTCTCTTTCATTTTTTGGATATTTTATTTATTTTACTTGCCATCACATTTTACAAACTAACAAATGCATATTTGACAAAAACCAACATCCTTTCTAGTGTGCATTGTACATCTTTGAGCCATGTATTGTACTTGCAAATGCATTTTTAGTAGTGATTGACGCCGATTTTGAGGGTTTCATTTTGTTTACATTTGGATATATTTTTTCCATTTCATGCCTTAATATATGGATTATTAGATGTTTGAACCCCTTATTTCTTCAAACTAAACCACTTAGAAAACCAAGATGATGCTGCACTTGTAGATGAAGGGATTATGAAAAGTTGTGCTTAGTGATTTTTTCAATTTTCACAAATGAGGATGATATTTTATGGCTTGCATCCATGTAAAATGATGCACTTTTGTTCATTCACCTCCATGCTTTAAATTGTTTACATTATCGTATTAAGCACTCCACATCACTAAGTAATCCTAGGACATTATTTGTATATTATTTAATGAGGTCACTTCACCTCCACATGTTCATCTTTCTTCTCCTTCCTCTCGTACTAAGGATTATTTTGTTGGTGATAGTGTTTTTCCACCATCTTCTATCATTTTTTTGGGTCTGATTCTTGACAATGATTTACATGAGGATGCTTTGGCATCTTTATTTTCTCCTATTTCTACTATTAGTGAGGACATAATTTTTGAGGATGAGACACTTTTACTAGTGGTCATTTAGCAGAGGTACCTTCATCTCCTCCACCTACTAATACACATTTTGATACAGCGGTTGTTACACTTTTATAGTGTGATCTACTATATTTTGAGCATCCCATTATTCCTACTACTTCTCTTATTGTAGATGATACTTATGTGCCTACTATTATTGCACATTCTACACATCTCACTCTAGTTTCACCTACATATATGCCTGATTCTTTTAAGAAGCATACCATTGGATTTGGATCTTGTATGATTCATTTTATGGGTCACACAACTATAATTATAGGCATTGGGAAGCATTTAGAAGGTATTGTTTGCCTTATTCATCATGTTACATTGATTGCTCAACATGGAATTGGTTTTTTAGTAGGTGTTTCATCTTCATTAGGATTTGTTGATAAAGCTTAGTTTTTTTGTTCCGCTATTCATG
>JARHVA010007310.1:235000-282500 GCA_037957365.1 Torreya grandis | reverse complement strand
TTTCTAGATTTTAATTTAATTACCTTCCTTATGCATTTATGTTGTATTACATATGATGCTAATGATAGGTAACTAGTAATGTTACATGTTTACTTATGTGTAACATACTTAGTTAGTATGATAATATCACTAATTATATTCTCATGGTGAAATCTAATGAAAGAATAAGTATTATGTAAAATTTTAAAAAAAATTAATTCATTATTCTAGTAAACGCCTATGTGGATGTTATACTATGGTATCAGAACTATGACTCAAAATCTAGAACTTAATGAGTCCGCTAACATTTTAATATTATTATATTATAATAAAAAATTATGATATGAATAAGATCATTTGGAAAGGGTCCTTCAAATCTCAATGAAAAAAACCCATCGTTTGATCCTAACCAATTTTTCACTGAACAAGTAGCAAAGTTAGATAAGATTCTTGCAACCATGAAAGTGACTAGGAACAAAAATATAGCCTTCAAATAGTTATTTCATAGAAATGAGAAGGAAACCCATTGGGATGAGCCTAAATATCACCCTTCTAAGTAGTAAAACCCTCAAGAGAAGAGACATAAGTAAATGCCATAAGTTGTGAGAGCACGTGTAGTCATAGAATTGGCTAGGGACATTAAAAAAGTGAATCCACTTAATATTCATAGAACCATTATGGGAGATAAAGATAAAACATGACTGAATAAAATGGAGAAGTATTTAGAGATTTGAAACTACTCTGAGGTAACCAAAGATCTTTTGGGGAGTTTATTAGTTAGCTAGATAATAATCTACATCGTGGATCAACAAGAAGTTGGAAATGAATCTAAAATTGACCACCACTACTCAGGGATAGTTTGTGACACTATTTAGATCACGGTGGCTTACATAGTTATATTTTGATCAAAAGCTTATAGATTTTTAGATACTAAATCAAGGAGACCCTTTGGTGATCAAGTACTTAGAATAATTCACCAAACTTCTAAAATATGTACCTCAATATCAAGAATATGAGAGATTCATGATTAGGATGTTCATTATGGGATAAAAACCACAAATTAGTGGAGAGGTGGAAATTCTTAGACCATCTATCATGGACCAAGTCTTTGATAAATCAGTCAAATAGGAATAAAATTTGAAATATCTTGTTAAGACAAGGATAAGTTTAAAAAAAAGTTTGGAATATCTAAGCCAACATTAAAGAATAATAACTAGAAGAAAAGAAGTGGAGACTCAAAGAGTCAGTTCAAGATATATAATACCAAATTCAACTATAGTTTAGGTATCAAGAAAATGCATAATGGTTGTAAAATTGGTTTGAAGATATACTAACAGCCTGATAGGAAGGGACCACCAAGAGGCTACTTTATCTATGGAGGTGACCATTTTGTGTGTGAATGTAGCCAAGATAATTTGAGTAAGAAAGGTTTTATCCCTTAGTAAGGAAATTTTCATCAACATATTCATGTAGCAGTTAATAATCAAAAATCTAAATTCTAAGATACACCCATAGAACTATCATGTATTTTGTTCGAACATCCATTTTCTATTTTGATAGATACATAGAATAAAAAATATTTTATAGCTCCTATAATTCTATATAACTTATGTATAAAATCTAGTGTAATGTAAAATGTATAGTCGGTACAATATGGAAATGATTTTAAATTCTAAGTTGACAAGTGTTTAGTTGAAGTAAAAATTAGTTTTCTTGAACTCAAAACAATAGTGGATCTAGATTTATCACTACTAGGGTCATATAATGTGATCCTAGGATTCAACTATCTTACAAAGAATAAGGCCAAGGTTGAATATTATCTGAAAAAGGTTGAGTGTCTAGATGATTCTAGTAATCAAACACTAATTCAGGGTGAGAAAAAAAATTAAGGCTTAGGCAAATTTCTGCAGTACAACATAAGAAGGCCCAAGGAAAATGATGTCAAACATTTATCATCGAGAATGATGAAATGGAGGAAACTATGGATCCAACAATTGAAAAGTATCCTTTCTTTTAGAATTTTCATGATGTTTTTCCAGAGGAACTGTTAGGATTATCTCTAAAATTGCAATTTAATCTATCTATAGATATCAAATTAGCATCAAAACCTCAGTCTAAGGCATCATATAAAATTAAAACCATTGAATTGGTTGAATTAAAGGAACAAATTCAAGAAATGTTTTCTAAAATATTGATCAGACCAAATGTGTCACCATAGGGTATTCTAGTTGTCTTGATCAAGAATAAGGATACTCCTAGAATTTGTATTGATTATAGATTGTCGAATAAAATGACAATCTAAAATAGGTATCTGCTACCTTAAATAGATGGTATTTTCACTTAGATGCATGGAGTAATAGTCCTTTTTAAGATTTATCTTAAAGATAGATATCATCAGTTAAGAATAAAAGATGAGGATATTCCTAAGACAATATTTATAACTCGCTATGGACATTATGAGTTTATAATATTACCATTTGGGTTGAAGATTTATTTACTAAATTATAGACTAATTATATATTATACCTAAGTGGTACAAACTATAATTGTTATGTCTATTATAAATTATATTGTGAATATTCATTCATACATTTAACAAACTAAATGTATGCATTTTGGTTATTTCTATGTTTGGCATATTTTACTACATCTAGTAGAATGTATTGTATTATATATACTCATGGAAAATAGATTATGTAGCCTAATATATAATATACCTAGTTGGTATAATCTATACTTATTTAGTTATTATTTATGTGATAAATAATATTGTGGAGATTCATCCATACATTTGACGTATTTATTGTATGCATTTTGATTATTCTTATGTTTATAATATTTTAATTCTTAAGAAGTGATATGTATGAATCTATTGGTTGTATATATTTTAACCAAATGTCACATCATTGGTACTGATTAAGTAGTGAGATAGACTTCACTAGTTTATTGGCATCACAATGTCAGATCAAGGCAATTTGATCAAGTGGTGTGTATGGAATTGAATGATCCTAGAGATCAATGACTATTGAAAACTTTGGCCAAAGTAATGTTATTTATACATTTTCATTTAATATGTGTGATTTGTGTGTTTATGTGATATCATGTCAGAATGGATTTATTTATGGTACAATGCATATTCTTAAAAATCATACAACACATAGGTACTAGCTTATCTCTCTAAAATCTCACACCATCACTATCTACTCATTTGTGAAGCAGGGGGAATTATCTAATGGGGGATTATTCAAGGTATTGATGGTTTGTTTTTCATGTGTAAATTTTCTTAGATAATGCTCTTCCTCCCCATAATGGTACTTCATTGGAGATGACTCTTGAGATCGCCATAGATACGAGAGTTCGGGGAACTCATACTCTATGGAGGTTTGTATCTTTTATCTCATACATTGTATTGTATTTATTCTTATTGATACATTATCCTTGATGAGATGAAATTATTTAATTATACATGTACTTTAAAAATAATAGTTGTATCATTGTACCAGCCATGGCTAGACATTTGTAATTACTTTCCATATTTGGTTATGATGTGTTTCATATGTTGATAGTGATTAGTGACTATTAGAAGTCACATGATTATTTATAGTTAACATTATTATAGTGTTATATCTAGATCACTAATTAGATTTTTATGGTGAATTCTAATGAAATAATACATTGATTAAATTAAAAAAATTATTACATTTTTCTAAGTCAAACCCAGTAGGGTTGTTACATAAATGTTAGTAAAAATTTATCATGGTTCTTTTTTAGATTGACATTAAGGGAAAGGGCCCTCACATATACAAAAAGAGAAAAAATTATCAAAAGGGAGGGATTTCAGACATGATGGGTTCAACTAGCCTAATGCAAGTCCAAAAGGAAGGGTGTCCAAACACCAAGGAACAAAATTGGAAACACAAAGTAAAAAAAAATATTGAATTTTAAAACAACCAACTAAGAAGCATAAAAAGAGAAACATGACTATTAACTAAGAGAGCTAGAGTTATCTAATTCTATGAGCATACACCTTCCTAGGCTATAAACACCATCCAAAGCAATAGTCTAAACCATAGTCTATAGCCTACTATGGATTAAGAGGGAAGCCAAAAATGTAGAATCTTTAACACGACCACTAATAAATCCCCAAGCAAACTTTTCTTCCAAAGTTATCACCATACCAAAGCTCAAGTAAAAAAACCAACTAGGTAGTGTGCAACATATAGAATTGCCTTAGATTTGAAGAATTTTTTGAATGGATGAAGGAATGGAAATGGTTGACACCATTACCACACTAGAGGGAAATCAGACCATGAGCCATCCACACATGCCATGAATGAATCATTCAATTATATAAAATGGGATTTAAATTCCCAAAAATTATTCAAGGGGACTGAGCCTAGGAAATGGGAACTCAATAAAAGTAGGACTAGACCATTATCGAAATTAAAATGATTTAACAAACCCATGAAATTATCATTATGCTCCTTCCACACTAGTGCCTTCATCACCAGTTTGGCCTCTTCCCATTTTTGAACTACATAAAGTAAATTCCTAGTAAAACATGACGCCACCTTTGAATTCATCCACCATTCATGTTCATTTGGGGTGGAACTCTAATCATTCTTGGTGTCTTAAGAACCATTTATAGTGAGGATACTATAGACATCATTCCTCCACTATTCAACTTCTTTGATTGCACAATGATCCTCTTTCCTATTGATTCTTCTTATCATTTGACTCCTTGATTAGGTAGATGTGTTATTTTTGAGTATACATCTCTCATTGCATAGAAGATGTATTCCATATATCGATTGCATTATGTATTTTCTTGTATTACTTGATGATATTATTTTAAGATGGGACATTTGTTTGTAATCACACTGAGATTCATGGATATTTTTTCTTCATGTCTGTGCTCCATGATGGAACACTTTCTTCTCTAGTTACATGAGTATCCCATAATCAATAAGGACATCATTCTTAAGAGATTTCATATCTTTATCTGATTGTTGATCGTCTCCTTTAGATGTTTTGGAGGATCTTGTTCTCCTTTTAAAGTGTAGCTAGTCTGGTGTAGCCCAGTGTCAACATTTTGGTATTTACATAGTGTGATTGGCCCACTCATTTAGATGGTTTTTGAGTCACTACACCCATTTCATCATTATGAGGGGGAGTGTGTGGACATACTACTTCAGGTGTTGTGTTCATTGTTAGTACACCACATTTTATTTTAGAGGTAGTTTATTGAGTGCATCTTTTGTTTGAAGGGATTCATTCCATCGGGTGTAGATACTATAGGATTGTGATGATATTTTGAGTCAAGATTTTTGCAGTGTCTTGAAGAATATATTCTCTTCTTCACTCTCACTATGGTTCTACAAGTTTTTGGGTACATAATGGTGATACCTTTCATCCTTGGTAACTCTTTTTTCCTAGTTTGGTGATCAATGTCTTTTATAAAGTGAGCCTCATATAGACTACCAATTACTATTTGACTTGGTGATTATAGTGAATCAACACCCGTATACTCTAGTAAGATAGATTAGTTATTATAAGGACATTTTTTATTTTATTATGATTTTTACATGGGTACCTGA
This sequence comes from Torreya grandis, assembly GCA_037957365.1. Lineage (NCBI taxonomy): Eukaryota > Viridiplantae > Streptophyta > Pinopsida > Cupressales > Taxaceae > Torreya > Torreya grandis. The sequence goes on along the minus strand of JARHVA010007310.1, from coordinate 276,924 downwards.
TCAGGCCTTGTTACTGGGACCCATTTAATCTATTTGATTTCTCTTTTCTTCCTCCTTATTTTGTGTTTAAGGGAGGGTGTTGGAGTAAGTGTTAATCTCAATTAGAGATTTATTTATTTAGTTGATATATTCTGAATATTCACATCACTATTTAATGCATGAAAATATTCCCTATCAACTAATATTTGTTTCATGCAACAAATTGTCATTGCATGAAACCAAATCACTTTGCCTATTTATTAGGCACTCCCTATTCTTTTCCTATGATTCGAGGGAAGAGAGAAAGTCTACAGATTGTGTATTATTCACTTGAGGAATAATGAATACTAACTTGTGCATTATTATTATTATTATTATTATTATTATTATTATTATTATTATTATTATTATTATTATTATTATTATTATTATTATTATTATTATTATTATTATTATTATTATGCTTTCATAATGTCTATATGATTATAAAGTTGTGGTAATGATTTACAGGTGAGATCCTACAATATCATGAATGCATTATGCATTCTGACAATCATTTTGTAAAATGTTCCAAGTGGACTTTTGAGTAGTGACTCAGATATGTAACATAGATTTTCATGAAAATATTTTAAATGAATAAAAATAATGATTAAAAAAAGTAGGAATGTTAGGTAAAGAGAAATTATGGATTTTTATTGTATTGTAAATGAAATTTAACTAGTTTTTAGTCACTATTGTAATGAAAAAAACATGGATTATGCTTGATGACTACAAGTTTGGACAGTTCTCATGAAAAATTCAATGGGATAGTAGAATAGGATAAGAGGAAATATATGAGGAGAAGGGGGATCGTGAAAAGGAGAAGGAAAACATAGAGTAAGAGGGAGAAATAATTCATGTTCATTATGTTGCAGAGTGGGAGCAAGATTAAGATTGGTGAAGTAATTATTTTCATTTGTTTAATTAAATTTTGAGTATGGTTTGAATTCTTAGGGGTTAAAAATGTATATAATTATGTATTAGAATATAGATTTAGTCCTATGGATGGCTCAACCATCCATAAAACTAAGACAAATAACTTCTAAATCCTTAAGACTACAAACTAGATTGTTTTTGGGTGTTGAGCCATTAGGGTAAATTGGGTTTAATTGCATGAAATATAATGCCATAGCTTGAATCAAAACCGTAATTATATATATATATATATATATATATATAAACTCAAAAATATAAAGATGACCTATTGCTTGGGTGTCTGTGTGTGTGTGTTTATCTATAAGGATATATAAATACATTAGCTTAATTATGTATGTATAAAAATGTAACGACAGTATATAGACTTACATGTTAAACCATTTGAAAACTTTTTTAACCTAGACATAGTTAGTAATAACACTCTAGACCTTTATATATCCTTATAAATAAACACACACACCCACACCCAAGCGATAGGTCATTTTTATATTTTTGAGTTATATATATATATATATATATATATATATATATATATATATATATAAACTCAAAAATATAAAGATGACCTATCGCTTGGGTGTGTGTGTGTGTGTTTATTTATAAGGATATATAAAGGTCTGGAGTGTTATTACTAACTATGTCTCGGTTAAAAAAGTTTTCAAATGGTTTAACATGTAATTCTATATACTGTTGTTACTTTTTTTATACATACATAATTAAGTTAATGTATGGACTATCGACTTGGTAATGACTGTGTAATTTTAACAGATAAAAATATGAATAGAATTATATAATAAAGAAGTCTTTACTTATTCTAATTAATATATTTATACATGTACATGCATTTAATAATATAATAAAATGCAGATATAGGGTGTGTATACATATATATGCATATATGACCTATGGGTACCTCAAATATGAATGAGACATATGTCTACATATATTTATATATATTAGTATATACTTATTGCACAAAATATAGAGTATAGGTAATTATGTTGAAGTAATTACTATATTTGAAATATTGTGAATGGACATATAAACAAACTATGTAATGTATCACAAACTGAGTATACATAGATTTTCATTAGATCAGATGTTTATTATTACTCCAAATCAAGTTCATGCATTCAATCGAATGATATTGATTTATAATAATCACTCTGAACACAATATGAAACAATGTAGTATGTTTATGATTGGGTATATATTAGAATAGAGTATGTTTTATTAGTCATATAAAATGGAAGGTTATTTCATTTATATGTTATTTGATAGTCAAAACTAAGGGGATGTTTATTTATAGTGTAATCACCCTGTAAATATAGTAAAGAGTAAAATTGACTGTATAAAGTCATGGATAGATAATGCAAACAAATTACCAATTTATGAATGTTTACAAATGAGTAGGGCCTATTGTGGATGTTTTAGAAATTGATTTGAATCTTGAGTTTCACTTAGAACCTTATTAAGGATTTAAATCTCTAGTGGATAAACAAAGCATAGTTTTGGTTTTGTGTTTATTATATTCTATTTTCCTATAATATTTACACAGTCGAGGAACTTATTTATAAATGAAAATAGGGTATTATATTTGAAATGGTTTTGGGGCATAATCATACCACATCTAATATGAAGCTTATTTTGAAACTAGTTTGGAGATAAAGGAAATACTGAGACCCTTTTTAGATCTAAATGCTTGTTCATAAAAAGGTTTTGAGTTATATATATATGTGTGTGTGTGTGTGTATATATCTGTGTGTGTGTGTGTGTGTGTGTGTGTGTGTGTGTGTGTGTATAAATACACACACACACACATATGTATGTATATCTATGTATATGTATATGTATATATGTGTGTGTGTGTGTGTATATATATATACATATGTGTGTGTGTGTAAATATATAAAAATATATATATCTCTGTGTGTGTGTGTGTGTGTGTGTGTGTGTGTATAAATACACACACACACACACACACACACACACACACACACACACACACACACACACACACACACACACACACACACACACACACACACACACACACACACACATATGCATGTATGTATGTATATGTATATATGTACGTGTGTGTATATGTGTGTGTGTGTGTGTGTGTGTGTGTGTGTGTGTGTGTGTGTGTGTGTGTGTGTGTGTGTGTGTGTGTGTGTATATGTATATGTATATATGTATATGTATATGTATGTGTGTGTGTGTGTGTGTGTGTGTGTGTGTGTGTGTGTGTGTGTGTGTGTGTGTGTGTGTGTGTGTGTGTGTGTGTGTATATGTATGTATGTATGTATGTATGTATATGTATGTGTGTGTGTGTGTGTGTGTGTGTGTGTGTGTGTGTGTGTGTGTGTGTGTGTGTGTGTGTCCTTTTTATGTCATATTATGGTATTTTACATTTATTTCAAGACTATATAACTCAAAACCTTTTTATGAACAACCATTTATATATAAAAAGGGTCTCAGTATTTCCTTTATCTCCTAACTAGTTATATATATAATGAAAAGTGTACAAACATATGCTATGTATCTATATGTGAACTTAGGTCCACATACACATACATAGATTGTATGAATATATTGGATGAATTCCTATAATTATAGTTTTTTTACTAAGAAGTGATGTAATAAAAAACTAAATGATAGGGTAATATAATTATACAAAGCATCCAAAAATGTATAATGAGATATTATGCTTTTGATTTAAAAGTTAATTATGTCTGTTAAATCATTATGACTATTGTTGTAATTAAGTGGTATGTTCATTATATTATAAGAATGTTGATTTTTTTACATTTACATTTACTTACGAAAAGTAGGTCATGAAGTATGATTTTTTATTTTTACTCATTTTGTAATTAAACTCATTTGTCATGGTTATTATTTATGTGATGGATAATATGAATAGAGATTCATTCATAAGTTTGATGGATAAAATATATCTAAAATGATTATTCATGTATATATTAATTTATACTTTTTACAAGGAATTAATCCATAAGAATATTTTATTTATATTTATTTTTAAAAAATATCACATTGTTGGTACTAACTAGGTAGTTGGAAGGAATTTACGATTTTACTTAGCACCACTGATGGCTGATGAAAGTAATTTGATTAAGTGGTGTGTATGAATTTTATTGATCCTAAATATCAAGATTTATTTGAAAAAATTATCCAAAATAATGTTTAGATAGACATTATCATTTCATATGTATGATCCACATGGTTGTATGATATTATGTTAGAACATGTTTTATTTATGATATACTTCATATATTAGAAATATTACAAAACACGGGTACTAGAATGTCTCTCTAGATTACTGCACCATCACTATCTACACATCTATGAAAGGAGGGTCATTACCTATTTGGGTGATTGTGTGGGGGATATATGGTCTGTGGTTAGTGTGAAAAATCATTCAGATGATGCTCTCCCTCCCAAATATAGTACTTATTGGATACTACCCCTAAAATTATCAGAGATACTAGAGTTATAGTGAGTCATACTCTATGGATCATTGTATTTATGTTGAGACATAATGCCTATTATAAATGTAATTGATTACTTATTGTATATTGACAATATTATTGTACTAGCCATTGCTAGATTTTAATGTAATTACCTTCCTTATGTATTTATGTTATCTTACATATGATGCTAATGATGGGTAACTATTAATGCTACATGTTATCTTTTGTTTAACATTCTTAGTTAGTATGCTAATATCACTAATTATATTATCATGGTGCAATCTAATAAAAGAATAAGTGTTATGTAAAAATTTTTTTAAAAAAAGTATTTCATTATTCTAGTAAATACCTATGGGGATGTTATACTATGGTATCAGAATTGTGAATCAAACTCTAAAACTTAATGAGTCTACTAATATTTTCATATTATTTTATTATAATAAAAAATTATAATTTACACTAGATAATTTTGAGAGGGTACTTAAAATTTCAACGATAAAAAAACCTCCATTTGATCCTAGCCAATTTTCCACTGAATAAGCACCCCAGTTAGATCAATTTTTTATAACCATGAATACGATTAGGGACAAAATTATAGACCTAGAATAGTAAATTCATGGAGATGAGGAGGAATACCATTGGGATGAGCCTAAATAGCATCCTTCTGAGTAGGAAAACCCTCAAGAGCAGAGACATGAGGAAATGCCTCAAGATGTAAGATCACGTGTAGCCATAGAATTGGCTAGGGACATAAAAAAAAGTGAATCCACCTAAGTTTGATGGAACCCTCATGGGAGACAAAGATAAAGCATGATTAGCTAAAATGGAGAATTATTTATAGATTTGAAACTACTCTAAGGTCACCAAAGCTATTTGGGATGTTTATCAACTAGCTAGAGAAGAATTTACAAGGTGGGTCAACAAGAAGTTGGAAATGAATCTGAGATCAACCACCACTACTTGGGAGTAGTTTGTGATGTTATTAAGAGCATGGTGGCTTTCATAGTTATATTTTGATGAAAATCTTATATATTTTTAGAATCTAAAGAAAGGAGACTTGTTAGTGAATGAGTAATAAGAATAGTTCACTAAACTTCTAAAATATGTACCTCAATATCAAGAATATGGGAGATTCAAGATTAGGAAGTTAATTATGGGATCAAAACCCTAAATTTTTGGAGAGTTAGACATTTCTAGATCATCTGTCATGGACCAAGTCTTTGAGAAAGAAGTCAAATATGAATAAAAGTTGAAATATTTTTCCTAGGAAAGAGATAAGTTTAAGAAAAAGTTTGGACTATTTAAGCCAAATTTAAATATTAATAACTAGAAGAAAAGAAGTGGAGACTCCAAGATTCAGTTTCAGATCTAGAATACTAGATTCAATAGTAGTTCATGTAGCAAGAAAATAATGGTTCTGAAAGTGGTTTCAAGGGATACCGATAGTCTAATAGGAAGGGACCACCAGGAGGCTATTTTATCTATGGAGGTGACCATTTTTTATTTGAATGTAGCCAAGATAAGTTGAGGAAGAAAATTTCTTCCCCTTAGTAAGATAATTTTCATCAACGTATTCATGTAGTAGTTGAAATTGAAAAGCAGAATTCTAAGATTCACCCATAGAACTATCAGAGATTTTTTTTGAAGATCCATTTTTCATTTTGATATATACATGGTATACAAAATGTATTATATCTCCTATAATTCTAAATAACTTATCTAGAAAATCTAGTGTAATGGAAAATGCATCATCGATACAATATGGAAATGATTCTAAAGTCCAAGTTGACAAGTGTTTTGTTGAAGAAAAACTTAGGTTACTTAAATTCACACCAATAGTGGATCTAGATGTATCACTAGTAGGGTCATATAATGTGATCCTAGGATTCAACTAGCTTGCAAAGAATAAGACCAAGGTTGACTAGTATCTGAAAAAGGTTGAGTGTCTAGATGATTCTAGTAATCAAACACTAATTTAGGGTGAGAAAAATAATTAAGGCTTAGGCAAATTTTTGTAATACAACTCAAGAAGTCCTAAGGAAAATGATGTCAAGCATTTATCATCAAGATAAATGAAATGGAGGAAACTATAGATCCATCAATTAAAGACTGTCCTTTCCTTAATTATTTTCATGGTGTTTTTCTAGATGAACTGTCAGGATTGCCTCTTAAATTGGAGTTTAATTTCTCTATAGATATCAAACTAGGATCAAAACCTCATTCTACGGCATCGTATAAAATTAAAATCATTGAATTGGTTGAATTAAAGGCACAAATTCAATAATTATTTCCCAATAGATTGATCACACCAAGTATGTCACCATAGGATACAATAATTATCTTCATCAAGAATAATGATGACACTCCTCGACTTTGTATTGATTATAGGTTATTAAATAAAATGATCATAAAAAATAGGTATCTATTACCTTTAATAGATGATCTTTTTAATCAAATGTGAGGAGCAACAGTCTTTTTTAAGATTGATCTTAGAGAAATATATCATCACTTAAAAATAAAATATGAGGATATTACTAAGACAACTTTTATAACTCACTATGAACATTACAAGTTTACAATATTACCATTTGTGTTGAAGATTCATTTACTAAATGATAGAATAAGTATATATTATATCTAGGTGGTAGAAACTATAATTGGTATGTCTATTATAAATGATATTTTAAAGATTCATTCAAATATTTAATGAACTAAACGTATGCATTTTGGTTATTTCTATGTTTGACATGTTTTGTTATGTCTAGTAGAATGTACTATATTATGTATGTTCATAGAAAATAGAATATACAACCTCATATATATTCTAACTGATTAGTATAGTCTATACCTGTTTACTTATTGTTTATGTGATAAATACTATTGCAAAGATTCATTCATACATTTGACATACTAATTTTATGCATTTTGATTATTCCTATGTTTCAAATATTTTAATGCTTAGGAAGGAATATGTATAAATCTATTGGTTATATATATTTTTAAAAAATCTTGCATCATTGTTAGTAAGTAGTGAGATGGACTTCACTAGTTTATTAGCATCACAATGTCAGATGAAGGCAATCGATCAAATGGTGTATATGAAATTGACTAATCCTAGAGATCAATTACTCTTAAAAACATTGGCCAAAGTAATGTTAGTTATACATTTTCATTTTGTATGTATTATTTATGTGTTTGTGTGATATCATGTATTTATTTATGGTACAATGCATATTCTTAAAAATCATACAACACATAGGTACTAGCCTATCTCTCTAGAATACCACACCATCACTATCTACTCATCTGTGAAGTGGGGGAATTCTCTAATGGGGGATTATGTAGGGGATTGATGGTCTATGTTTAGTGTGGAAAATTGCTCAGATGATGCTTTCCCTCCCCACAACAGTACTTCATTAGAGACAACACTTGAGATTACCATGGATACTAGAGTTTAGGGAACTCATACTTTGTGAAACTTTACATTGTATTATATTTATTATTATTGAGATCTTATCCTTGATGAGATGTAATTATTTACTTATATCTATACTTTGACAATAATAGTTGTATCATTGTACCAACCATCGTTGAACATTTGTAATTACTTTCTATATTTGGTTATGATGTGTTTCATATGTTGATAGTGATCAGTGGCAGTTAGAAGTCACATGCTTATTTATAGTTAATATTATTAGAGTGTCATATATAGATCACTAATTAGATTATTGTGGTGAATTATAATGAAATAATATAGTGATTAAATACAAAAAATATTACATTTTTCAAGTCAAACCCAGTAGGGTTGTTACATAAATGTTGGTAAAAAAATTTATTGGTTATTTTTTAGATTTAAATTAAGGGAAAGGGCCCTCACACATACAAAAAGAGAAAAATTATCAAAAGGGAGGGATTTCAAACATGATGGGGCAACTGGCCCAGTGCAAGTCCAAATGGGAGGGTGTCTAAACACCAAGGAACAAAATTGGAAACACAAAGTAAAAAAGTAAAACTTGATTTTAAAAAAAAACCAACTAAGAAGCATAAAAAGAGAAACATGACTATTAACTAAGCGAGCTAGAGTTATCTGATTCTATGAGCATACATCTTTCAAGGCTATAAACACCATCCAAACCAATCGTCTAAACGATGTCTATATCCTTATTGTGATTAATTGGGAAGCCACAAACCTATAATCTTTAACATGACCACCAATAAATCCCCAAAAAACTTTTTCTTCCAAAGTTATCACCATACTAAAGCTTAAGCAAAAACCAACTAGGTAGCATGCAACATATAGAATTGCCTTAGATTCAAAGAATGTTTTGAATGGATGAAGGGATTGCAATGGTTGAAACCATTACCAAATTGGAGGAAAATTAGTGCATGAGCCATCCACACATGCCATTAATGAATCTTGCAATTATACAAAATGGGATTTTAATTCCAAAAAAGCATTCAAGGGGACTGAGCCTAGGCAATGTGAACTCAAGCAAAGCAGGACTGGACCAGTCTCAACCACAAAATGATTTAACCAACCCATGAAATTATCATGATGCTCCTTATACACTAGTGACTCCATCACTAGTTTGACCTCTTCCCAGTTTTGAACCACTCAAAGTAAATTCCAAATAAAACATCATGCCGCCTTTGAATTTATTTTGTTTCACCTTAAATATAGTAAATACACATCACCAATGATGACCCCAATGGCATCCAAGACATCCACTGAAGGAATTGAAAAAATCAACCTGAGCCTCCAATCGGAAACAAACTCCTGAAAAGTCATCTCTCTCTTTTGTGCATGAAGTGAAAGGAAATGGGAATAGATATGCATATTCAATTCCATAAAAAAACTTCTCCAAATCTCCATCGAAACAAAGAAAAAATTTAGAGATGTGAAGTAAATTGCACCCAAGAAGAGTTATAATCCCCCTACAGACATGTAAACCATAAAGGTGAAAATATGTCATGACAAAAAATGATTCAAAGCATGAGTGCCAAAACTCTAATGAATCCAATCATGAAGTAAAAATAACACATAGACAAGAATAAAACCACCAATAGGCTAAGGATGCATTAAGTGTTCATAAATTCAAGATGCAACCAATTGTCATACACATTATCAATCATCATTTCATTAAGTTGGTCCACCACACATTTGGTGAGGAAATCATCTTGTTTGTTGGCTTCTCGAAAGCAATGGGAGATGGATCAAAATTCCATGTTATCAAGGAGAGGCCAAATAGTATTGAGAATTTTTTTGAGACACCAATCCTTTGCATAACAATTCCTAATAGCTTGCACAATGAGTTTTGAATCTCCCTTAGTTTCTAAAGAGGTAATACCACATTGGCTTGTAAATTGAATACCCAAAAAAATTGCTTGAGCTCCAGTCTAATTGTTAGTATCAGCTTGGAGATTCACTGAAGAAGTGCGAATGACAGACCTAGAGCAATCCCAAATGTTGCAACCAACCCCTCAATCCCCTAGGTTCGCACATTCAACTGCATCAAAATTTAATTTGAAAATGCCAACAAGTAATATAACCTAAAAGAACACAAAACAAGTATGAAAAGTGCCGCCAATTACTCTAAATCCATTAATCGGGGTATGTCATAATTATTTAGTCTCATTAAAATGAATAAATGAACTAATAAAATACATTCAGTGTTTCATGAATGAGACAATCATATTTTAAAGGGGATCCTCTATTAGATTATAAAAGCTCCTACAAATTATCTATAACAATAATAAATTTTAAAAATTCTTTTTAAAAATATATTTTGAAATTATATATAAATATTAAATTAATTAAAATTAATTATAAAATATTATATTACAATTATTTTTAATTACCATCTTGAAATCTACAATAAATTTGTAAGAAATGAACTATTAATCTATCATGCAGATCAACACATTGAAAAAGTACGTCAATTTATTTATTTTTAAATTACAACATGTGGAAACTCATTACAACATATAGAAACTTAATCAAGACTTACGTATTGAAATAGTTAAAGTTGGCAATCACCCGTCATTCATATTCATACTGTTGAGACATGGACTAGCTAGGACTCGAACCTAGGACCATCCATATGCTGCTGGAGTGCTCTACCACTAAGCTTCCGAGTGTGGCTTAACACCAACACCCCCCCCTTAAGCCACACCTCTCGTGTGTTTGGGGCTCCTAGCCTAGGCTTGGCTCTGATACTATGTTGAGACATGGACCAGCTAGGACTCGAACCTAAGACCATCCATATGCTGCTGGAGTGCTCTACCACTGAGCTACTGGTCCCTCTTGAACCAGTCCATCTTTGGTCCGAGTATGCCTTAACACCAACACATTCATTGAAACAATTAAAGTTGGCAATCACCCATCATTCATATTCATACATTGAAAAGGCCCCACACCCCAAAGTTCTAAAATATGTGAAAATGTAAAAGCAAAAAAAAAAAACAATCCATCCTTAAATCTTTGGAAAATTGATAGCTATACATTTGACCTTATAGAGTTTCATTGTTTTTGTTATCATATGATTCGCCATAGGGAGTGATGACCCCCTTGGAAATTAGCAATGACTCCAACATACCAGAGAACAACACATTTCTATCGTTATTAATACACTGCCTGACTACACCTGCAGTAGCTATCTCCTCGCAATTCTTTATAACTACAATTTGTGATATTCTATATAACTAAAATTTGTGACCGGATTATTTCATCACCTGCAATAGCTACCTCCTCGCAATTCTTTATAACTACAATTTGTGATATTCTATATAACTTAAATTTGTGACCGGATTATTATGAAACAGAATCTCACCGCAGCTTCCGTATCTCCGTCCTTTCAATTCTTTATAGCTGCTATATGTGGCCCAGCCTATGCTCAATCACAATCTCCGCTCTTTTCCTTCACCGATTTGGCACTCGGTAAAAGAAGTGGTCATGGGTAGCAGAGAAGGAGAAGTGTATTACAAAAGAGAATGGGGAAAATATTTTGTTACCATCCAAGATCCACTAAAAAGACGTCGCATTTGGGTTGGGGCATGTCAGACCAACGTGGAGGCCGCCCTTGCATATGACAAGGCCGCTGTAGGGCTGAGGGGCGCAAAAGCTAAAACTTATTTTCCAGTTGATCATCCTGATGCGTCCTCATTAAGCGTTGAGGTGACTCCACCACCATCTGCAGCCTCCAGATTTAGGGCTTCCCGCGCTCCCTGGACCAAAATTTTTCTGAGTGGTCCCCAGACGTGAGTGCAGCGGACACCAGATTTGATATGGCGCTCCCTGATTCAACTTCAGCAGAGGCGTTGTTGAAGCAGCAAAACAACTTGGAGGCCATTCATCAAACAATGCGAAATGAAGGAAGAGGCAAAGCTTATGCTAAGGAAATTGTTGTTGACCCAATGAATTATAACAATATGTTGTTGCAGGTTGGAAGGGATTCTGCCTCCTCCTCCTCCCTGCTGAGAGACTCCTCCTCCCTGCTGAGAGACACCAAGGCTTTTCCAGCAAATGGTAAGCATGATAAGTTCGTGTTAGATTTGAATATTCCTGCCCCAGATGATGAAGAAGAAGAAGACGGTCCTGATGCTCAATATAATGGCGATTCCTCTTCCAAGACTCAGTGGCTTCTGCACTCAATCTAATGGCAACATATTTCTCAGCCGTTCATTTCTTTATTTTACAAATCTTAAGAAGACGTTTCGCTAATCCTAGTTCTTCTGTGTGGTCGTTCTCTCTACTTTAAAACATATATATTCTCCTTCCCAAGCAATAAAAAAACATTCATTCAATAATAATCTATATATTACTCTTCCGTTTTGTCCAGAAGGAATCAAATGTGTATGTGAACGCTGCAGTGACTGTTAATTGTATTTTCTAAATGTCGTGGACATTTTCTGCTAATATTAGGGTTCTCTTCATTTATAGATTTCTCTACTTTAATTTTTGGTTTTTCTTAATCCAAAGTTCAGGTTGTTACGAAAGTGGGTTAATGTTTTTTCATTTAAAACAAGTAAACCATATCAGGCTATCACATGTTGTAGATTCCAGATAATTCACACATGCTTCTTTTATTCGGATTAACTTTTTATTCGGTTTTTTTTTATCATTTTTATTAATTTAAATATATTAAAGAATGTTTTTTTTATTAATTTCATATTTAACTGTTATTTATAAGAAGTAATTTATTATGAGGGATGTGATGTGGATGAGTTAAATAAATTAACTTGGTTACATTCTAACTCTTTATGTATAGGTAATTGATCTAAATTAATTTGTTGTTATGATAGTTTGAAATTAGAAACAGTATTTATACATTTTCATGTAATTTGTATATTAATTTTGTATTTATCTTGTCTTTCTATCAGAATTATAGTACCGTATTATTACTTTTTTAAATTATTTATATAGTTTTATTTTTACTGAGGCAACATTTTAAAATAGGTATCATTTTTTTCTTTTCTCATTTTTAACTAATATAAATAACATAAGAACAGGTCTTACCAATGTTTGAATTTAATCATTTATAAATTAAAAAATGATTAAATAATCAAAAATATTTAAACATTATAAAATATTTATATAATCGTTTATAAATATTGTTCTTTTCATTTCATTGAAATTATTATGTTTTTTCAATATTTATATTAACTTTAAAGATTATTAAAACCAAAAAAAATTTACTAATTTAATAGAATCTGATTGAAAAAAAACAATAAATATAACAAAATTTCAACTCAATATACATAATTATGATTTTTTTAGAAGCTTTAATATATTTTCTAATATTAAATCCCCTAAAATAATGTTATGATAGCATCTATTATCATAAAAAATCCTGAAATTACACATTAAATCTTGATACAGACATTAATTGACATACAAACATCTTTCAATGACAAAGATACGCAGTAAAACTTATTAAAGAAAGTTAAGATTATATTAGTTCATTTTTATTAACCCATTTTAAATCTTCCAATTGCCAACTCATGTCCTACTTACCGAAGCATTTTTACCTTTTAAAAAAATCATATTCACATAGCAAAACCACTCAAGCCCACATAGCAACACAAACTAAACCAATATATTTATTAAACCAAACTTCAGCCATTGATGATATACAAAAAACATAGGTCCAACCTTGTGTAAATTATGTTTATTGGTCTAATTATAAGAATTGATAATTTTTTTAAAAGATTTCAATTTTCAATTATTGTAATACCTGTAAACATATTTAAAAATTTACATTTTAAATTATATATTTTTATGTAATGTGTTTTTGATACTTTTATTTATATATGAATGATTGGTATAGACTAATATTTATTTAATTTTAAAATTAAAATATTATTTGCATATTCTCATACAATCTTTATATTATTTTTAAATTTATTTGCTCTCAATGTCAAACATGTGAATATGATGTTGGCATATTTTAAGTATTTTAATTTGATAATGTTTAAAAGTATTATATAGAATCAATAAATTATATAGAATATTGGTATTCTTGTTTATATTTTAAAAATAAATATATAATAAATTTACAATGTTAAGTAAGTATATATTTAAATTAGTGAGTTTTTAATTAAACATCTATGAGTAATAGGTATCCATACCATCAAAAATATTTAAGACATTATTACTTTAAACGCTTGACACTCTATATTGAATATCCAAAAAAAAATTTATTTTGATGAATAAATATTTGTAACCATCATCCTCAAAAATCAAACTATAACTTTTTAAATACTTTTAAATTTTAATTTATACAACATTTAATAAGAATAAAAATATATGACTCTTTCTTTCCTTATAATGTATAATCACATATAATAAATATATTTCAATTTGTATATTTAAATTTTTAATTGTTACAAATATGATATAAAAATTTTAATAGAAAAAGAGTAAACTATATCACACTGTCAAATAAAATTTTTAATAGAAAAAGAGTAAACTATATCACACTATCAAATATTGTAGATTTCAAATAACACACTATTTTTTTTTTTTTAATAATTTTACTGAATTTAATTTTTTATTCCATTTCTTTTATCATTTATATTAATTTAGATATATTAAATATTGTTTGTTTTATTGATTTTAAAATAACGTTTTCTTTTAATTTAAATGTGATAATAATATTATTGAATAAATATGATAAGAAATAATTTATTTTCTAAAAATATAAATAAATTGATAAAGTGATTTAGTTACTTCCAATTTTTTATATATAAATAATTGATTCAAACTTATTTTTATTTAATTATTATAATAATTTTAAATTTAAAATATTATTCATACATTTTCATGCAATCTTCATATTAACCTTGTATTTATCTGATCGTATTACCTAAACTGTAATAAAGTATTGTTATTTTTTTTTAAGAGTTTACATAGTCTTTATATTTTAATGTATGTAAATTTTTAAAATAGATCTCTTTCCTTCTTTCCTCATTTCCTAACATTTAGGAATAACATGAGAATACATCTTACTAATGTTTAAATTTAGTCATTTATAAATCGGAAAATTATTAAATAATTTGAGGAGTCAAGATGCATTTTTGTAATTTTTAAGTAAACATGGTGCTTATCATGTCATTAAATCTATTTTAGTTTTTCAATATTTATATTAATTTTAAATATTATTAAAATTAAATTAAATTTATCAATTTAGTAATATTTGGTTGAATGAGAAAGAAACAAAGAACATAACACTATTTGAAGTTAATCTACATTGCTGTGATTTCATACTAGTTTTAATTTATTTTCTAATATAAAATATCTTATAAAATAATGTTATAACAACATTTATTATCATAAAAAATCTAATTTAAATATTGACTTAGACATTAATTACATGCAAACATTTATAAATAAGGAACGACACACAATAAATTCTATTAAATAAATTTAAGATTATAATGTTTCATTTTTACCAACATATTTAAAATCTTCCAATTACTAACTCATGTCTTATAACGATGCATATTTACCAAGAAAAATCACTCAAACCTCCATACCAGCATCAACTTGACTAATATATTTTTTTAAACAATCTCCAACCATTAATGATATACAAACAACATAGGTCCATCCCTCTGTAAATTGTGCTCAGTGAGTTATTTTAGTTAAATAATCATGAGTAAGGTGTTTTTACACTATCAAAATCATTTAGGGTACAATTATGATTTGAACTATTTGATTTCATATCATATATTTAGTGAAATTTATACTTTGGTGGATAGATATAATCAATCATCATTCTCACAAATCAAAAACCAACCTTTCTAATACCTTTTAATTTTAACTTTAACATATTTTATAATGAATGGGCCTATATGACCATTTCTTTCCTTCTCATGTATAATAATTGAAAGTAGCATGAGCACAATTTTATTTAATATTTAAAATGACTAATTTTTATTTGTTAAATAAGTATGAACATATTTATTTACATTTTAATTAATTTTGTGCTTGTTATATAATATTTATTAAAACATTTCTTAGAAGTTTAATAGGTCATGCTTTATATTAACTTCACACTCTGCCTAACTTCATACTCTACCTAGTGATTACCTTAATACCTTGATTAAATATGAAGACACATTTGTATCAATCTTTATAAATAAGAGACCACGTGTTAAATTTGAGTGAATTATAAACCTTGATGAACTTCATACTCTACCTAGTGATTACCTTAATACCTTGATTAAATATGAAGACACATTCATATCAATTTTTATAAATAAGAGACCACGTGTTAAATTTGAGTGAATTATAAACATTCATCAAGGTTATTATATGCCTATTCATAAGTATATTTTTATATTCAAGTGTAAAAGGTATGGTTTGATATATAAACCAACAATTTGAGAGAAATGATATACTTTAGTAGAACTATTATGAATTCATTTTTAGGGTCTCACTGAAAATACCCCTGAGACCACTAATCCTTCAAAATTACAAATATTAATAGACAATGAAACAAAAGTGAAGAAATAATAAATTAAGTATTTGTTTGGTTTTATTGAAAAAAAACATCTTACACATAATGAAAAATATATATAAATATCAAATAAGATGTGTTACAAAAATTAGATCCTCATATCTTTAATTTTTAAATCAGACTTTACAAAAATAATTATATCTCAAAATAATACATAAATCTTTAAGTTGATTAATTAGTTAGATATAACATAGGGATATGCTCATATATATATATATATATATATATATATATATATATATATATATATATATATATATATATATATATATACACACACACACCACTTAAATATATTAATAACCTCAAAACCCACTACAATAATTAATTAATTACTTTTAATACATCATCATAAACAACAAACAATAAAGGCACACAATAATATCAATAAGACATATCAAATATTACCCAAAACACATTACAATGAGATATGAAAAAAAGCTTACAATAAATTTATATAATTTAAAATATTAAATAAAAAAATTATAGATTCACAATGTTTTCCTATGTGGAATGGTCACATCTCTTTCAAGAAAAAATACATCACATAAAGTCCATGCATGCTCCAAGATATCCTAAGTATTAGGTTGAAACCAAATTATTCACATTGATAAATCCATACATAGGTTTTGTAATATCCTTATTATTATATGGCTACACACTAACACTCTTGAATAATATATCAAAAGATTTAGAAAGATAAGATACATATTGAATATCAATGCCAAATGACTTGAAATTTATTTTTATGCTACTTAAAACTAGTCCAAATAACTTTTGGAAAACCTTTGTAATAGTTCACAAGTGATTACAAGTTTCTCACACCAATTTGGATGTGCCAAAAAAAATACTAAACATGTGCACATACAAAAGGTTGTGTAAAACACTATTAAAAATAGGTGGAGGATTATATCTTGTGAAAATCAACACAAATAACTTGAGTGCATTAATAATTAAACTTATTTTTTTATCTATGTGAAAGTAGATATAGGTATGACACTTCTTCCCTAAACATTTATTTCATGACTTTAAATCTTAAATTAACTTTTCTGAAGCCTCTAAAAAAAATTCAAACCACAAAACACATCAACACCAATATTTAGATAGGCAAGCATTTAGATCATGAACAAATCTTTATGAAAAATTATTATAGAATACTATAGGGACTTACCAATAAAATTTATGCATGTTCAAAGTTATCTCAAACCATATAATTCCATCTCCCCACATTGAAAACATCAAAACAAACATTCATTTTTCAATGCTTAACATAATTGGTAATGAACTAGAATATTATCAAGACAATAAAATTATCAATAGACAAATATTTTGAACAATAACCAATATTTATTTGTATTAAATGATTCAAATAATTAAAAACCATGCATAAATAAGACTCAACTCAAAATGAGAGTTACATGTAAAATTCAAAACTTTAAAAATAAATAAAAATTGACTTGATATTTTTAGTAGTTTCCTAGTTTTATTAACTTTTGCATGCAAGCATACATATTTCTAAAAATATTCAAAAATAAAATAAGCTCTAAAATTAATCTATAAGATTAATTTTAATTGAATTTAATGTCTAATTATAAAAATAGATAATTTTTAAATTTATAGTAAACCTTAAAATAATATTAAACATCAATTTTTGACCCTCAGATGATCATATATGGACTCCAAAAATATTTAAAATGTTCCAAAAGTAGAAGGACCAGTTATGGCAACATTGAAATTTTTAAGATAGTCATTTTGGCATGAAGATGGGCTCAAATGGAGTTATGAATCAAAATTTATGTCCTTCAAAAGATTGGACTCTTTTTCTACATCATTATCCTCTAGTTGAAAACAAATCAACTCCTACGAATTGCTCTAATTGTATTACTGCCATTTATTGTTATCAATCTTATTCATCTCCCATTATGTAATCTAAATGTTATGTTCTTATTGTAATCCTTCCCACTATAATAAATCCTTGTCATAACTTTATTGCTTTGTGTTTACTAATTTATTATCTATAACTAGTACTATATTTTCTTTCTTCTTCTTTTGTATCTATTGTTGCCTATCTACTTCTTCATCTTCTCCACCTTCACCATCTTCTCCATGGAAATAATGTATATTTGAAACATTAAATACTATATCGATATCAAAATTCTATGGTAAACTCACCTCATAAGCATTTTCATTGATTTTCTTCAGAATTATGCATTGTCCAATATTCTTATTCTTCAACTTGTTATATGTGTCTTTTAAAAATATCTCTTTTATCAAGTAAGCCATAACTAAATCTATTTATTTAAAATAGATTAGACCTTATTCTAACGTCTGATTCTTTTTTATACTTCTCATTAATTTCCCATAATTTTTTTATTGCTTCTTATTGTAATTATCGTATATTTTCTAAAAATACTTCTACATCATCACTAACTTGTTCTGAATTTGGTAATCCTACCGAATCAAAAATACTCATAGGATTTATTCCATAAACAATCAAAAAAAATTCTTTACCTATTGATTTATTTATTAAACTATTATATTCAAACTCATCTTGTGGTAAATCCGAGTCCCATCGCCTGGGTTTCTCTCCCACTATGCATCTCAATAAATTTCCCAATATCCTATTTAAAAATTATGTCTATCCATCTGTTTGGGGGTGGTATGCACTACTTAGTTTTAGATTATTCCCCATATTCATCCACAATGTCCTCTAAAAATGACTTATAAATTTTGTGTCCTTATTTGATGTATTAGTTTTTGGAACACCATGCAATCTCACAATATACTTAAAAAGGTGTTTTAAAAATCTAGTGGCATCATTGGTTTTCTTACATGAAATAAAATTAACCACATTATAAAATATATCTACAATAAAAAAATTGAATCATTACCTCTTTGTGTGTTTGGTAATCCCAACACAAAATATATACTCAAATATGTCCATGGTTTTTTTGGAACTAGTAATGATATGTATAACCCTATAATATGTGCATGTTTTTTAGCCACCTAGCATATGCTACACATTGAAACATATATTATCACATCTCTCTTCATCTTTGGCAAAAAATACTTATCTTCCACCTAATCTATTGTCTTTTTCTTACTAAAATGTCGACCCAAACCACCACTATGCCATTATCTTATAATATTATTTTTTAGATACCCAATTAGAATACATAATTTTTTTCCTTTAAAGAGATAACTATCCTACATAATATACTCCTCATAAACATTAATTGTATCACCTGTCAATGGATTTATGCATTGGTTAACTATATTACCAAAATTTTGATCAATAACACATACTTATTTAATAAATTCAAATCCAACTACTTCACTCACCATAGTAATTATCAACCTCACTCACCTAATCAAAGCATCAACTACTTGATTATATTTTTTGATTTGTGCTTCAATATAAAATCATTACCCTGCAAGAAAGACACTCACTTTTCATGTCTTTTATTTAACCTTTTTTTAGAGTTCACATACTTCAAAGCCTCATGATCAATAAATAGGATAAACTCCTTAGGGACTAGGTAATGCCTCCAATGTATTAACACTAATAGAAAGGTATAAAATTCAACATCATATGTAGAATACTTTGTTCTTACCTCTTTCATTTTCTCACTAAATTATGTTATTTTCTTCCCTTCTTGACTCAACACGACACCAAATCCCATAAATGAACTATTCAAATTGACCTCAAACAATTTGCTAAAATATAGTAATTCTAAAATATACTTTTTTATAATTTTTTTCTTCAACAACTCAAAGCTTTCTATTGTTTCCCTTGTCCATGCAATGTTTAGTCCTCTCAAATAATTTTTTATTTATACAACAAGACTACTAAAATTCTTAATAAACTTTCTATAAAAAGTTTATAAACCATGGAAACTTCTTACATATGTGATGCTCTTTGGGATAGGCTGCTCAATAATTGCCTTTAATTCTTTTTCATCCATTTTTACACCATATTGTGAAATTACAAATCCCAAAAATACCAATCTATTTTGCATAAACATGTAATTCTTAAAATTTACATAAATCATCTATTTTATTAATATCATTCACAAATGTCATAATTACTCTTATTTACTTTTATTGAGTATTAAAATATTATCAAAATAAACCATCATAAAATTACCACTATATTCTCATAACACTGTGTTCATCACCCTCATAAATGTATTGGGTGGATTAGATAACCCAAATGGCACCACCATCCACTCATATTAACCATATTTAGTCTTTAATGTTGTTTTGATTCACCTCCTTCATGAATTCAATTATGATAGTTACCACTCCTTAGATCAATCTTGACGCAATATTTTTCTCATGCAAGAGCATCCATCATATCATCTAAAGGATGTATAGGAAACATGTACTCGATTATAATTTTATTAATTAATATACTATACACACATACTTCACCCTCCATATTTATTTTAAGTTAGCAATGTTGGTGTTACATAAGGACTAATGGTCTCCCTTACTACACCCTTTCTCACTAATTCAATAACCTACTTATTGAATTATGCATGTTTTGTTAGACTCATTCTATAATCTACTTGATTAGGTAGAACTAATCCTAGAATCAAATCAATATGATGTTGGATATCTCTCTTTTGTAGTAAAACATATTGTATCTCATCAATTATAACATTTTCATATTCTTTCAACACTACTGCTACTTCTGCGAATATATGCATGACTTATGTGTATTTTTTCTTTGATACTAATACATAACAATAACGTATCATCTTTATATATTTGATCAATTATTTTGTAGTCGGGATGATTTTAGATTTAGTTTCATCTTTAAGAGGAGGTAATAAAGCTACCTTCATACCACCTTTCCAAAAATTATGTGTTTTTGAATCTATCATGAATTGTTTTTCTATCAAACTACCATGGCATTCCCAATAAAACATGACATGCATCCATTGGTATAACATCACAACATATTTTATCCTTGTAATTTTTACCTATAAAAATATTGATTAAGCAATTTTTATCTATTTTAACTTCATTCCCTTTCTCAAATCATAAAAGATGATAAGGATGAGGATGTTTTTCACACCACAAACCTAATTTCTCAATCATATATTTAGAAACCATATTTTTAGAAACCATATTTTCACAACTACTACCATCTATAATTATCTTGCATGTCTTACCTACTCAATTACACCTTATTAAAAATATATTTGTTCACAACCATGAATCACCACCTTATATATTATATAGATATTTTTACTTGGAGAAATCATTATTCTTCTCATCATAAGATTTTCTCTATTATTTATTCCTGCAACTTAAGTATTTTTCTCTTCTATTTCAGATTCAACTAAATTCAATCTTGGGAAATCCTCTTGCCTTATTTATTGATCTTGGTAATGTGTACACTCCATGTTTATATGGCCTTATTCTCCACATATGTAATAAATATAAGACCTGCATTTATTTGGAAACCATCCTCTACCACCACCATAGTTTCATCCTCTCTAAAATCCTCTTCTTATTTACTAGTTTTGAAACCCTTGAATATTATACTCTTGTATTTAAGGACAACATGATGATTCTCCTCTATTTTTATTAAATCCACCACATCCCCTTATTGGAGGGGATTATCCTCTTCTTGTCGTAGTAGTTGCTCTTCTGAAATAATGTCTATTCTATTTTTCTTCTACCTTCAAAACTAATTGATAAGCTTCCACCATGCAATGTATTTTATGCATGATTAATAAATATTGAATATAAATATTCAAACCATTCAAATTACTTGAAACCATTACTCTTATGTCTCATCATGCTCCATGCATATGGAAATCTCATAAAACTCATTTGTATACTCTTATATACTATAATCCTTCTACCTCAAATTTTGGAATCTTCTGTATAGAGTTTGTAGATAATCCCAAGAAGAAATTTCTCCCTCAACTTATTCTCCAATTTTTTCCATTAGTTGATCTTTTATTTACCTTTTATTTATCTTTCTTTCTGTTGGTGATCTTATGAAATCATTACATGACCTTTCAATTTCATGCATGTAAACTTTACCTTCTTGTCTTCTCTCACAGTTCTCCATTTGAAAAATTTATCCATGTTTTTCATCCAATCTATCAAATCCTATGGTTTTAAACATCCACTATAATATATAAAATCAACCTTGATTAATTTGTTCCTTCCTTTTAAATCTCTAACCATCCTCTCTTCCATTGATGGTAGCTTTTATTTTTATTCTTCTTGGAGAATTTATTTTTCATGATTGGTGTCATCTTATACATCATCTTCTACTCTCCTTTGTTTTGGATTCATAATTATCTCAGTTAATTATTTTACTTTCCTTTATAGATCTTTCATAGTATGATTCATCTAAGGGATTCTTCCTTATCTCACCATCTCCTACATGTCCAAGATTTGAACTTACTCTTATACCAAATAATGAACCTAAGTACTATCAAAATAATAAAATTCCCAATAAGTAAATATTTTGAACAATAACAATTATTGATTCATATTAAATGATTTAAATAATTAAAAACCATGCATAAATAATCTTTAAATTATAATTAGAGTTGACATGCAAAATTTAGAACTTTAAAAATAAATAAAACTTGACCTATTACTTTTAACAACTACTATTTTTAATAACTTTCATATGCAAGCATGTGCAGCTCTAAAATCTCCAAAAATAAACTAAACTCTAAATTTAACCTACTACATGAATTTAAATTGAAATTCAAGTCTAGTTACAAAATTAGATAATCTATAAATTTAGAATAAACTAAAAAATAATATTAAATGACAATTTGTTACTCTCATATAATCATGTAAGGCCTCCAAAATATATTAAAAACATCTCATAAATGGTAGGGAAGGTTATGATATCCTTGGAATTTTTGAGATGTTAATTTTATCATGAAGAAGGGCTCAAATGGAGATATGGATCAAAATTTATTGCCTCTTTAAGTCAGGCTTCATTTTCTACATCAATTGGGGCACCCCAAGGTAGTGCATAATCACCAAGTAATATATAGGTTGATCGATACACTAACCAATGTGCCATCATTCCAACATTGGTACCATATTTTTATGAAATTATTAACTCGATTATCTCACCCCATGATAGCATAAATAACTAAGGAAATATTTTACAAATATACAATGTCATTGGTACTCATATATTTTATACTATTGCATAGCATCCATTTCATAACTCTCATAAATTTTACGATTCTATGCAATTGACATGCAACACTCATAACTTCTATAATCTTTTCTAATTTACAAATGTATAACTCTATATAACCCTATGAAAAGTCATCTTGCAACATTCATAGATTTTTTAATTATACATATCACCACAAGTTATTTTATTTGTTACAATAATTTTGTGCCTCACTTTGAATTATCATAAAACTTTTATGAACATGAGTCTTGGTTTCTACCATACCACATATAATTTTAGTTATAAAAAAAACCCCTATGAACTAATCTAATTATAAACATATATATACCATGTAGCATGATAAGTGCAACTCTCTATTATTACATTAAATGGTATGATATATTATCATAAGACAAACTTGAATCTCAACTACCACATTTACAATAACTTCAACCATCACTCAGAAATAATATGTATCACTATTTTAATTATTCTTATTCATAAACATCATAAATTATAACTAAATTATGGTAATGATATGCTATAAATAATATAATGTATAAAGGAGTCCATTTATCTATTCTTAAATTGAATATGTAAAAAATGCATCATGAATAATTGCATGCCTTGAGCTCATTATATAAATCAACCATCTCTCCCACATGTTATAATTCTATACATATTTTACATATTGATGGTCATATTAAAATAAAGTAAATCAGTCAAGATGTTTCATCCCACCTACTTGATCAAATAAGTTTTCTCTCCTCATCTTTATATTCACTCACAAAATAGGCAAATTACAAAGGACAAAGTACCCTTATAATCACTTGAACATGGAATTATATCCTAACTATGTAATTTACACCTAATTTACCATATTATTTGGATTTTAATATAATTAGAATCATTATAAAAGTATCATGTGTCTAATGTGTAATGTTTTTTTCCACATATTTTTATTATATTACGTTGCATGTTCTACAGTAAATAACCTTTTATAATAGATTGATGAAGTTTAAATAGTTACAAAATTATCCATCAGACAACCCCTTGGGTTTTATTCAAATTAATTTTCTAATCTTGATTTTAGTTTTTTGATGAGGGACTATAATTGAACCCATATATTCATGTATAATAAAATCTAGATAACAAACAAAAATGAGTTCCTACTCATGCATTTTAATAAATTTTCTACTGGTATTCCTTATTTTATGTCATGATATTATTATCCATGTTGCATCTTCAAGTCATCATCCCTTACACTTAACCAACTAATATTTATATTTTTTTCATGAATTATATTTAAAACTCTTGAATCAATCACTTTGTCTACTTATTTATGCACATTTTTATCCATTTTTGCCCTCCAATTATTTCTTCTAAAAACTAACATTTGTTACTTCACTATTATTATACCTTTCATTTTATGAATAAAAAGATACCAAATTAAAAATAGTATATATTTCAATCCATTAAGGTACTTCAATTTCATATGTGTTTGTCTTATATCCTCATAACACTTTGTATCGACTGATATTTTTCCACTTCAATTTTTCATATGTTTCTTTCATAAACATCTCATTCCTTGGGTGTTCTAAGATAAGTATCCCACATAATATTTGACTTCTCTTCTCTTAAAATATTCATATTTATTATACCATGCAATGGTTTTTTCCAAATATTAGCACACTTCGTGATGTAAGACAAACATATATTGAAAATAAATCTACTTCAATCCTTTTTTAAATCTCATCCCTAATGTCACACAGTTTTGTGACTCATCTTGGACTTGGCACTTACAATATATAAAATTATATCCTTATAGTATTACTATTAACTTGATTTTAACAAGCAAAATCACATTTTGATTAAATTGAATCATGTATTCCTATCTTACCTCAATAAAACATTGTTATATATGACCAAGACTTATGTTGGCTAACCCTATTTATAAATCTATATGAGGATGGTATGATGAACTAAACTATGATTTTGTATTGATATTTTTCAAAACATCCTCAATAAATTTTAAATAAATTTCATGTGTTTATCTAATACTATGTTGTGTGGTAATCCATGTAGCCTTACAAATTCCCTATAAATTAATTTAGTAATTTTTGAAGCATCAATAATCTTCCTGGAAACAATAAAATGTACCATTTTTAACACATCATACACAATAAAAATATGGAGTCGTGTGCTTTATGTGATATAGGAATTTGTAAAATAAATCACATGCAAATATCTTCCCATGGTCTCTCTAGATTTTGGAATGGTTAATATAACCATACATTATAGTTTATTTACTTTCAAAAATTTAAATCTCTACATTATTTCATTTAATTATGCACACATGAAATCATTCATAACAAATATTAACTCTCAACTATCTATGAATATGTTTTCATAATGAAAATTAATTTTTAAGACTCCATTGTGATTAACCTATATTAATTTTTCATGGATTTGACTTCTAGGTATGCCTAACTACACATATAAATACAAAAATCATTATTGCATGAACTGATATAACCATGGATTTATGCTTCTTCTACATTCTACACATTCGATTTCTATTCATCTTTGAAAAATTAAACTTATATATTAAGTTTTTTCATAGATTCAAATCCTATGACTTCAAATTGTATCTTGTTTTAGAAGAAACATATTACACATAGTGCATATGCAAATCTATTTTACTTACTAATTTTTTGTTTTAACATAACAAAGTATATAATTTTAAACTCAACCCACTTAAAATTTATTTGCCTAAACCTTTATTGGTTATTTATTGAATTTCATGCTTCAATAATAGTGTAAAACATATAGTCATTAGCCAACAAATAAAACCTAAATTTTTAGAGAACATACACTATGGAATTAAACTCTTGATCATACAATAAATAATTATTTTTAACATAATTAGGTTTCTCACTAAAGTAGGATATCAACATAAATAATTGAATAATGAGCACTCCTATTGATACACCACTCACAATACAATCTATTTGAAATACTTTACTGATATCTAGAAATGCAAACAATGGATACTCAAAAACTTTATTCTATTGGTATTCCTTTTTTCATTTCATGATATTATTATCCATTTTTCATCTTCAAGTCCTCATACCTTACACTTAGCTAGATAATATTTATATTATTTTCCTGCATTAGATCTCAAACTCTCAAATCAATCAATTTTTCTACTTCCTCATGCATAATTTTAAACATTTGTGCTCTCCAATTATTTCTCTTAAAAACTAGCATTTATTATTTCACTATTATTATACTAGTCATGTTATGAATAAAAATATACCAAATTGAAAATAGAATATATTTCAATCCATTAAGGTGCTTCAATTTCATATGCATTTATCCTGAACATTCAAAACACTTTGCATGGACCAATCTTCTTCCACTTTAGTTTTCCATATGTTCCTTTCATAAATATATCCTTTCTTAGGTGTCCTAAGATATGTGTCCCACCTAATATTTGAATTATCTTCCCTTGAAATATGCACATTTATTATACCATGCAGTGATTTTTTTCCAATTTATAGAACACTTCATGATGTAAGACACATATCTATTAAAAAAACAATTCTACTTCAATTTTATTTTTTATCTCATCTCTAATTTCACACAATTTTTTGACTCATCTTGGACTTGAAATTTAAAAAATATAAATTTATATCCTTATAGTACTAATACTAATTAAATTTTAATAATTAAACTCACATTTTGATTAAATTTAATCATGTATTCCTTGCTTAAATTAATAAAAAAAATTAATACATTACTGATACTTATGTTGGATAACCTTATTTGTCAATATATATGAACTAAAATATAAGTTGGTATTAAATTTTTTTCAAAAAATCCTCAAGAAATTTCAAAAAAAAGTCACATGTTTATCCAATGCTATGTTGTATGGTAATCCATGCACACTTACAACTTCCATGAAAATTAAAATAGAAATATGTGTTACATCACTAATCTTTCTAGAATTAGTAAAATGTACCATTTTTAACACATCATCCACAATAAAAAAATATGGAGTCATGTGCACTATGTGATCTAGGAAATCATAAAACAAATTACATGCTAATATCTTCCCATGATCTCTCTATATTTTGGAATGGTTAATATAACCATACATTATAATTTATTTATTTTTACAAATTTAAATCTCTACATTATTGCATATATACTTGTGCACACCTACACTCATTCACAAAAAATATTAACTCTCATCTAATTATGCATATGTTGTCATAATGAAAATGAATTGCTAAGCCTCCACTATGGTTATCCTATATCATATTTTCATAGATTCAACCTTTGGGTATGCATAACTACAATTGTAAAAATAAAATAAAAAATTATTCCATGAACTAATATAACCATGGAGTTATATTTATACTATGTTTTACACATGATTTCTATGAATCTTTGAAAAATTAAACTTTTATATAAATCTCAATCATAGATTCAAATCCTATGACTTTCAATCATATCTTGTTTAAAAAGAAACACATTACACATAGTTCATATGCAAATTTTCTTTACTTACTGATTTTTTTTCATTACAACTAAGTAACTCTTTATAAACTCAACCCACTTAATATTTATTTACCTAAACATTCATTTCTTATTTATTAATTATCATGCTTTGGGATAAGTGTAAAACATAAAATCATTAGGAAACAAGTAATGTCTCAATTTCTAGAGCACATACAATTAATACTTAATCTTAACATAATTAATTTTCTCACAAAATTAGGTTAATAACATAAATAATTGAATCATTACCACTCCTATTGATACACCACTCACAATACAATCTATTTGAAATCATTTACTGATATCTAGAAATGCAAACAATGGATACTAAAAATCTTTATTGTATTGGTAATCCTTATTTCATGTTGTGATATTATTATCCATGTTTCATCTTCAATTACATAGACATTACACTTAACCAAATACTATTTATAATATTTTCTTGCATTATATTTTAAACACTAAAATCAATCACTTTTTATACTTCATTATGCACATTTTTAGCCATTTGTGCTCTCTAATTATTTCTTTTAAAAACTAACATTTATTATTCCACTATTATTATACCATTCATGGTATGGATAAAAATATACCACATTAAAAATTGTAGATATTTCAATCTATTAAGGTACTTTAATTTCAAGTGTTTATCCTAAACGTTCATAACACTTTGCATGGACCAATCTTCCTCTTCAGTGTTTCATTGTTCCTTTCATAAATATATTATTCCTTAATTTTGATAAGATAAGTATCCCACCTAATATTTGACTTCTATTTTATTGAAATATGAACATTTCTTATACCATTCGGTCATTTTCTGTAATTGTTATCACACTTCATGATGTAAGACATGCATATATTAAAAAAAACTACTTTAATGCTCCTTTTTATCTCATATCTGATGTCACTAAATTTTGTAACTCATCTTGGAATTTAAATTTACAAAATATAAATTTATATTCTTTTAGTACTAATATTAACTAAATTTTAATAAGCAAACTCACATTTTGATTAAATTGAATCCCACATTCTTGGCTTACCTTTAATAAGACATTATAATACATTACCAAGACTTATGTTGGCTAAAATTATTTGTCAATCTATATGAAGATGATATGATGAACCAAAATATGTGTTGGTATTAGTATTTTTTTAAAACATCCTCTAGAAATTTTCAATAAATTATACATGCTTATCCAATACTATGTTGTGTGGTAATCCATACAACCTTACAACTTACATGTAAAATAAGTTAGTAATTTGTGTTGCATCACTAATATTCTTGAAAAAAACAAAATTTTCCATTTTTAACACACCATTCATAATAAAAAAAATATGGATTCATGTGCTCTACGTGATCTAGGAAATCATAAAACAAATTATATCCTAATATCTTCATGTGGTCTCTCTAAATTTTTGAATGGTTATTAGAACTGTATATTATAGTTTATTTATTTTTACAAATTTAAATCTCTACATTATTGCATATAATTGTGCACACATTCAACCATTCATAAAAAATATTAGATCACACCTTACTATTCATATGTTTTCATAATGAAAATGAATTGTCAAGCCTCCACTGTGATTATCATATATCAAATTTTCATGGATTTGACCTCTAGGTATGCATAACTACACTTGTAAAAATAAAAATCATTCTTTCATGAACTAATATAACCATGGAGTTATGTTTATACTATGTTATACACATTATTTATATGCATCTTTGAAAAACTAAACTTATATATAAAGTTCATTCATAAAAGGGTAAATTTTAGTGACAAATGTTTACTAATTCACGAAAATTCCATTTTGTAATTTGTTTTTGCCAATTTTTTAGGGTGACTACATAGGTCCAGATCACCTAAAATCTAGGAATGTAAATTATTTTAGGGTCATCTCACCAAACATTTATAATAACTTAATGGTTTATAATTTAATTCATCGCATATATATTTTGATTCCTCTCGAAGAGCTATGCAATTTAAAAAAAATCATCTCAATCTGAATCTATATGCAAAAGTTACAGCCTCCAAAATTTTGTATTTAGTTACATCATTTTCTTGTAATTGAATGACATAACTGAATGATATAACCAACTACCAACTTATGAAGGTCATAACTTTTCCATACGGACTCAGATTATGATGATTTTTTCTAAAATTGCATAGATATTTGAGAGGAATCCAAATGTGAAATAATATTTAGGTTTTGGGAATGTTTTGATTCCTTATTTGTTATAATTAATATTTAAATACATTCATTTTAGCCATTTGATCTTGCCATTCAACAACATTATCTAACAATTCCCTTCAGCATCCTAATTCAGTACAGTCAAAAGGTAGTACGAAAAAAGCAATGAATCTTATATTTCCTTGCACCCCTCTTGAATCTCTATGGATTTTCCTTCACTCATATAGTATTTTCCATGCATGTGAAATATTCTTACATATATTCACCAAATAATTTTAAGAGGGTTTCCTAAAAGGGCTCTTGAAATTAACCCTTATTCATAGATTCAAATCCTATGACTTTAAATAGTATCTCATTTAACAAGAAACACATTACACATAGTGCATATGCAAAAAAAAAATTATTTACTAATTTTTTGTTTCAACACAACCCAACCCAATTAACATTTATTTTCATAAGCTTTCATATGTTGTTTATAAATTTTAATCCTTCGGGAATAGTGTAAAATAAAAAATAATTAGGCAACAAGTAATGCCTTAATTTTTAGAGCTCATACACTGTGGCATAAAAATATTGATCATACATTGAATAATTAATCTTAACATAATTAATTTTCTCACTAAATTAGGTTATCATCATAAATAATTGTATCATTACTACTTGTATTACTACAACATTCACAATGCAATATATTTGAAATACTTTAAAGAAATCTAGAAATGAAAATAATGGATATGAAGTTTTTTTATTCTTTAATTATTGGAAACTAGGTTTTGTTTATATGCTAAAAATTGACTTTATTATATGTTTTTTCATCACCAAAATTATCATTGCACATGTCCCACTAATTCTCATTAAAATTATTCTATAAAAAATCATAATTACATGAAATGTTTATCCTTCAAATGTGCCCTTTGGAGAAAAACACCTAAGGATAGCATAAACCTTTTATGTATACATCTTAAATCCTTCTTGGGAAATTATATATATCAAATATACTAATATCTCCTTCATAAAACTACATTTATTTAAATTTAACATCAAAATTTCATCTTATA
This sequence comes from Torreya grandis, assembly GCA_037957365.1. NCBI lineage: Eukaryota > Viridiplantae > Streptophyta > Pinopsida > Cupressales > Taxaceae > Torreya > Torreya grandis. The sequence goes on along the minus strand of JARHVA010007310.1, from coordinate 245,462 downwards.
ACTATTACAACAATTTCCTAATATGTATTAAGTTTTCTTCCTTCATTTTTTCATAAAATTAATTTGTCATTGAGATACAATATGATAAACTTACCTATATATGTATTTAATACTTCATACATAGGTATCATGAATGTACATAACACATTATCCAACCCAAATGGCATTGAAAGTGCATTTTAAATTTTGTCTTCCACTCATCAACTTCACTTTATGAAAGCTAGTGATATACATAATTCAAGTCAATATTTGTGAAGTATTTTTTAACATGTAATCACTCCATCAAATAGTCCATACATGGTAATGGAAATATTTACTTAATTTTAATATTATTGATCTATCTTGAATTAGTGTGCATCACTAATTCACCTCCTTTCTTATATGTGAACACTATTGTAAATATGCATGTGCTAAAAACAAATATTATAAACCATTTTTTGATAGCTCTTAAAATTGTCTCTACATTTCATCATTCTATTTAGGTGTCATCCTAAATGTAGTTTTTTCCTATAAAATAGAAGCTAAAATAAAATCCATGTGATGACTTATAATCCTCATGGATGGACACCCATCTGATATATAATTAGAAAATATCTCTATAAACTCATTTAATAAGCCCTTGAATTCATGTATAAGTGACTCACATGATTTTTTGAATTTAACATCTATGTGTGATTGTATATTAAATGCATAATGAGTTGGATCCTCCACTTCTATGAAGATGTATTTCTCCAATGTAGAAAACTGAATTTTTTACAAACCTTATTTTTTATATTACTTTTAATGAGTTTACATATTTATACACTTAATAATTAATAGGGAACTTATTAAAACATTTATTTTGCTATTTTATATCTACTTTCTATTTTATGTGATTCTAGGGTCATCTATTTTTTTATGTTCATATTTAAAAGTTTTTTTACAAGTATTCTTGGTTATGTCATATTGATATTTATATTTTATATAGATTCTATACATGTCTATAAATCATGGTTGTATCTATGGTAGTGTATCCATTCTTAAACTACATAAATGTCCTAATGCATTTTACTATTTTATTTTTGGGGATGTTTCAATTGGATCACATTCATATGGATGTTTGATTCTTATTAGGTCAGCTTAAATATGTGGCATTAGCTCTCTAAATTATATATATGTGTGTGTATTTGAATGTGTATGTGTATGTGTATGTGTATGTGTATGTGTATGTGTATGTGTATGTGTATGTGTATGTGTATGTGTATGTGTATGTGTATGTGTATGTGTATGTCTATGTCTATGTGTATGTGTATGTGTATGTGTATGTGTATGTGTATGTGTATGTGTATGTGTATGTGTATGTGTATGTGTATGTGTATGTGTATGTGTCTATATATATGTATGTGCATATGTATATGTATGTATATATGTACATATGTATACATATATGCATAAATTCATACATTCATACATATGTTTGTTTGTGTGTGTGTGTGTGTGTGTGTGTGTGTGTGTGTACACACACACACACACACAAAGACATATATATAAATATAGTAATGGAATTTAGGTTCAATAAATCATGGTTTAATAAAAAAAACATTAAGAGACACACACACACACACACACACACAAAGACATATATAGAAATATAGTAATGGAATTTAGGTTCAATAAATCATGGTTTAATAAAAAAAACATTAAGAGAATGAAATAGTTATATAGATTATGGTTATTCTATTTCTAAATTTTATAATGGATATATCTATTTTCAAGCATATACCAAAGGAGGACCTAGGATAAATCACACTTAAACTTACACTATTATTTAACACACATTAATAGGATAAATACATGAAGTTTGATCTATCTTTATAGTATTAAAACATAGGAAATGCTCAACTAGTCATTAGGTATTCGCTGAAGTAATTATACCCCATTCATTTTACCAATTTTTCACTTTCACAATGATCTTATAGTACACAACTAGATTTTTAAATATGGAAAAGGAAAATATAGTCATTTGTGTTGGATCAAAGACATTTATATATTAAATATCCCTTATCATATTGAGGTGAAATTATAAAGGCTATCATAGATTAACACAGACACTTTAGACATTCCCATAATAAAAATAGTTCCACATTGTGTAGGTGTTTTGGAAGTATGCACTTGTCCAAGTTCATGAAAACACTAATCTACATTATTTGATGATTCACAATCATTTTTTATCTTGATGATGATTTCACCTTATCATAGACCTAGACATGTTAGAAAAAAGAAAAGTAACCAAGTCATTTAATAGTTCCATAAATAACATTTTACTATATTCTACTACTTACACTTAGATTTCTATGTGAATTTAACATTATATGAAACCTAATTTTCCTATAAATGTATCCTATTCAATGTGATTATTTAAAAAAATTACATAAAACATATTAGTGAATCTATTATTTAACTAGATAAAATCACATCTAAAGTCTTCTTAGGGATTTTTACTTTTATTATTAAGGTTTCAAATTTATGCATTTAGATACAATTTTCAAATTTGATTTATAATTTCCCTCTTTCTAAGTGGCCTAATTATTAAGTTTTGCATTCATAAAACCTTAAATCTCTATGCTTAGTCTTTTATTAGTCTTTATAAATTTTTTTCTTTTTTATTCTATGGGTTGGAAAGTTTTATATAAATAAAAATCCTCAAACCCCTAATAGACATAGCTATATGGATCCCTTATCATTTACCCATGACATAAACTACAACTATTATAATTAATGAACAAATTAATTTATATGTGATCACGACTATGTGCCTAATAAGATTTCTTGTATAGATGATGCAAATACATGTATAACTAAAGAAAATGATTATGAAAGCTATGATAAGGATGATGTTGAATATTGGAATGCTAATGATTTATATTTATATAACTATAGTGGTGAAGAATAATAAAATGATCTTAAAATATAAGATGTTAATTTTACTTATCCCTCTATACAATCTCATACTATTCATTCAATATAAAAATAAGAAATCAACACTCAAATATACAATGCACTTCTTAACATAGTTTTAATTAAGAATATGGACCCATTAAAGCAACTTATAGAGAGTTTACATAGTAAATCAAATGATATTATGCCATTTGATGATATTTATAAAAGTCATAATGATTCTAGTGCTACAACATGTAATGATATTCATCTTACTTCATTAGAATGTGAGATTTATTTATACAAGGCTTGTCTTTCAAAATAATGTGATATCCCTGATTTTAATTTTTAAATAAAATGTGATGTTTTTTATTATAGTTAAAGGGGGGAATTTTTGAACTAGGGTCCCCAAACCTTACGAAAAGAACAAACAAAAAATAACCAAAGGAATACCAAAGTCCATAGGAAGGACAAAATCAAATAGGGCTAGAGATAGCCAAAACATAGCCCAAAAATAGTTGAGAAACATCCAAAACACTACAAAAGAAGAAACAAAGTCTCAATCCATGTCAATATTTCTAGAGACATATTCCTAGAAACTTTTCATCTTTTTAATATTTGAATACATTTGTAATAATAACGTTTCTTTGTCAAGATCATTCTAAAAACCACTGCATTCAACCTGTTTTCCTTTTATTTTACCAGAGGTCCTTATGTCAAATAAATATCCTAGGCAATCTCTAATATTCTTAACATTTTGAATACCCTCATTCATGATAGCCTTTATGCAATTCACTAGGAATCTAATTTTATTTTTAAGCTTCTCATTCTAATTTTATAACATATCAACCCTAAGTTAGAAACTCTACATCTATAAGTTATCATCCTTTGTAGCATTGGTTTAAATAATTTTGTCATTATCCTATTGTAAATACTTAACCTTACCTTTAATATCTTTTAGTTCTCTCATGAACTGTTTCATGATGGAATTTTGGAGATACAGTTATTCTACTATCTTTTCATCATTTTGCTTACCTTACAAAGAACTCACTAAATTATTTAAATTTCCATTTAAATCTTGATGCTTTTTATTAGAAGAAGTTTTACCTTTGTCCTTAGAGTCTTCTTTAGTATTCACTTTTCCAGACTCAAGAAGCTTAGGCTGAGAATTCTTACTAGTTCCACCTAGTTCATTTTTTTATTAGTGTCCTCTAGCCCAGACCTATCTTCTTCAAATAACATACAATCACCCATAGTTTGACCTATTTTACCAATCTTATCTAGTAGATTGACAACCACAGTGGTATCCTTAGCCTCACTCCTAAGATAATTTTTTATTTTATCTTGGTTCTTAATGCATTTGAACTTTTAACCTTTTTTAAATTTAACAGTTAGGCTCTTGGAAGATTTAACCTCAAGACTCCTACAAACACCATCAGGTTACTTGATCCAAACCTTCTTAATATTCCTAATGTCTATAGGTTTATCCTTAATAATTCTTTTATGTGGATTATAAATTTCATGATTTATCTAATTCATGCCCTTGAAGTACTTATGAATTAAATAAATAACCACTTCATATCTAGGAAAAGGGTAATTTCCATTTTTATATTTCAAGATGGAGGATTATAAATAGACAAAAATGTATACGGGGAGTGTAGTTTCCATTTTTATGCCTAAATTAATTTATAAAAATGAACAGGGACCATATAATAACATTGTACCTACCTTCGAGTGTGATGGATTGCATCAGATGGAAAACAATTTCCCCAAAATGGCCTTAGTAGATATTCATGATCAAATCCATTATACAGAGTCTCTAAGTTTCTCCTTCATCCAGAAATATCTCCTTCTCTCTATTATAATCCATACAATATTTTAATATTTTGGTTTCCCCTATATCCAAGCCTATAACATGAGTAATCAGCTCCTTCATGATTTCCAATGTGACCCCATTGATCTTAAGGGTTTTGTCTTCCCAATAATTAGTAAAGAGAATCAAAATGTGTCTATCATACCCTTTAATTTTTTCCATGAACCTTGCAAAAGCCCCAACTTGCAAGGCCTCATAAATTAACTCATAAATATTGACTTCTTTAGGCAATTTAACTTAAATACTATTCAATAACCCCATTGTGATCACATAAACTCTAAAACATGAGAGAATAAGTCTTTCCCAAAATTAATAAACTGAAAAAATGGATAAACAAATAAAATGTCATGATATCATTTTTCATTTTTATTCTTTATAAAATAAATGTGATTACATTTATGAATTATGAAATGATGTTTATATAGAGATTGATTCTATGTAAGATAATTTCAATAATGTTTATCGTGATCCTTGTACAATTACATCTAGTATAGAGAATTCCTTTCCTATACCACATTCCCCTATTTTAAATAGTTTATATATGACAACAATTATAATTAAATTGAGCCATTTAATGACTCTCTTATAAATATTAACATTCCTTGCCAATTTTTTATAGCATTGATGTATGTTATGTGTGATTTAAAACACACAGTGCATCATCTCTCTCTATAAAACAAACAATATAATGTTTGGGTGCATTCTAATGTTATATATGGGAACCAAATAGGGAAAAACATCATTAATTCATCATTACCTCATGCTTTTATAGTTCCTATAATTAAATTATTTCACATAATTAGTTATCCATTTCTACATCTTAAGTGTTTTAGAGATTATATGGATAAATATAATAATGATATAATTCTAATCAAATAATTTATTAAGATCAAAACTAGTAAAACCTTATAGTTATTTCATCATCTTCGTAGTAACATTATATATATATATATATATATATATATATATATATATATATATATATATATCTTAAGTTCGAAGAGACATTCTTGATATAACAAATTCATAAAAAGGAAGGATCAATACTAATTTTTTCCCTCAAAAATTTAAATCTCGTTAGTTTAAATTATGTAAATAATAGTAGGATATATTAGAAGTTATTATTTCTTATAAATAAAAAATGGTGCACACCATGAAATATCATAAAGTAAAAAAGTAAATATTCCATGTTAATGGTAAAATTAACTAATGGAATGTTTTGAAAATAATGGTCCATGGAAAAAAGTAAATATTTATTTTAAATGGTCATAGTAATGTCAAAATATCACTATAATGGTAAGTATGTCACTACAGTCAAGATGGTCCCCAAAAAATAATATTTGTTTTATAATGATTCCAAAAGAGTGATGTCATAAATAAATTTTCACTAGTTTATGTTATTTGTTGTATTAAACTAGGATAAGGAAGAAGACCTTGAGATTCTATAAAAGGATTCATACACTCTCACTCACACATATAAGTAGTATATATGCATACCATGAGCCACAAGTAGAATAAGGAATTCACAAGAAGGAAATAAGGAAGACAACCAGAAGGATAATACTTGGATTAGAGTGTGAAAGAACGTATTAGGTTGTGTGAACTTAATGTTTTTTCTCAAAAAGGTTGGTGGAAATTCTAGTGAGTGGAGTTCATTTTTAGGTGGTAAAACTCGGTGAAAGAAAAATATACTTTTTGGGAAATATTATACGTAGATAATTCCCTTAATATAGTTATTTATTTAATTATGTTATTGTGTAAATATTTTTTTACCATTTTTACATATAACCTTGTATTGTGTTTTTTCACTTATATCTAAAACCACAACACTATAAAGAAGCTCTACATTGCTAAAATAATCATAGCACAAGGAATTCATGGTGAAAGATTTCTTGAAATTACTTTATTTAGTTGACATTTTGGTTCCATTTTTGGGACCTTTGCTTGATGGTATTAGCCTAGAAATTATGTTAAGGATAAATATATGGTTATTTTTCTAATATCCTTATTCTTACCATGATTGATATTTTCTTATAATTTGTCCAGTCATACTATGGTAATTTCATTTTAACCATTTAAAGTGTTTACCATAATTATTTTATTTTTTATTGTGGTCATTGTAATTTACACAATGAAATTTACTATATTAAATTAGTTTTTTATCACAATCATTTTAGTTTTTGTGGTGAATAGTTTTTACCATAGTAAATTTAGTTTTTATCATAGTCATTATAGTTTTTGTCATGAATGGCATTTAGCATAGTAAATTTAGTTTTTACTATACTCATTCTAGTTTTATCATGGTAATTATAGTATTCACCATTATGTTAAAAAGAAGAGGAAAAAATACAAAAGAATAAAAAATCATCTCTCTTTTATTGTAGGTTTATTAAATTGTTATGGCTAGTTTACCACATAAGCTATATTTTCAAGCTCTTGGGTTGAGTTTTATCGATAGAATTACAAGTTGGCAATTTGTTTTAGAAAGGCATAAATATATTTGAAAAAGGAGATGGGTAATATTTTTAATTTTTTATTAAAATATAGTGAAAATGCTCTTTGCTTCATTCAAGAATTTGAAAGATGTTGTATTTGTAACTAGTTTATAAGAAAGGGGAAATGGTCATAATTTCTTCCCATTTTTTTAGATAATTAAAAACTTATATGGTTTGCTATGTTAAATGAAAAAGTTAATCATTAATGGAATTTGATTTATTATATATTTATTGAGTGATTTTTAGCATAATATAAATATTAAAATCTCATGATATGCATCAAAAATTTGGTCCAAAGATAAATAAGACCTAGAATTACCGTGCACGTGTTTCAAAGATGAGTAATTAGAAACTCAAATCCAAAAATAAGGATTGGTATAAGGCCTAATTATCGGTGTAAACAAATTATTGTGAAATAATTTCATCCAAGGATGAAGCCCAAAATAAGATAACATGTGAAGTATGATTGACCAATGAAACATGAGAAAGCAAATGAAATCATTATAAGATAAGAATAAATCATGGAAGAGGAACTAAAGGAAATTTTAACCAAGGTTAAGTTTACACTAGTGCCTTTTCCCCAAGAACCAAAAACATTAAAAATGACTACTTCTCCCTCTGCTATTACATAAAGTGAGTAAAATGATTTAATTAATAGAATGGGTCAGTTGGTTATAATCATTCTTAAAGAGAAGTATTTTAGTTATCAACTCTCTTGAGGAGCAGATTGGGTTCAAGTTGATTTTTTTTGAAATTATATGCTATAAATGTACATAAAATGTAAATTACATATCTAATTCTTTAAGTAGATAATATTATATTAGTTTTATAGATTAATGAAATAACATAGAAATAAATCTACTAAATTTTAATGTTGAAGATTGAAAAATAAAATATAATAGAAATAGATGGTGAAGATGATAAGTATTTTGTATCTGTGATGGATGTATGCCTATGAAAATTATCATAACAATTTGAGATGGAAAAATAATTTAACAGGGTTTTAGGAAACACCAAGGAAAATATTGATAATGGAAATGAATATTTTATTATAATTTATTATGATATTATTAAAGACTCAACATCTTAATATTATTCTAGCACTATTGATGTGGACATTGATGAAGATGAGGGTGACGTGGATGAATCAATCATGGACATCATCTAAACCTAACTTATTTTTACACTCAAATAGTTTTAAAAAAATATTTTAAACATCAAAAAAGATATATACAATATTTAAACGATGATTATTATACTAATTTTCATGTTATAACTTTCAAAAAATATGATATAGAACTTTTTATCACATTATATTGGTTTGAAAATGGTAAATATGAAGAATAAGAGGTACATGTATGAATTTTAGACAATGAAATTATAAGTGATGAGAATGAGAATGATCATCCAATCTACTTTGAGATATAAAAAAATTAACAGTGATAAGATGTATTAATTTGACATTGAGGATAGGCTAGGGAATAATAATTTAAATGCATATGAAATTTATTGAGCATTCGGCGGTATGGGTTGGTCTTGTGATGATGATGAATTCATATATGGAGACTTACTACTTATTAATGTAGTTCCACGTAAGTATATAGATATATGAAATTATTTTAATCCATTGAAGTTTTTCTATGGTACCACTATAAAAATAAAGAGGAAGATCACCCAAATAATTCAATAATATTTCATTTCACATGGATTCTTGTATCATGGTGGAAACTAATGGAAAATATAAAAGACAAATAAGTCAGGATACATGAAATGATATGATTAGATAATTTCAAAGTGGTACAATTTGACATCTCTTTTTATGGAATATAAGAACATGGAGAACCCTTGATGCAAGTCATCACTAGCCAAAATTTTCAAAGATTGTTTCAATTATTGTAATACATGATATTCTTCAATCACATGGGAATTTTAAGACTTCTTTAGAACTATTATTTTATATTATTTAACTCTATCCATTTGATAACTAGGGTATTAACACTTTGGGTCCACTTTCTCCTGCACCAACTCCAAATTGATCGCGTCAACCTAAATCATGCATAGATTAAATTAAATGGAGGGGGAAGATGTCAACAGTGAATTTTTTTGTGCAAAATTTAATCCTTATTAGTTTAAATATAATAAATAATTTGATGTAAGTGTAATTTTTATTAGTGTCTATTATAAGTTATTAGTGCCCACCAAGGAATAACAATACTCACCATAGAATTGCATAAATTGAAAACTAATTATTACATGGAAATAGTCAAATAAATTTATATAATGTTTTGAAAATGATGGTCCATCGTACATAGTAAATATTTATTGTAAATAGTCATAGTAATGTAAAAATATCACTATCATGGTAAATAGGTGACTGAGGTCAAGGTGGTCCCAAATAAATAATATTTTATTCTAATGATTCTAAAAGAGTGATGTATTAAATATTTTTGAAATAGGTTGTCTATTATTATAATGATTCTATGAAAAATTAAGTGAAATCTTGTAAATATATGGTATATTATTATCAGAAGACTAAGAAAATTTAGGTGAAGTCTTAAATTTTTTTGGCCTTATGAGAAATCTAGGAAAAATTAGGTGAGGTCTAGGAAATATTTGGTCTATTAATAGGAAATGTCAAGGAAAAACTAGGTGAAGTTTATTATTAGGTGATTAGCCGAGGATTATAATTGGTAATTTACTCCATTTAGTGCCTTATATTGGGATGAGGTGGAAGGAAATGAGATCATATAAAATGAATATGAAAAGAAGGTCAATCATAGAGTTAGAGTGGGAAGGAATATATTATGTTAAGTGAAATTGAAGTTTCTCCCAGGAAGGCTATGGGAAAGACCAATGAGTAAGATACTTTTGGAGGTGGTAACACTCAGTGGAAGCCCAATTCACCTTTTAAGTGAGATTTTACACATAGTTACAAGAATATAAGTATTCATTCCATTATATTATTGTGTAAATTGTTTTTTTTTTAATTTTTTTTTTATATTTTTTTAAAGTTTTTCTATTACACTTATATTGTGTTTGTTAGAGTTTTCTTCATAATCACACCACCACAACCAAGTTTTAAAACAATCATAGCACAAGAAGTTCTAAGTAAAATATTTATTGATTCATGTTACTTATGATAATTTAACTTATTTACATGATGAAATTTAGAACCAAT
>JARHVA010007310.1:0-230000 GCA_037957365.1 Torreya grandis | reverse complement strand
CTAAAATTCCTATCTCACATGTCACCCTAAAATCACAAAACTCAATCCTAGATTAGTTCTTTAATGAATACTCATCAAATTTAATAATATTTATCAAAGCATCACAATAATAGATATCCATATCTAATTAGATAGTTCCTCCACCAAATATATATTTCCATTATAAAATGAACATGTTTGTCATACTAAAGATATTACTGCAAGGTGATTTGATGAAAATTTGGACAATTCCACCAAAAGAAAGATGTCTATAGAAAACACAAAAAATTATCCAAATTTTATTAAACTTAGTAAATTATTAAAACTAAAAAAATAAAAAATGACTAAAATAATTCAAAACAATCATATTTTTATAATATACTAGTGCTAGTGTTTCATCCATATATAATGTGGCCTTTACATGCTCAAAATGGGTAGAGGTATCACCTTGTCTAAGTGGCATTATGTCAGTCAGATCTTAGAAATTCATTAACATATTAATTAGAAATAAATATAAAAACAATCAAACTATTTATACTCATTCAGTGTTTTGCATTATTTAGTACAAAATGCCAGCATTGATTAAAAAACTTCATATCACTCAGAGTTAGGTTGAGTGTCATATGGATCACTAGATGTCTATGCCATTTTAGGGTTTCCCCATCCTCTACACCACTAATATATCAATTGATCTAAGTGGTATTTATTCAATTTTGACAATGCATTTATTGTATTTAGTCACGCTAGTCTTCTACCCTTTGGGAAGTTCTTCCTTCCATTTATTAAATTTTTATTGCCATTATTTATACATTGTTTGATGTAAGGATAGTTGATCAAAACCTGAGAAGAAATGGTGATGAAACAAGCTCACAAATTTTACCTTGGTTATTGATTTAATGGGTCACATCCCTCTAGAGAGCTTGTCAAAGTAGTGGATTCATAACCATTAGCAAGTCCATGGGGTGAAAATAGAAGGATTCCAAAACCTTACCAAGGGTTTCTTCCTATTTCACTTTATAAACCCTAAAAAATCATAAAGCCATTATTATTCATGGCCTCTATTTTATACGTAAAACTCTGGTTGTGTTTCTCAATAGACCCGAGACTTTCAAGTCTTAAAACAAGCTAAAGTTAAAATCATAGTATGGGTAGAATTTTTAGGCTTACATTTTCCTTTTTGGAACATTGTTGAGAAGCTTATCAAGAATTTGGACCACTTTATCTTCCATGGACAACATAATTTCTATGCAACACATCCCTAGAGAAGGGTCTGTGTGGAAATAGATCTTGCCAAAGACTTCAAGAGGTTATTAAGATTCAAGAAGGTAAAAATTTATTCACACATCATGTGAATTATATTAACCTCTTGAATTATTATTTTCAATTCCAATATTTAGACCATATGATTATATAATTCCCTATAATGTTCCCCACTCTTTATACTCTTCAAGACAAAAGTAGTCTTGATTCACTCCATAACTATGATCAATGGACAAATATATCTAATAGGAAGAATAATGTAGTCTATGACAAATTCCATATCCCAACCAATTATGCATTGGTCCACATGGGGTCTAATTTCCTCAGTATTTATTGGTAAATTCCATACACTAATTCATGTTAATCCCCCATCTCCCATTTCCTAATCTCCTCAAGTACTCACCATTTTTTTCTTCCCTATCTCCCACTCCTATGGCTCCTTCCTTAGAACCCCTTTCATTGGTGAATGGTTTTGATTCAGAGCATGGTATTATGACAATCAATTATAGGGATATTATGTGTAAATCACATAGTCCCTCACCCTCTATAGAGTACGATTATGTGTTAAATAAAAGGCAACCTTTTTAACTTGGAGACTATGACATTCCCTACTCAGATTTCCATCAGTTTGTAGACCTCGCAGGTCTTATAGAGGAAAATGATATGAACCTTGATGAATCCCAATGATAGTTTATTCTTTGAGTTTTATAAGGTTTACTAATCTAGCACATAAGTATATAGTCATGAATAATTCTCATCATTTTTCTAGAATAAAAATTTCATGCATGTAATAAGTCCAAATTTATGATTTTACGCTTCATTTTATTACTTACACCATCTAGCCCAGATCCCTTTATCAAGCCACCTATTATGATTCTGGCCATGGGAAAGTGGTCACCCTTTTGGAACCTAATGTATCTCAAAATATTATTTCGTGTGGTTCTAACCCCACCCATTGGGTGGTTTGGAATCTTTTTGATTTTGGTAATTGCATCATTAGCTTGGTCAATGTCTATGCCTCTAATGATGTTTTAAAATGCACCTTAATTTGGAGGTAGTTGATAGACTCTCTTTTAGATGTACATTGGATTATTTATGGTGACTTCAACATGATTAAGTCTAATGAATTTAAATAAGGACATCTCCCCATGATGTGGTGTGTTGGATAATGGGTGGCATGGTCATATATGTGAAATAAACTTGGGTTTTTTTATCCCAACCATTGTAGGAGGAGATAATAAAATTATCCCTAGTTTACTTTTTCTAATTCTCATGAAGGAGAAGATCAAGTTCTTATGTGTCTTGACTATGCCTTGATTGCAAAACTAGACCTTTAATTATTCATTCATGTCCTTGATCAACATATTTTTATGATCCCATACACTTTATTGTTTAAGCATCATCCTATTTTATTCTATGTTGAGTGGATTACCCCTTAGGTTAAATTCCATAATTACCAGTTTTACCTCAATACTACCCATCTCAAACATGACTATATTATGGGGCATATCATTAGAATTTATACTCTAGCTTCTAGACCCATAAGAGATATTGGCTAGATCAAGTGGTGGGCTGATGTAATAGTCTGCACTACCTCTTTTCTTTGGATTTATGACAAAAAATTAGTTCTCTTTAGGTGGCATCTTCATAATTCTACAAACTATGAATATCTTAGGTTTTAATGGAAATCATAATTTGCCCCTTTAATCCCTCATTTCTAGACTTAGGTTACTATGTGGAGATATAAGATCCAATAGGCCAAGGCATACAAGGATAGAGTATCATGAATTAGAGCACATATGCATTGGTTTAAACTTGGATATAAAGTGACTAAATAATTTTCCTCTCTCTTCCATTAAAGATAAGATATATAAAAAATAAATTCTAATCTATGTGGTCTAGATAGATACACCAAATTATCTAACATATTACAAGATTTTATGTATTACTATCATCGATTGTTTGTTGTGAAACCCTCATCCTATTCTCTTTCTTAATTTCTTGAATTGATCCTCTATAATCTCTCATAATCTCAAAGAGTTTCTTATGATAGGCACCTCAATCTTAGTGACCTTAAATAATATATCATGCATATGGTCATTGAAAATGACCTAGGAGTTGTTGGGATTCTTTGTGAATTATATCAAACCCTATGAGATATAGATGGACCTAATAAACACAAAGTATAATCTGAAGTTATTTTATCCAACTCTTTGAGGCATATAATTAATCAGGGTAACATCAAGTTCATTCCTAAGGCTGGTGATGTTGAGGTCATTGCCAACTAGAGGCCCATCACCTTGTTTGATGTTTCTTACAAAATCATAGCTAAATGTTTAGCTTTCAAAATTAGGCATTTACTTCCCTTAATTCTAAAGAGTGAAAAAATAGAGTTTATTCAACATAGATACATATAGGGATAATTTTATCATTGTCTAGGAAGGTATGGAATGCGATATCCAAAAATAATGCATTATTCATCAAGATTGAGTTTGATAAATATTATGATCAAATTGAATGTCCTTTTATCATATCTATGCTCAGGGTATCATGCCTGGCCCTAAGTTTGTCTACATTGATAATATGTTGTTTTAGGATGTTGGTTCTTATATTACTATTAATGGTTCTCAATCTCATCACTTTGATATTCATAGATATATCATATAGGGGTTCCCCCTTGTGTCTTCCCTTTATATTCTTCATACTAAGGGATTTAGTTATCTTTTGGATAGCCATGCTTTTATGGGTTTGGTGGAGGATATTTCTCTCCCTAACTTAAACTATCAGTTGATCAATTAGTAATTTGTTTATGACTCCTTCCTCACTCTCCAAGAGGATTAGGACTCTGATAAGTATTCCATGGAATGTCTTGACATTTTTGCCTTGATTTTGGGTCTTCCATTCAATGAAAGAAAACACAATGTTATTTCCAATCCATTTCACCCAAAGATATTTAGTTGGAGAGATATCAGTGTTAATAGATGTTTCCTAGGGTCCACTTTAAATTATTATAAATTCCATTTGAATTTAGAGCCTCTCCTGAAGAGTTGTGGTCGCATGTGTTTCAAAGGATATAGAAAAAAATCTCCTTTTGGATCACCAAACCATTGACCTTGGGAGGGAAATTTTAAATCTATTTTAATGTGCACACTGCTACTCATGTTTAATACTCATTTTTTTGGGCACATTTCAATGCATCTTATTCAAACCTTAAAAAAATCTTGAGGAAATTTAAATGGGTCAATTTTTAAGGGCACCATAGTTTTCACCAACTATCTTGGGCTATCTATTGTCTATTGTCTACCTAATGAAGCTAGTGGGAATAGGATCATTGATATTAAGCTTCAAGTTGTTATTGGTGTAATGTGGATCATCATAAGATTAGAATGGTATGAGGCCTAAAATATTTTAGTGAGGAAATTCGTCACTCAATTTTTTTTTATTGGTATAAATCCTTGATAATGGATTGGTTTTAACAATGTTCTCATCAATCCTATGTCGATTAAGATAAGAGGCACTTTTTTAATGAAAATTATCTTGAAGGCCTGGGATAAACTCAAACCTCACTGATTTTGGGTGGGGTAAGGGTTTAAAAATGGTCTTTCTCTTAATTATCAATCCCTATGATGGTTTCACACATTTAATTTCCATAATGTCCCCTTTGTCATGGTCCCTTGGGTCAAAATATTGAGGTTGTACAATAAATGTATTCACACAATTAGATACCTTTTATTTAAGGTTTCTTGGGATTAGATTCATTGGAATATGGTAAATTATAATTTAAATATAATTAAATAATATGATTAATCCATTTCTAAATTATAGAGTTCCATCCCTAAAGAGTACATACACAAAATTGGATTTTCCTCTCTTACACCATGGTCAAAGGACTGGTCCTAGCTAATAACTACATCATTTTGGTTCTACTCCCCTAGGTTGGGTTATAATATTTTTTCCCCTTATCATATTGACATTAAATCCCTTAATAATTAGTGGTATCACAAATCTTTCCATCATGTCTGGGCTTGGCAATCTTATAATATCTGGGTCGCTTGTATTGAGCCTAAAAGATCCCACTTCCTTTAGTGTATTATTTTAAAAAAATTGCATATGGGGGAATGACTTAAACACATGGGGGTTTTGAATACCACTTTCCTAGCCCATCACCACCCAGAATTCATTAAGTATCTCTTTTGCTTTCGCCCACATGACCAGTTTGCCTAGAGATGGATTCATACCCTTTTCAAACCCTTGAAACTTAAAATGATCACTTAGAAAATGTCTCTCCTAAGGTTCTCCTCCCTATTTCCTATAAGATATAATATATTATGGCACATTTTTTGTATTGATACTATTTTTATATAATTGGATATATAAAAATAAATATTTTTTTAATAATGAAGTAATGTAAAAAAAAATTATATAACTAACAAAACTATTGTGATTGCTAATGTTACCCTCCAGATTTAGATTTAAATAGTTAAGGTTTAACTTAAGCTCCACCATATTCAACTCCTCTTCAACATTGGGTGAATGCCCCTGTGTGATTAGCTTTGAACCTATTTATCCACCTCTACAATATTCCCTCCCCTAGGGGTGTGGGCATGCAGGGTGGCATCACTAATCTCACAACTAGCATCCCTGAAGCTAAAAGAGAACCTCTCCTTACTCTCATTAGCCATCTCCTCCTTGGGGATATGATAGGTGGAATGAAGACATTGGTATATGGGGGGATATGAAGGCCTCTTCCATAGAATAAGTTCCCATAACTAGTGTTGTCAATTTAACCTTATAAAGCGGATTCCCTCAACTAGTAGACTAGCGGTTGGGACCCTATCCTAGTAGATGAAGATCCCTCAGCTCAAAGGGGTGGGGGAAACTTTTAATATCCTTTGCATCTACCTACTTCCATGTTCCCTATTTTTAGTTAATGATTTCCTTGGTTTTTGTGCTCTTATCTATCTCTTTTATTTATTGATGTGAAATTGAGTTAACTTAACCATGGTTGTTTATCTATTTGGTGGCTTGGTTTAGATTTTGCTCTTCCCGAGGATTATTTAGATTTGTTTGGTTTATTTAAGGTGTGAATTTACCACCCATATTTTTTGTATTATTAACATTGTATTATATCTTATTACATTAATGAAAGTTCAATTTTTAATTAAAAAATGCCAACATTGATATTAATACATTTAAATAAGTACAACTGATATATATAGGCTCGTATATAAATCTACACTTACATTAGTTAGAATATAAAGTGTGAAAGATGATCATCCACATGGTAATTTTCTTGCATTAATTTGATGTTATCAAATAAGGAGGATATTTTATGTGCCTTTTCATACAATATAAATTACATATGACTCTAGAATTCATATTATTAATTAATGGAAAAAAAAGTGAGTATGATATAATAAAACATGAGAAATTATGGCCTATAAAAATCCACTGATAACTCAAATGAATATTAACTATGATACTTAAATGCTTTATGTATTGAAATTATCCATTAAGGGGAAAAAAATACACTTAATGGTAAGAATTAAAATTGTATCAAAATGAAAATTCATGTCAAATATCAACTATAAAAAATTTGGTATTTGGTAATTTTTATCTTTCACTTAATTATATGGACAAACTTAATTACACTAATAATATCTAACACTATAGCTTAGTCATTAAATATGGATTTTACACTATTGCATAAGATTCTTAGATGAGAATTTTTTTTTATTATGTGACAATTCCACTTGTGAATGAACAAAATTTACATAATTATATTTTCACTATGATAAATTATGATTACATATGTATATTTTATAGAAATGATTCACCCAACTTCATCCCTCTTATCAAAAAGTGGCATACTTTAGGACTCTTTCACAGAGTTAGATTCAGATTACATAGATG
Organism: Torreya grandis; assembly: GCA_037957365.1. NCBI lineage: Eukaryota > Viridiplantae > Streptophyta > Pinopsida > Cupressales > Taxaceae > Torreya > Torreya grandis. The sequence continues at coordinate 222,848 of JARHVA010007310.1, read as the reverse complement.
ATCAAATCGATAAAAATTATATAATCTCACATTTGTTCATAATGGTTTAGATCATATAAGAAGGGTAAGTGTTGTACCTATAATATTATACATTTTATGCCAATGTTTTAGATTTTATGAATATTATTATAGGTTTTAATAAATTATAATAAGATTGGCTTAGATTGGTGGCATATGTAATGTATATGGCATACATTCAACAAATTTCTGATATGTATTTCATAGATTTTATATTATTAAAATATTAAATTTCATTACCTTATGTTAGGATAAATATATGTTTAGGGGCATGTTTTTGGCACGTGTTAACAATTTCCCAAATATTATGATAATTTAACATAAATTTAATCGACTTAGATTATAGAGGTTATTAGATTGGGGGAATATGGAAGGCACATGTTTGATATTATTTATAAAAAAAATTTACCTGAGTTCTAATTAAACATCTCTCATATTGAATCATAAATCCATTTATATTATATGACTCATAGAAAAATACTAAAATAGGTGATTCTCAAGGGTTACTCATGTTATTATTTTATTTTTCTTAAGGTCCTAATAAAGGCTCATATCTACATGAATTTCTAAAAATATTGGACCCATGGCATCTCCACTCTAATAGTACAAACATATTGTATGAGTGTAAAAACACAACATAATCCTAGTTGCAATCATTCCTTGATTATTGGGATTATTCTTTTTATGACTATTTTATTTTTAATAAATGAATAGGGATATATATAATTACAAATATATTTAATCATAGTTATAAAAGGATAATATGAATTTATAAATAAATAAATATTCAAATTTAGGATCTTACATAGAGGTTTTACATTCTTTTTATATCATTAAAGTAATATTTATTATTCCATTTAAATACTAGATTAAAGGGGGAGAATTTGTACAAATATTAATTTGGTATAATATTTGTTTCAAAATTCTTTTGTATGACTCCACATATATTTTTTATTATATAATAGGAAACTTATTTTCACATTCATTTTGATATTGCATCTTTTCTATGTACTTTATGTAATTGTACATCTCTTTGTTATTATTTTATCAGTTTGATTAACTTTGTTATAGGGATTCATGGTCATGTATTATTAATATTTATATTTTATATGGCTTATTAAAAAGTCTAAAAATTATAGATATATTTTTGTTAATGTAACCATCTATAAAATGTCCTAAAGTATCTTGCAGGGTTTATTTTAATCATGTTTCAATTGGGTCACCTACACGTGGATGTTTCAATCTTAATCAGCTGGATTTTTCATGAAAATGTATCTGTAATTAAAAAATTTATATATCTATATATTAAATCATATAGATGCATATACCTAAAAGTAACCATTTTTTTTAATAAAAGGCTCACTCATAGCACATAAAAATAATCTAGATTATGGTTATTCTAGTTCTAATATTTATAAGGGATACATCTATTTAAATATAATGGTACATTAAAAATTAAACTTAGACTTATACTAGTATTATTTCACACACACACACACACACACACACACACACACACACACACACACACACACACACACACACACACACACACACACACACACACACACACACACACACACACACACATACACCCACGCACACACGTACACACACACACAAATGCACACAGTTAATATGTTGTTTACTTGTCTTTTTTGACTTTATTTTTTGATTAAATATTTATTGATTTTAATTTGTGATTAGTTTTTAAGTGTATAAGTTTATTAGTTTAATATTTGTTCTTCTTATCTAAGTTTAATATTTTCCTCATTTTCCTCTAAATTTTCATATTTCTAATGTTATCCTCTAGTTTTTATAATCTCTTTTAACATGTATATTATAACTCTATGTATATTATTTTAGGTTTGTTTTATTTCAATTTATCTACATTCTTTTATTTTATTTCATTATTTTGTTTGGGGTTATGCAAGGATTTATAAGTAAATAATATTTGTATAGACATAATATTGATAATCAGAGTATTGAATCCTTCAAAAACTTTTCTCTTCCATAGGACCTTTTCTATCGAATTTGATTAATAACATATGATATATATAAACTATGATAAATAAACTCAAGGAAATCAAATCAAGAGTTAGGAATATTTATGAACTCAGGAATATTCAATAAGTTATGATTAGATTTGATGATTGAAGATGTCTAAATTAAAAACTTAACTATTTTCAAAAAATATATTACCTCCCAAAATGTATTTAAATATGAAGTGTTTAAATATGTTTTATTGATCACGAATATACCGCTTACATTCCTTAGGACTAATTTTGAGCGATATGTCCCTTACGATTAAATTATTATAATTTCACCTTAACATTCACAATAGGTGAACAATTATATTTTTTGACATAAAAAAATTAATCTCCATGCATTATATGCATCCCTTATCATCAAACATGAAAATTAAATCTTTAGCTTCTTGTGATTTTTGAACTACCTGACATTGAGTAGTGCCATGATTTATATTATGCACTTTTAGTCCATAGTCTTACTATAAAATACTTATACTTCATTTTTCATTGATATACTTATCTAGTAATGAAACTTATATTCCCTACATTCCATATGTTAAATACATGCCTTTACACACACACACACACACACACACACACACACACACACACACACACACACACACACACACACACACACACACACACACACACACACACACACACACACACACACACACACACACACACACACACACACACACACACACACACACACACACACACACACACACACACACACACACACACACTAGTGAGATAATACATGTAGTTTGAATCCATTTTGGATTCTTTACAATGTAGATAACACATAACTAGTCATTAAATATTGGTTGAAGTCAACCCAACCCATCCATTATCCATTGCACCCATCCACATTAATCTTATATTGCACATATATGGTTAGATATAGACTTTTTAAGCATAAAAAAGGATAGTTTCATGCCCTAAATAGATAGTTTCATACTATGCAACAATTAACAAAGTGGAAACTTGTTCTATCTCACAAGAAATCTTTGTTCTTCCTATACATTTTACATAGGATCCTCTACTTCTAATAGAACATACTTTTATTTTTTAAAACTTGTATCATTTTATTGATAAGTAATTAATTTTCCTTTTCTCATATATAAAACTCTACCACTAATTATTTATTGGCCATGCATACATAAAATAATTCCTTTACCTCACATTGTGTATTGTTGTTCAGAAGATAGATTCTCCTATAGCTTTAGTGCACGTTTGGTATGAATTTTTAACTTCCTGAATGCTCATTATACCAAAATTATCTTGAATGTAAATTTATGACCAATCCATGTATTGTCAAATATTATTGTTTTCATATTAAACATGGCCCACTCTATTGATGATTCTATAAAACTATTTAGTGTTCTATTTAACATGTATATCCCTTTATTGTAAAGTTTTACAACTTTTTGAGTAAAGTTAATTGATAGTTATAAATAACTAAGTTTTCCTATAATAGTACAACCAATTTATCATAGGTCTTGATATTTTGATTACCTATATGAACTATTTTCACCAACACATAATACCACCATAAATATGTGTAATACTTTAAACTATTCACACAAAAAATTAACCTTCTTGGTATCTTCCATATTTTCCAACTAAAAATATATCTCTAACTCCATGATCTAATCAATGAGATCTTTGGGACATAGATTCCCTCAATAAATTAGAGTGTCCACATTCAGCTTATTGTACATCCTTATGATTGTCCACATGAATATATCTTTGCATTCATCAACCTATTCCTCTTATGTGACCTAGTTCTCATGTGACTTTTGTGTGGATTCATTGTCACTCATATCATCTAATACAGCTTATTTGTATTGCATGGTATACATAACCTCAAAATGGGCTTGTTTATTCATAATTAGTGTAACAAAGTATGTAATTATTTTAACTCTTAGCATTATTTTAACTCTCATAGTGAATCTATTTTTAATTTGAGCCATTTATAGAGTATTTTTGAGGTGGGAAATGCTCAAATGATCACTAAGGATTGGGTGAGTTCAATCCAACCCATATATTTTACCCATTGTCCCCATTCAAATTGATCTTATAGTACACAACTAAATTTATAAATAAAGAGAAAGGAAAAAGAGTCATTTAGATGGGATTAAGGATATTTACATATGCAAGAGCCCTTATTAAACATATGAATGATAATTAAAACTATCGCAAATTAGCATAGACACAAAAGATACTTATAAACCCTAATATACATTATTATATTATGGAGGTATCAAGGAATATTTGGCTAGTCCTACTGACATTGAGACTCGATTTCCAAATTTGAGTTTTGAAAACTCTTTTACTTGATCTATGTTGATGAATATACCTTTTCATAAACCTACATTCACAATAAAAAATCTAATTATCAAATCCATTTAGTATTTACTTAAATAGAAAATTACTATATTATTATAGTTCCACTTAGATTTCTACATGAATTGGATATCTTATTCAATATAGTATTTATATATTTTTACCTTATTAAGTTCACTTAAGAAAATTAAAAATAAAACCCATAAAACCATAAATTATATTATAAATTTAACCACTTGATATCTCTTATCCTTCAAATGATTTAAAGTGTGGCATACTCCATATGTCACCAACATATAGGTGTTTACATCGCATATAAGTTAATCCTTATATTTATTTATATAAAAGCTTAGAAGACATTTATAATTTACTATATTTTATGTCCCTTCAGAAACTAAGCCAAAAAAACCTCTCAAAAATAATCATTTAAAAAAATTAGAAAAAAATATTTATACTACCACTATCAATAATCAACTTGCATCACTTAACTAAAGATCTGAAAATGTTTTTTAATAGATTTTATTTTGAATGGGATTATTCACTTCTTTTTATAGTTTAAAAATCATCCTATTTATCATAATCACTTAGTTTATTTATAGCTTATCTGTGTAATTTATATAAATAATAATCTCTTCGTATACTAATGTGATAATTAAATTTCCATTATTTATGTTACTTCTTTAATGTTTTTATGTGGTCACTCAAACACTATATGTCTAGTATCACAACATTTAAAACATGTACCCATGAATTCTCTTCCTCCACATTTTCCATAGAATTCTCTACCTTTATTAGGATCCTCTACATTTTTCTAAAAATTTAATTGTGTTGAAATATGAAAATTTATTATTCTTAAAATTAATAACCTCCACCACTATCGGTCATTTTGTATTGCATGATTAAATATTCCCTTTCCCTAATATAGTTCCTTGTTTGGAGAATAAATTTTCTTCTGACATTAGTGTACATTGGTATGGTTATTTAATATAATTTACGCTCACTATAAAAAAATTCATCTTAAATACAATTTTTTAACCCATTCATTTACCTCTAAATCATTTTGCATTCATCTTGAACATGTCCCATTCTAATGGTGAGATTTTAAAAATATTTAGTGTAATATTTCACTCTCATCTTCTTTTCCAAAATAAATGAAACATTCTAAACAAATTAAATTAGTATTCTGTAGGCAAGAGTTTGGCCATAATTTTACAACTAGTCCATTATAGGTCTTGATATTTTCTTTACCTTTATGGATTATTTCTTCTTAAACATGCTCGTACCATAAGGATGAATTAGACTTCAAATTTGATAATTCAAATTTGAACTACATTGGATCTTCCATACTTATTTACTTAAAATATAACTCTAGCTCAGTTACCCAATAAATGATATCTTCATAATTTATAAACCCTCAATAAATCAAAATTCCCAAATTTATATTATTATTCATCCTTCAAATTCTATACAAGAATATATGTTAAAGTTTATTTACATCTTCTTCTTCTGAATCTTGGTTATCAGGTGCTTATTATGGATTAAATTTGCACTTTCATAGTCTACTCTAGCTCCCCTATGTAACAAGGTATCCATAATATTGCAATAAGATTACATATTCCTCATTACTGTATACATGTTTTTAATACCTTATACTCTAGGCACTCTTATAGAGAAACCTACATGGTGTGAAATTTAATGGAAATAAAAGAATAGTTACTACATATTTTAGATAACACTTTCTAGAAGATGTCTTTAAATCTTTCTACCCACACTCACAAATGAACAAAATAGACACCACATACTTACCTATTAGGAAGAAACATAGATCTAATGGTTATGAAATGAATCATGCACTTGTGGTCATGGATATCAATTAAAAAAATTCTTAGATCACATATCTCTTAGAATCACATAATATAAAAAATTATGAAATCAATAACTCAATTATTTATTTGATTTTAGTTAATAAAAATATAGCACATGCACACATAATGATAAGAATGTATATATGTAGAATTATGTTTTACAACATCATATCCTTAGTATCACTTCTTTTAAATGCATGGTCTCTCTAAATATAATATCTCTAGAAATATTGCATATGATCCTTAAGATCACCACCTAGCAAGCTCAAATATAAGGGAATAATTATTTAAGAATAAGACCAACCTACTTACATTAATACTATTAAAAATATAATACAATAATTAAATAATTGTAACATATTACCATGTCCCACAAACATTAAATACAATAACCAATCCCAAATCACCATTACACATCATGCTAGAAATACATATGTGTAATCTTAAATGAAATACTCAAAATTTAGTTAATTTAAAATATTAAATAAAAAATAATAGATAATCGTAATATTTTCCCACACCCAAGGATCACATTATTTCTCAAGAACTTAATCTTCACAAAGACATCTTGCTCTCCAATAACTTTTTAAGTATTAAATCACAAAAAAAATTAATTAAAAATATTTGTACATATGAATCCATGTGTAGCATACATAATATCCTTCCTATCATATGGTTCTGAATAAACATTACTCAATAATATATTATGAGATTCCCAGAGATTATATACTTACTAAGTATTAATGTTTTAAGACTTAAAATTTTCTTCTCTATGTGTGATGGCATAAGGATGAATTGAACCTGAAAACACATTCTATAGTCACAAATAGATTCAAACAACTTAAGTTATCCTCAATTTCCTTCACGATTGAACCCTAAACCATAAATTTTAAACCCTTAACTGTAAACCTATTCAAGTGGGATTTTTAGCCCTACCTTCTTTTCTTTGTCCCTCTTTTGGGTGGGTTTTTTTCCCCACGGGGTTTTCTCTTTTTATTAAACTTTTGAGATTTGTATTCTATATGGGTACCTCATCAAGTCTTTTTGTTGAGACACATTTTTATTTTCTACCCACCTAATCTATGCTTAAGGAAGGGTATTAGTGTAGGATATTTATTAATCCATTTACTTATTAAATGGATAATCCTTAAATAGTTATCTTCAACTTACTTAGGTGTGTTAAGAGGTTAAGTGGATAATAGGGTGACTTTCACCTAAAGATCAACTAAGTACCACTATGGGTTCTCCTATGAGTTCCATATCAAGTTACACTTAGTCTCACAGTGAGTTCTCCTATGATTTAACTCTGTCTACTCCTTATTTATATTCCTCTTCAATAGGATATTGTAATGGAGTAGATAATTGGTAAGCAATGAATTTTAATACATCAAGAAATTATTGCACATCCCCTTGAATATTTTTTAGTACAAGAAGATTCATTTTCATTAGAATTCTTGTGTGCTCATTCTACTAAAAGATCACTTATTGGCCTATTTTTACATAGTATTAGAGCTCTAGGTACTGGTAACGATCATCAATTTTTTATATTATTAGATATTTAAAATCTTAAGTAATTTTTATTTTGTTTCTCCATTGTTTGGCTTACAAATTGGTATTTTATTACTTCTTGGTAGTTAAGGATCTTGTATAGAATTTTTTATTTGTTTTCAAAGCCTATATGAATCCTTGAGGGTTTATTGATTACATTTATGACGTATTTGGTGATGGGACTATAAATAAATCAAGGATTTGAATTTTTGGTTAATGAATTTCTTCTTCTCCAAGTTCTCATGATGTAAACATATGATGTAAGGCACTTAGCATAACTATGTTTGGCATAGGTCTAATTTTTCATCAGATTACAGAAATCCCCAGAGAATTGAATGGTTTTTAGTGATACATTCAAGCCTTCCATCCTAGTTACATCACATATCTTAAGTCCTTTTCCTAATTATAGTGTTCCCTTAGCCTCTTAATGGTCCTCAACTTATAATTGCATGCTAATATGAATGCTTGAGGAGTTGAAGATGACCATGGATTGTGAAACATGAGCTCTTAATTATGAGGAAGAACTATGTCAAGTAGGATCTAAGGAATTATTAACTTAGATTACAATCAACATCTACTTGCATTTTTAGATCCACAACACCTTAACTAATGTCCCAGATCTAATACTTCTCCAACGGCTCCTTTCCACCTATAAAGACTCCACTAGTGCTTCTAGGCCTATGAATACACCAACACATCTATTTTTTAGGCTTTCATACTAGTAGTCCTCCATTATTGTTTACATCCATTTTCAATGATCTCTATTATGAACCTTCATTAATTCTATAACACCAACTCATTTCAATGGGTTGTGGGAAAACTTAACCTTGCCATTGGGTATTTTGTTCTCAATACAGAGGTTTATATATTTGACAAGTACAGTTGAGATATATAAGCAATACAGATAGGGTTTCTACAATTTGGAAAAACATATGTCAAATTCCTAGTAATATCCTATCATAATGGATTTGGTCTAATCTTCTAGATCTATATTTCCCTTGGAGGAATCATACATCTTTGGGTATCCCTTCTCAAACTCCTAGCTAAGTCATAAAGATGAAAACCTAAAAAATTGTGGCCCTAATAGTTATCTTTTTTATTAAATGAGGCCTAAAATAATTAAATCATATTTTAATTTAAATTGAAATAGATTTATTAGGCCTTGTTTTAATTAGTTTTGTTTTTATCTCATAAATTGAAGCTATTATTTATTTTAGAGATTATTGGGGTGTATAGGGGCACATTTTTTGAGTTTTGTTGACTTAAGGAGGTCAGTTGTTTGATTCAAATTCCACCGAGTGTTTAGAAGGCTACTTTACCCTTTATTTGGACATAGTTTCTAAATTTTTAAGTTCAAGTTCATTAAATAGGCCATTAATGATGAGAAATGGAAATAATCATAAATTTTGATCAGTAACTTAGAATGGAGTGTCATCTTTTGCAAAAGTTCTTTATTTTTCATTTCTAATCTATTGGTTATATTTTCATTATAAACACACTTAATTTATAATGTAACATATTTAGCAGGATTACCTATGCTATGGACCTTACTAAATTTTGCTTTATAATTTGTACACCAATTACTCCCATGTGGATGCATTTTTAGCTATTTTCAGCATCCCCTTTCTTATCGTGCATTATCCCTCATCACTCTTACACTAATTTCTGACTTGGATGCATTATTAAGTGTGCTCAACATCTCATTCATGAGCATACTTTAGGGGTTCATTACAAAGTATCTTCTATTATCTTGCACTTCTTTGATGTGTTGTATATGTCATGTTGACTCCATTTGATAAACTGTAAAGGAGGAGGGTTGAGTCTACACCAGTGGTCCTTCTAGGGAATACCAATTATGCTTCATGGTGTGTGTACATAAAATGCTCACTCAAGGAAAAATTTATTCCATTCAAATTCACGTAAAAACTATACAAACAACATAGGTCCATCCCTATGTAAATTATGTGTATTGGTATAATTATAATAATTAATTAATTTCTTTAAGGATTTCAATTCTTTTAGACTATTTTAATACCTATAAACATTTTTAAAAAATCTTTTGATTTATTTATTTTTATTTTTATATATTTTTTATACTTTTATTTATGAAAAAATTACCTTTAAATCTATTTATTTATATTTATATATTTTTTATTTACATTTAAATAATTAATATGAATCAACATTTATTTAATTTTTATCTAACTTTAAAGCTAAAACATTATTTGCATATTCCCATGCAATTTTTATATCAATTATAAATTTATTTGTTCCCAATGATACGTGAAAAATGATTTTGATATATTTCAGGTAATATTCAAGATTTTGATTTTTTATTTTATTTTTAATTTCAATTTTAACTTTAATTTTAATTTTATAATATTTTAAAATATTATATGAAATTAATAAATTATATAAAATATTTGTATTTATATTTATATTCAAAAATAAATATATAATAGTTTTACAATATTAAATAAGTATATATTTAAATTAGTGAGCTTATTTAATTAAACATTTATGATATTTAATGTATTCATATCGTCAATCAGATTACAAACCTTTGGATATTTTTAAATTTTAATTTGTACAACATTTTATAATAAATAGGATTATATAACTCTTTCTTTCCTTTTCATATATAATGAATGATTTTAAATATATGTACTTTAATTTTTAGTTTTTATGAAAATAAGATAAACTTTTTTCAATAGAAAAAGAATAAACTATATCATGCTATCACATATTGTAAATTCTACATAACTCACACTACAACAAAATTCACTTTAAAAAATAATAAAAGTTAGTAATTAAAAAATGACAGATTTTTTTAATATCAAATTAATATTTTATTCAATTTTTTTAATCATTTCTATCAATTTAAATAAACTAAAAGATTATTTGTTTAATTAATTTTAAAGATGGGATGATAATGTCTTTGAATATATATGATAAGAAATAATTTATTTTCATAAATAAAATGTAATTAAGTTGATAAAATGATTTAATTTCTTTCAACTTTTTATATATAAATAATTAATCTAAATTTATATTTATTTAATTATTATAATAACTTGAAACATAAAATTTAAAACAATATTATTAAATTTTTATGCAATCTTAATATTAATCATATACTTATCTATTCTACTATTTAAATCATAATAGAGTATTGACATAAAACATTTTAAAATAGATCTCTTTCCTTCTTTCCTCATTGATAACTATTAGTAACAAGGGTGTCATGCACCAAGTCCCTGCGGGAGGTAAGAATAGTTCTGAAAATAGATTTAAGCATTGATTATGAAGACAAGTCTTGGTCACTATAAAAGAGAATAGTATCAATATGAGAATATGAGTAAGATGTGGTGAATTGGTAAATAATGTTATGATATATATACATAAATTTTAATCAGCAATAATGAATCTGGCATAATTATAGATAGAAATATTTATATTTTTCAAAGTTCAACATTTAAGTCAGTATAACATGTAACCCAATTAATATAAGACATTTTAAAAGTAATCTACATCTAATCCATCCTATCTTGATGTAATTATAAGTGATTCATAGAGTTAGTTGACTATCCGATATGTATCACTTACAGAAGAAACATCAGATTTACATGAACCAATCTCAATGAAAAACTTGATCTTTTAGAAATATAAGGATATATGATTTAAAAATAAGATAAAGTGGGTACAAAGTTTTCAAAAAACTAAATGGGTGAAAAATTTGATTGTAAAACACCTTTAAACAAACATGCTATCACTAATAATTTATATTTACCAATCAGAACATTTGCACAAATCCTACCTTCACTTACACATTCTTTTGATACTCGATGGTTTTTTGGGATCTAAAATTTGGTATATAAAGCTCATATAAATAAAATAGGATATAGACACAAAAGAATTTAAGGTAATTGATAAAAATAAAAAGTCATTAAAACCCTTTTCCTAGTCTGAAGCATGAAACATGTTTTGTTTATTAGCACCCTATGCCAAATACAAGTTTAACAAAATTAATAGTAGAAATATAGATTTTGAATATATCATGTTTCACACACATTTTGTCATTTTTCAGACCTAATAAAAAACACCAATGAGTTTAGACAGACAAAAAACTCTTTAAAATGAGGCAAGGAAGAATTCGCACTCCTAGGATAAATTATTTAACTAACAAACCAAAAATATACAACTATAAGATAACATATTGTAATCAATATCAAAAATGTAAATCATAAGTTTTCTACCTAAATAATATAACTATAACCCAGAATATAACCTTCACTCTATCATATGGACTATTTCCAATCCTCATGTCGTAGACCATTAATGATGAAATTTCATTCAAATTTCACCTAAATAATCTAGATAGTTAATGTTTTTTTTTCCCCTTATATCAAAAAAGTATTTTTAAATTTAAATCCTGCATATTATACTCAAATAAATCATTGTTGTGTACACTATACATGATGGCCTCCTACTAGTTCATCATCTTCTTCATAAGCTGCTTTCTATTGTTGTTGTTTCCTTCTCATTTCTTCCTCAATATTAACATCATTAAATGTGGTATCCTCACATTCATCCAACTCCATATCCATCATAAAATTATTTGGTCTTGGTGGTGGAATAGATTCTAATGCCTTACACTGCTCTAGAAACAGTGATCCAGATTTCAAAAAATCCACATTGAAATGAATGTACAAGCAACCTTTCATGATTGGCCTCTGATATACAATTATGCCTTCATCATTTATGGCTTAATATTGACTTGAATACCCAACAAGTTACATAAAATAAATCTATAATTAAATGGATATAATGGCATTAGTTTAAAACAACTAACAACATATAAAACAAATAGCATGGTAAGATATACCATACTGAGTTTGATAATTTCCCCCCAGCTAGACTTGATGAGTAATTTCCTTCCATCAACGTGAGTAAGGAAAAACTAGAAACCACAAAGAGCCTCAATTAAAGTTAGAGTGTGTTCTACACAAAGATCATCACCTTTTCTCTTCAACTTGGGATGTTCTTTCAATAACAACAAATAAATTAATGTCTCCAGTTACGGTGTGTGAGCTTCACTAGAGAATATATTTCAAATGTCAAGAATACATGCAAACCAAGTGCATAAAGAAAACACAAACATGTGCCATAAAACCAGTGCTATGTAAATCTACATTGATTCAGTCTTAATGAAAAAAGAAACCAACTACAAATAGGAAAAAAGAGTTATTCTTATGTTTCTTAAAACTTCTCTGAGATTCACCTAGGAATCTACCAAGATTCAAAACCAATTGGTACAAAAAAAAAAAGATATAGCATAAAGCTATGTCTATGATAAACATGGATCATCCAAACAAGTTCTCAATTTTAAATTCCCATGGATTTCAAATAATATTAGTGCATTATTGATGTATAGGAGTAAAATTCCATGCATTTGTCGAGAATAAAAATATCCTTGCATGAACATGAGGTTGTACTTTTATAAAATCATACATGTACACTAAATCAATCATTCTTTATTGCTTCACAATTTGCCCATCTACCAGATCTTGGAATACCCAAAATTAATGTGTGATAAGCCAACACTCTATCACCAAAACTAATCCAACACACAAAAACTACACAAACCATACACAAAAACATAAAAATGTTTCTCTTGATAGTGATGCTTGGAACTACTTGGAACTCTTAATTAATAAAAACATTAAAAACTATGTCTCTGTCCTCTTGAAACTGAGGCTTGGAACCATTTGGAACTCTTAATTAATAAAAAATTTAATAGTATTCTATTGAGATATACTTTTAATGATCATGGGCAATAAATACTCTTCATGATGTCATCAATCTGCACATTAATAACATCCCAATGATTTACACCAATTAAAATATTGTTAAATGAATATTTTAATATTTTTTGTTAAAAAATGTGCAATTAACTATTATAAGTCTTTAAATATTATAATATATAGAAAATAAGTATTGGTCAGTAATGCATAGTTTAATCAAAATTTAAAGTGAATTAAAGACTATAGTTATCTCTTCAGGACTAATAATATCAGAACACATCTTATCAATGTTTAAATATAGTCTTTTATAAATAGAAAGGTGATTAAATAATTTGATGAGTTAAGAATATTCAAGCATTATTAAACACTTTGGTAATATTTAATAAACATTGTGCCTATTACAATGAAAATACATATATTAATTTAGTAAAATTTAGTTGAATAAGAAAATAACAATGAATACAACATGATTTTAACACAATTTGCATTGTTGTGATTTTTCACTAACTTTAATTTATTTTATAATATAAAATCCTCTTAAAATAGTTTTATAATAACATTTAGTATTCCAACTCAAACACATTTAATCATAGAGTTTCCTCCAAGGTTAATCCTACATAACTTGCTACCTCATTTTCAAAACCTTCAGCAAGTGTTGTGCCTTCCAAAGCATTCATTATAGATCCCCTTAAGCTCGTCAATTGACAAGTAGGAAATATTTTTCACAGTGAATTAAATTATGATACTACTAAGTGGACCATTCATTCTCATGAAACATAGTTTCATGTGAACCACTACTTGTGAAACATGGTTAATGAGTTTGAATCAAAAAACTATAGAGTTAAATCCTAATAGCAATATCATAATTTAACTCACTGTGGAAAATACCTCCTACTTATCAAGATTCATTATAATTAAAATTATTAAAATTATAATTTAAATCTTGACATAAACATTAATTGCATCGAAATATCTGTAAAGGAAGGATGACACACAATGAAGAATATTAAATAATTTTAAGATTATAGTGTTTCATCTTTACCAACATATTTAAAATCTTCCAATTACCAACTCATGTCCTATCTACCAATGCATCTTTACCTAGAAAAACCACTCAAAGCCACATATCAGCACCAACTAGACCAATATATTTATTAAAATGGATTTTAGGAAGTTTGCATATCTTATATCAATTTATTATTTTTATAAAAAAAATTAATTATATAAATTATTTATTTTACATTATAATATTTATATTTTTATACATATAAACTAGTTTACAATAATTTATTTTTCCATAACATTTAATTATTAAATATAAAACTAATATTGAACATTCTAGTAAACCTTATTTTATTTAGAATATTTTTTCTTTATTTTTGTGTGGTCTAGGGTTTTAATTAATTTTTATATTTCAATAAATTATAAATTCTTTATTTTTTATATAAAAATGTTTCAAATATTATTTTGTATTTATTTTTGTAATTGTGTTCTCCAATATGTAAAACTACTTAGTGGCTAACATTTAATTATGAGGATAATAAGATCATTAGTATACTTTTAGCATCAAAATCATACCATTAAGCTAAATTAGTGAAATCTATAACATAAGAATTGTTTACTTTTCAGGTTGTCAAATTCCCTAGTTCTATTTTTATCACTTATATTATCACATTCATCCCTATTTCTACACTTTTAGATACATCTATAGCACCATCTCTTGGTTTTAAAACATCACTTTATTTTTAATATATATTTGTGCCTATGCCTACTCATTATACTTACATTCCTCTAATATCCTCCACAAATTCTGCTCTAGACAATACCATTCTTTCTTTATAAGGTAATCTATCAAATTGAGTAATCCATTTATCATATTGTCCCCTATATGAAATTGTATTCCTTATTAAAGAATCCTTTGACACCCAAAATTACATTTCATCCATTAACAATTAGCTTTGTATCTTTTGAGATTCATCTATTTGAAGGTCAAGGTGATCCTATACTATATTTATGTGCATTCCATGCGACTTATCTAAACTATGTAGACAATGAAAATTTTTCAACAATTCCTTTTCAAACATTTATCAAATAATGCACTCCTATATGGTTTTATGATCTTCCTCTTAATTTACTAAAGGCTTCCAATCCTTTTCCAAATCATTTTTTAACACACTTTTATATCAACATTGGTGAAAATTTATCATATTCTCAAACTTAAAAGCTCAAACAAAGGGCTAAGGAAATAATCAATGAATATGTTCTAAGCTAAAAAACAATGCTATCAAAAATTATAAATCAAATCTAGTTGATAATGAGCTTCAATATATCTTCACTCAAAATTTTTTTAATCTCTACTTCAAGAGTCTATCATATTTTATAGATTCAAATATTTTGATGACCTATGCCATATAGTCAAAGTATGTCAGGTCAAATTTAATACCTTGAATAACCTTAAGTATACTTCAAATTCTCTTTATTAAAATGTTAAGTATCAACATAAGTTAAATTATAAGAGAAAACCAAATGAAAATAATAATGAAGTTAAAATTTGAGTTAATGTTATCTCACAACCAACTCCAAATATTTAATTGCAAGACCCACCAAGGAGGAAGTTTTCAAGGTTGTCATCACCTCCACATGTATTATTTTAAAATTTAATTGAATGTAATCCCATCTCTCTTCCTCCACCAATGGATCTATATATGTATATACCATAAATGTTTTTTAGGAAAATGCATATTGTGACTACCATAGATGTATTATGCACTCCAAAAACATAAATTTCAAGCTCAAACACAAGATTCAGTATCCTATCAATAGAACATTATTGATATTGTCACAAATATTTAATATGCTAAGCCACAAGAAAATGAACTTTTAAATCTCAAAATAAAAAAATACAATTTTCCAAATCATGAAGTTACAAAAAAAATGGATAATTTTTAATTAAATTATGCATATAATGTTCATCCTTTTCCTTATACATATGGGTATCCACTAGATAGATTAATTGGTATAGTTATAATAAAATAAGAATTAAGTCATCTCATCACATTTTATGATAGTTAAATTTTTATAATGATTTAAATAGACATGAGCTCTTTATTAGAGTATTTATTGACAAGCAGTTAATAGAAAGTGTTATGATAGATAATTGATCAATCACAAATGTATGCGCCATAAAAATTGTCCTTTCTCTAGTTTATATATATAAATATTTACAAGATACGTATATATTTTCTAAAGAATTATATGTCCATATAAATTATACTCTTGGGAATATAGTATTATATTTAAAAGTGGGCCCTCTCATAGTGGTTTCTCTATTCTTAGTTATACCAAGCACATGACACTTTGATTTTATATTAGGATGCCCTTGGATATAAAATATTAGAGAAATACTTTCTAAAGTGAATAAATGTATAAAATATATTAATGGAAATAAAATTTTCAAAATTTCAAGAATCTAATATGAATATTCCTTAGTGTTGGTATAGGTTTTTTTCCCACTGGGTTTTGCCTACATGGTTGTAGTAGCTTGCTTAGGGCTCTAGAGGTCATTTATGTTACTTGAGAATATTAGTATCACATTCATTGGAATGTATGGTATATTTATCTCTCCAAAATATATATGCACATCTATCCCTTCATATTTTTAATGCAGTATATTGTGGATTATTTGATCTACTTAGTTGTGAACTGCGATAGCTTTGAGAGTTGTGAGAGATGTGAACTTTGAGCCTTTATATAATAAATTAAAGATGATATAGACTATTTAATTATTTACTCTCATTCCTTTGCAATATTTATATATTCATGATTTCATTTACTAGCATCTTCATTATGATGTGTACTTACTCGACTCGTGAGATCACTCCATCATGTGAATTCATTGATTTGATGATCCAGGGTACAACTCTTTTATGGAATTATATTGCCAATATATGTTCATGATTATTGGGTTGGTCAGTTATTTGGTTTTTTTTTAATCAAATCTTGATATTCAATATCTTATTATCATAGGAATTATACAGATAAATATACAAATCAACATGTTCATTTGTAGTTAATTCTCCTATGATATTTTATTAGCATTTGCATGTATTTTCATATGTATTAGCATATAAGTTTTTTATAGATCTATAAGAAGGTATATCACAGATCTCTTGGTGCCTCAAGTCAAATTTCAAATAACTCACCAATTCTTTGCATGTTTAATTAATTTGATTAAGCCAAACTATGATCATTTTTGGTCCTCAAAAGGTCACTAGTTTGATCCCTCCAACACTATTGGTGTAGGATACATGGGTGGGTCAATAATGGCCATGTTAGTGCCCAATTTCCATAAGATCAAAGTCATGGTGGTCAACATTTTTGTGTCACACATCAATAGACTTATCTTCACACAATTTACATAGATTTTGACATCAAGCATAGCCTGGGTGCAACCACCTAACTAGTCCTTATTCATTTATTGTAGATCTTCTGTGCCTATTAATTATATTATATACCTACTAATGGTATTTGGTTCTCATATAAATATCCCATGGTATCATGTATGTGATTCACTAAGTTACAACTTGTGCAAAAACATGGCAATGTCCTTGGAGCATGATTATACCTACCTCAACCTCCATCACATTTACATTTTGATTTGAACATGAAACCAATGCAACCTAGTTTCATCTCTACTTGCAGATATGATCTTCCATATAATGGCAACACTATTTTTTTTAGGCCTATAATCTCCTTCCAATAGTGGTCTCCAAGCCTGCAAACTCTAAAAATGGTGGCACCTCACTATAGAGATTCTCAAAAACCAATACTAAGTCAAAATAATATATTTTTTCCCTAATTTTTTATTAAATCTCGCATATTTAATTCCTTTTTAAAATAGATCAATTAAAATCAAAGACAAATACATTTTCCTTCATTATAACTCACATATGAGTGCATATTTATGTTGGTTAAGACTTATTATTATTGTTAGGGAGATCATTGGTTCAAATCCCAACTATCTAATTGCATGAACACATCTTTTTTGATGAGTAGGAAACCATTTATTTTTAGGTTATAGGGGAAAATAATCAAACCACACATAAGGGTGAGTATAAGGATTGGTTAAAACTTAGAGTTGTGACTGGGAGGTTAGTGGAAAAATCATAGTTCTAATGAGTGGTTGTAATGCATATATTACCTTACCCAAGAGTACCTTTTTTATGTTTCAAGTGCATGTTTTTAGTCAATAGGCTTATTTATGGGAAATTATATTCTTAATATCTTGAAAATAGTAACTTGAAATTGAGTACCATCTTTTGAAAAAGTGTTTATATTTTTATTTCCCCTGTATTTGGATAATTTGCCTTATAAAATGCACTAATTTATAAAGTGCCAAAATTTACCATGGGGGGGGGGGGGGTGGGGGCAGGGGGGTTGCAGTGGGGGGGGGAGAGGCTACCTAGTGATTATCTCAAATAAGTTATTCTAGGCCCTACATTCTCTCTCATGTCCACATTTAGTGACTATTTGCATAGATTGATCTTATATTTTTAGCAGATCCTGATGTCCATTTGAGCATGCATTGTCACTTGTGCACTAATTGCTCTCATTTGATTGGACTCATTTTTGGTGTTATCCAAATTTTATTTTTAGAGTGTGCATTTTTACTCTCAATTGTGTTCATGTCAACTCCACTTGAGAGATACCTATTTAAGAGGAAGGTTGAGTCTATGTTATTGATCCTTATTGGTAAGACTAACTATGCTTCTTAGCATGCATAGATAGAACACTTTCTCAATAAAAAGAATCATATTCCATTTCTATATGGATAGATTCTTGTCCTGACTAATCATCATCATTACATTAAGTGGGATAAATCTTGTGATAAGGTTCATGGTACCTTGTTGTTGCATGTTTTATGGGATCTACATCACCATGTGCATCCTACCATGTGTCCCAACACTATTTAGAGAATTATACAATCTATTTTAATAGATCCTACTGAGACTTAGATCACTTCTCCTCAACCACTTTTTATTCTCTCTTCTAATACTATTGTCCTCTCTCATCATGGTTTTATTTCTTATGATGATACATCCATCGTGTAAATTTCTCTTCCTTTTATGATGATACACCAGCACTATAGGATGAGATTTTACTAGATATTGATTATCTCATTACAGACTCTAAATCCATTCCTATGCATATTTTTTGTTTTCTATATCCTTCACACACTGCATTTCAAAGGACTTTACTGATTTCAGTGAGAGTATTAATGACTCATATGTTCCTGTAGACATTCATCTTATAGATCTGAGTGCTTCATTTGCAGACCAATATTTAGTTTTGAGGATTATTGAGATTTGATCTCCTCTTCCCATGAACATTCTTTAATTAAATGTTCCACATGTATCCTCTTCTATGGATGTTATCTCCCCTTCATTGTACACTTCTTCATTTCCATCTTTTACAACTAGTCTTATGATATTTGATTAGACTTTGTCACATTCAAGCAATAAGAGGGAGACATTTTATCATTTTCCATAGATCTACATCATGATTCCTATCTGTATTCTACTTGAGTGAGAATTCATTAGTTTGATAGCTCATGGTTTCTTTCCTCTAAAAGGAAAAGACAACATTTGTTTTAGAGGGACCTACTACAACATTCACCATATGACACTTTACACATACCTTCTCTCTCTTCTTTGTAGAGGCACATATCCTTCATATTTTTTAGGATAATGGGATCATGTCTATGTACTTAAGTACCTTATTAGGCCTCATTATTGGGACCCATTTTTTTATATCATCATCCATCTAAATTGTCCATATGGGGGGTGTTGGTATAGGCCTTTTTCCCAGTAGGATTTGCCTACATGGTTGTATTAGCTTGCTTAGGGCTCTAAATGTCATTTGGGTTACTTGAAAATAACATTTACCACATTCAATGGAATGTGTGGTTTATTTCTCTATTGAACTTATATATGCACTTCTCTCCCTTCATATTTCTAATGAAATTTAACGTAGTATATTGTGGATTGTTTGAGATACTTAATTATGAGTTGTGATAGCTTTGAAAGCTATGAACTTTGAGCCTTTATATAATAAATTCATGATGATATATAGTATTTCATTATTTATTATCATTCCTTTGTAATACTCTTCTATGCATGATTTCATTTACTAGCATCTTCATTATGATGTGCACTTGCTCAAGTCATGAGATCATTTCATTATGTGCATTCATTGATCTAATGATCCTAGCTATAACTCTTTTATTTAGAATCAATGGTATTTACTTTTCCTATAGAATAGTTGGAAGGTATATGCATTGAGTAACATTGTAATGGAATAGTCTATATAACTATTAAGGAGATAATTATATAATCACTTTTTTTACTTATTCATGAGCATGTTACAATTACTCATATATGTATTAAAAAATAAGTTTCTCCATATACTTATCATTATGATAAATTTATGCATGATCATATATATAGATAATTACAAAGAGTGTGGCACAATATCCTAACCAAAAAGTAACACCTAAAAAGATGTATTAATCTCCTAAAGAATCACAGGTTATTCAAAAAGAGTCACCCCAAGTAACAATTTTTACATCTTATCCTATTACACATGAGGATAAAGGTTTATATTGGTGATTTATATGGTTATATTACCATGTATGGTTCTTATGAATATTCAGAGGCATCTACAATTAGCATTTCCTTTTGGTCATATGTAACTCACTCATAAAATGAAGTTAGATATACATATGTGCATCCCACTGATGAGATTATTGGTTGTAATTGACCATATACCTCTTCCCAATCAACATATTAGGCTAAATATCTTAATTATCTACTCATACATTATATTTTATACAAATATTATTTTATTTTATTTCATAGCTCCATATTCTATCCTAGATTTTGAACATCATCTATCCCATGGCTTTATTTTTAATTTTGGGTGTTTTCCCTCTTACATAAATTTCAAACTAATTCAAACAATCCAAACTACCTATATTACAATGCTTTCAATGCACATTATTTATGGCATTCCACTTTCTTACTATTGCATATATACCATACTATGGATTATATTGCCCAAGTATAGGATGAAAATTATTAACATGTGTACTTTCAATATAAATTATATATAAAATGAATTTAAATAATATAATTATAATAAAAAAAAATTTATAGTGAAAAATTAATATAGCATGTACCATGGTAAATTTTAATAGTGAATATTCGTTAATTCGTGATTATTTCAATTTTTTTATTTTAGTTTTAGAAAAAATTAAGGTCAATAGATGGGACTAGATCACCAAAAATTTAGGAATATAAATTATTTTTGGGGTCAGCTCACCAACCTTTACAATAATATATAAGATTAAACTTCAATTTTTCACATTATATATATCACAAACATCCGTCGATACCAACTAAGCCATCAAGTAGAACCAAAACTAGAGGACCATAGATCTGAACAATAGTTCCAAATGGAAGAATTGAATGATTATGTCACATTATAATATCTTTAGACTTATGATAGTGTCAAATGATAGATCCAAATCATAGTACTAAATATTAATGCCAAATGATAGTGCTAAATGGTATTATCAAATGATAGACCCAAAATGATTCTAGAAATTTACTGCCACCAAATATCATAACCAATCTGTAGCATCTAGTTTTTGATCGATTGATATAACTAGATAATAAAATCAAAGTGTTCCATCTTTGACCATCATGGAATTTGGTGGGAAAGGTTAAAGGATGGGCTGATTATCAAAGAAATCATTCATATTATCTTATTTTAAAGATCCAACCAAAAATTCCACACAATCATAATGCACTCAAAATAAAGGTATTTATTATTTTTTAGATTGTAATAAATTTGAATTCAAATATTCAATAATATTAAAATAATTTTATATGTTAAAATCCCCGTTGTTATCTCACTAGAAATAATCAACTAGAATAACATATCATGCCATAAATATTTTTTGATAATGACATGTCACCACTCGAAGATGCTCATCTAGTTTTTTATGACAATAATAATGACACTCAAATGGCTGAAAAGATTGTTTATTCTCACCAAACATAAATTTCAACTAAAACCTCCATTCAAAAAATTTCATGAAGGAATAGAAGTAGATGGACAATTAGAGTGTCCTTTAAGGTGGACTGGGCAACTAAATTTCCCTTCATAGAACTTGTAGAGCCTAAAAATATTAATGATACTCCAATAGAATGTAGATGTATAATATGTATCTAGAAACTAGGAAAGGAACATAGAATGCAATTAAAATTAGAAATGATTGAGAAACATTATGAAAAATTATATGTAATAGTGAAGCACCTAGATGGATTGATAATAAGAAAACATAAGTGGAAAAATGTAAAAGAATGCAACCATATAAGATATGCACATGAGTATGAAAATGATAAGAAACATCAAAAACATTTTGTTGATAAAGGGGGAATAATTGAAGAAATTTTTGAAAAATTCATCCAGTCCCATCTAAAGGTGAAATATATATAGTTATCTATTATATACTACATTCTAGAAAAAGGCAGACCTATTTCAAATTTTCTAGATTATAAAATTTTATTTCAACATAATAGATTTTTGGATATTCCACAATCACATTGGTCAGATAGTAGTGTTTGGGAAATAGAAAAATGCTTAGCATTGGTTAAGAATGAAGATTTCAAATTAAAAGTTCAAAATTCATCATTCATCTCATTATCCATTGATGAGGTCATAACAATTGACATTTTCATACATGTGTATACTTTTGAGAACTATTCAAGGAAACCTCATCTACTATCAGTTCATAAATTGGTAGAAAATTATAATGCAAAAAATCTTCACAAATTTGTTGTATTGAATTTTAAAGATAAAAGTAAAATAGATGATTATCCAATAGCTACTAATATGGTCTGTGTTGGGTTTGATGGTGCATCAATTATGTAGAGGCATAGAAATGGATTTTATGTTTAATTGAAAATAATAGTTTCTTCATATATGATTCCAATTCATTTCATGGATCATAAGATGAATCTTGCATACAAAGTGGTTATAAAATTTTCTAATGTGGTAAAAGTGGAGGAGTTAATTTGTGACCTACATGTTGATATGTCAAGCAGTCCAAAAATATTTTTAGACTTCCAAATATTTGTAATATAAGTGATTGATGGTAATAAATTATTGAAAGATATTGATACAAGGTGGATTTATATGTATTAACTTACACGTTGAAGTTTTGAATAATATCTATTATTAGTAGGATTTATGTATAATTATTATAGAGAAATTGATAAAGCAAAAGATTTATTGTACCATTTAATAGATTTGGAAAATACAATTGACTTTATATGGAATTTTTCCAATGCTGAAGGAAATGAATTTTTTTAATGAAACATGCTTAGGAGAGATCCATTTATATTGTTGATTTTATACAGTTGAGAAAACAACTATGTCAATCTCTAGATATACTATACACTTTGAATGAAAATTTTCAAATCCCTATTTTTAGGAGTTGGCAATGTTTGATAAATTAAAAAAACCCTGAGAGTTATTTGAAGTTGAATATCAATGATCATCTTTGTGTCATTATTAATGTCAAGGATATACTAATGCACACTTTCTATAAAATACCTAATCTTGCGGGAGCTGAATCTAAAAAAATTCCTATAAAACTATTATGTATGACACTATTCTATCTGAAACCTAGATGAAACTAAGTAGAGTTTCCCAAAACTTATCTACATATATAAGAGATTATGTTTTCAAAGGGATGATTTGTTGGAGGTGTTGGCAATTTTGAATCCCATTTTATGGAATAGTAATAACAAACAAAAGATGATTAGTAATTTATTTCACAAATACATGGGTTATCTTATAAAGCATTAGTAAATTTATAGAGGTGAATAGAGTAGAAATAAAATTTAATTTGGGAAAAAAATTACTGACATCCTAGCCAAATTATTTTATAATTACAATGTTTGAACAATATAATCTTCTAAGCAAACCAACAAAAAATAGGGCAATTACACCACTAAGGAAAAAACTCTATCCTAATAGTATATTGTAGAAAATTCTAAGTGAATATTTTTTATTATATAAGCTTTGTCAAACAATGATTGTGGGTTCATTGAAAGATGAAAGAGTATTTAGTGCATTGTCATTCATAAATTCAAAACTTTGAAATAGATTCAATAAAATTTAGAAACCTATTTGAGATTATATGTTTCACATTATCTTTTGGACATGTTTCCTTAAGAGAGAGCTATGGAAACATGGATTTATGTAACTTAAATAAGGGGCATCAGATATACAATGACAAATAAAGAGGATGTAAATAATGACACTGAATATGGCACTGACAAGGGAGATGCAAATGTCACTTATAATGATCAAGAGTGTGTAGGGTTGTTTCAACTACCACACTATTAGTTTCTAGTTTTTTAATTCTAATTTAATATAATTTTATAATTTATTTATAGTGACTACTATTTAATGTATTCAAGTTTTACTTTATCTAGTTGTTTGTAAGTAATTTTTACATGTTTATCAAAAGACGTATTCATTTCCTTGTTTCTTGCTAAGTGTTGAATGTAAAAGATTAATATATTATGATTGTATTGCAAGGAATGCTATAGGTTAATATGAAAAAAAATAGAGGACTCACTTCATTGATTTCAACTATTTAATATGGGTCTCTTTTTTTTTGATACATATTTTTTATAGATTTATTTTTTACTACATATGTGATGTATTTATTATGCTTTCATAGTACCTCATATATTCATTTATACAATGATTAATTTGTTTCTATCCATTTACATGACATGTATTTTATCATAATTGATGTGTTTGCAATGTGTTTGATGTTCTTATTATGTTTTTTATGTGGATTGGTTTCACTCTCTTATGTGACTTAAGTGTATTCATGTTTTACTTTATCTAATTATGTAACAACCCTGTTATGTTAGACATAGAAATACATGAAATTTTTTATTAATTAAACATATATACCATAAATATATTATACCTCAATAATCTAAATAAAGATCACATATATATTCAAGTGATAACAATAAGTACACATTAAATCTTCTATCACATATCTCTAATATCATGAGGATGCTACAAAAAATGATTATATAAAGTAATAAAGTAACACAACCATGGCTGATGCAACTTTACAATCTCTATTTTCAATATATAATTATAAGTAATTATAATTCATCATGAAAAAACTCAATAATAATATTCAATATAATACATTGTATATAATTTAAATACCTGGCTCCATGGAGCATGAGTTTCCTATACTCTCCAGTATCTATCGCAATCTCAAGTGTTGTCTCAAAAGTAGTACTATTGTGGGGAGGGATAGCATCATCCTAACACTTTACCACACCAACCACAGACCAGTAATCCCCCACACAAATCCTATCATAGAATGGCTCTCCCTTCATGGATAAGTAGATAGTAACAGGACAAGAATCTAGAGAGACTAACAAGTACCCATGTGATGTATGATTCTAAACTAAACATATAGTGTATCATAAAAATATGTTCTATTGAAAGATATCACACTAACATGTAAACCATACTCATGAAATGATAATGTATTACTAAACATGCTTTGGCCCAAATATTTATAAATAATAAATGATAATGATCTAAATCAATCAATTTCATACACAATACTTGATATGACTAACTTCATCTAACATTGCAATGCCAGTAAGCTAGTGAAGTCTATCTCACTCCTTACACCATATTAGCAATATAAATTGGTCAAATACAATTCAACCATAAGACTCATCAACTTACATCCTACTTAAAAATGCATCATATGACATGCTATACATAGGAGTAATAATAGCATACATTAAGTCCATCTAACATATGCATGAATCTGCCATTATATTGTATCCCATACTATAAATAATGATTACAAATATACTACCCAAATACAAAAATAATTTAATTGTAAAATTCAATAATATAAATAGTTTTTAGTTATCTACACCCTATAACATCCCATACTACCACAATCCAATATTATATGACTTAACTACCATATTTTCACAATTAATCATATGAAGTAGTCTCAAATACACGAAAACACAAGCATTACAAATGTAACTATACATATAATAAATCAAAACATCATTCCCATGGAATATAATAACATTCCAACATAATATTTACTAAATTCTTAGATCTTACATACACGCATACATAATTATACCAATTTTAAAACCAAACGCTATCCACAACAAATACTAGTATGTGTATAATATATAGACATATGTGATTTACATATAATAGCTACAGTAAATACCACTCGGGTAAATTAAACTTCTATATAGTAGTACCCTATGATATTCCATACTACCATAGTTTGCCAATTACATAATAACACATAATCAAACATATGATTTGAAGAATCTAATGATACATATAAATAACAACAAGAAAACAAGTATTGGGTTATACCATCTGAACATATCATGAGTTTAGAATTCAATCTACATTAAAAATAACATAATTTTAAGCATGCATCATGATGCACCATTATATAATAGATATATCCAAGCATTTAAACATATTAACAATCTCCTAACATGTACTACACTCAAATATTTAATTCAAAATACATATAACAACAATCAACTAATCATTTTTAGAGAAATAAAAATCACATAAACCCATTATGTCATTCATTTATACATCTTTTTCTATTTTCTATTAGATTGTCCAAAAAGATTATAATTTTTTGGTTTTCTAAAGACTAACTCAAACTATTTTTTGAAAGTACAATCCCTATGCATGAGTAACATGCACCACAAGTAGTTATTTCACCATTATGTAGAAGTTGAACCATTGTTCGTTTATACTCTAAAACAAGATCTCCTTAAAGGCATTTGTAATGCTATTCAATGATCTCACATTAGGTACTTATCTCTGGATAATGAAGATCCATGCTAAGTTGTAAATATGCATTTACTGTTAAATGCCAAGTTAGGATCTTTGGACTTAACTCTTAGTTTATTGAATCCAAATGATATATTTTATATACTCTTAATATCTAAAATTAATTAGGTAACAATATTGATTGTAAAAATAAATACATACAAATAGAGATCAAGAGTGTCAAACATTAAAAAATCTTTGATATACGTTAAATGGGTATGATCCTATTAACCGTTTGGGTCAAAACGTATGATCAAGATCCTCCATGATAATGCTATTATGTACATAAAATCTAAATATTTAATCATATTTGTATAATTCTTAACTATATGAGTAACTATAATTAGAGGAGTACACTCCCTCATTCCAACATGAGCTAGTAAGCTATGGTATCCTATGTTTTATTCCTAACATCATCAATACATAGATAAAAATAGTTTTTCATTTTTACGACAGGATTTGGTACTCCCAATAATATAATAATCACATCAAGGTTAACAACAAAAGAACATGTTTTTCACTTCACAATATACATAAGTAAAGCATTATTTGTAAAGTTATGCCATTTACACAATAAGCATTACGGAGCAAATATATTCTCTATTAATTTCTCTTGAATATGCCACAACATCAGACTTTATAAGCTTATTAAGTTATACCTATTGCCTTTAAGGTGAAAATGGTCTATAGTAAATGTCCACAATTAAATCATGGAGTAACTATGAACACACAGTCTATAATATCATTATACTCACCATTCATTAAATGTGTGAGAATCAATATATCAAACATGTATAAATTATGATGTTTAAATGCACCTTAGACACACAAATGTTTGTTATGATATACATACACTTTAACATGAGTAAATAAATCCATTTATATAATTATAATAGTTTAGTTTATTTCATATATTTATATGTTGGTTATAACTTATGAATAATATTGATAGCAAAATACTATAAACCATGCTATCACAATATCTAAGACAAAAAGTATCATTTTCACATCACATAATGACACTCTTTGGAGGTATTATCACCACACTTACGTAATATATCTAAAAATTCCCGCATTCACCCATCTCATGATGCAAGAGAACTCAACCACTACCCAAGATAGGTATTCTTCCGAATGCCCCAATAACCAAACATAAATTATACTACCTACTAAATGTGGTTCTTTCTCATCAATTCACAATAATGTAAAATCACATATGAACCAACTGACATATAATGAAACTCATGATGTAATTGAAGAAATTCACTTTCACGTATAATTATTAAATGCAGGAAGTAGGCATGAAGGGATCGCACTCCCATAAATAAAAATGACCACTGTATATATACATTATATATGTCCTATCTAGACATGGAGATAAAATAATATTTTAAGTTTGTTGAAAATAGAGACAGGTTTTCTAAGTCCATTGAAATCTTTGACTAAAATAGAACATAGTTTCACTTGAGATAAAAGAGCTAAGATAAAAATAATGGTGGTGGTGTTGCTCTTGGGTTGAGTTAAAGGAAAGAAAAGAACAAAACTTGATTCATATAGCTTTAATGGGGATATTCACTTGAGAGTGGAAATATAATATATCTGTAATCTATGTTTAAACACAAATCACCCAAACCATTTTCTAAAAGAATTCGGGCATGTAGACCAACTCCATTACCAAGTCACTCTAGATAAATATCCAATACTCTTTTTTGATCTATATAATACACTTAAATTATTCAACAAGTAGTACTTTAAACTCTTAACTCCAAGTCACTTATATGAATCCCAATATCTATAGACCATACTTATTTAGTAAGTATTAACATCCTAAGTATTACGAACCATTATTATATTTTTACAATTTATATTACACTCAGGTTGAGATTCTCATGCAATTTCCTGATATCATCTGATATAACTAAGAGATATGATATAACCATATTGAGATAGGATGTAGCCTTATTATATTCATTATAATGTAATATTATATCTATACATATTGCCAATATTTTGATATAATGTAAGAACATATACTATATGAAAATAATTAAAACATAATTCACTACATGTATTACATATTGCCATCTACCTATAACTACTATATTATGTACTTTTTACTGTATGTATACCTACATGATGTTATTCATTATCTATATCTCTATAAATATAATCTTACCACTATTTATTAACACACCAAATAATAGTTCGCTTTAGTGGATCTAGGGTTTCATTAGGTGGACTCATATATTTTAACATGATATAAAAAATACATAAAGATGTAATTTTATATCCATATAATAGGTCTATATATATATATATATATATATATATATATATATATATATATATATATATATATATATATATATCCTTTCTTTTTGAATAGTGACTACACATAGTTCAACATATACATAATTCTGAGCAAAATATATACATAAGTCAAAGATACCCCCTATTGGTACTATTTTCTGAGTAAAAATACTATGGTATGTGAAACTTCCTCCCTTTGATTTCTTTGCACTGCTCTCCTCCACTTTGTACACCTCTCTCCTTTTCTTCTTCTAACTTTCCTCCTTTTTAAACATGAGGTGTTGCTTTTCTCTTAGTTTTATTCCTTATTTAATTTTTAATACATTTTTATATTTTTAATATGTTTTATTATTTATTATTTTAATTAATTAATTTATTTATTTTAATTAATTTATTTATTTATTACTTATCTTTATTTCTCAGGTCATATGATTTAATTAAAACTTCCCTCAAAATCTATATCTTTCCTCTTTATTATTTTTATTATCAAACTTCCTACTTTCTTTTTACCCAAATTTATAATAATTAATGAAGTTATTAATTATCATTTTAAATTACCATGGTAGTCTAATGATTAACTTATAGACTAATAATTTTAATTAGTCTAATCAAGCAAATCTCAAAGCATTCATGGCCACACATGAGGCACACTAAATGAAATCTATGAAAACATCAAAATATACTATCAAACTATAAGTAAACATATATTAATTTCAAGCATCATTAAAAATATTATTCTATCCATTAAAATTATGCACCTAACATGAATTATTTATGCAGTGTATGTAGAGTTCTTGCTATCTCACTATAAACCTTCAATATCTCCATCTATATCACCCTCTTTGATGATGTTCTCCCTCCGACACACTATAAGGAAGAATTATCCTGTGTCTACCTCACAACATGAAATTTATTAGAACATTTCAAATGATAATAATAAGCAGAAATATTTAACTAAAACAATACATTAATATGATTAGAACATAAATGCATACATAAACTGGTTCATAATAAAAAATCATGTATTTACATCCAATTAGGAAACAATCTATTATCTCAAGATTAGTCAAAAATATAACCAAATATAAATTTTTTAATTTCATATATCTACTGATAATCTATCAAATTTATTTGATGAAGAATTAGGATGTAACATCCTTCCCCCTTAAAGCTAGTCATCGTCCCTGATGACTCTTATTCAAGGATAAGTTCTCAATTAAAAAAAATCCTTAGAAAAGCACTAACATGATACATAATATCAAACTAATAAAATAAATAAGGAAATTACTTATAGATCACACTGTATTTCTTCCATGTTGCACTATTTATATAGTATTGGTTCCATAAGACCATACTCAATAACATCTCCCAATTAAGCAAACATGGTTATGAGTATTATTTTCCCTGATTGATTATTTCATGACTACCTTGAGGGATATAATCATCAAGATAATCATATATACTATAGGACTAACCACTTCTATTACCTTTAAGGGTCCCACATGTCTCAGGGAAAATTTCATTGATTTTCTTAAGATCACAGAAGATCATCATACTAGTCAAAGTAAATGACCAAGAAAAGTTTAACAAGATTTTTCCATCACTTAACACATCTATCTATCCTAGAGAGTGTTTTCTTATTCCAAATAGAAGTAATTAGGGAACTTGGTAAAAAAATGTGTATATGTTAATACTATCGCTACTTTACGTAACTACGAATGAGTTTAACATGTCAATAGTGTCACTACTCCAGGAAGATCCTGACAAGTATGATGATGAATAGGAATTGTAAATATAAAGTATAAAAAAATCATGAAATACTCATCCATATAGAATCTATGTCCATCATATACATGCATATGGCCATGCGATCAAATTTGATATGTTATGCCTATCAAATATTAGATTTGATAAGTCAGTCTATTGATCCAGCTTAGTATCAATAATATGAGTTAATGTGAGGCTAAGTAGGATACCATCCTATCGCTTTGAACTCAATTTCCCCATTCATCAATATTCTCTTGGGTCTACATGACCTGATAATCTTAATATTTTCACAATAAATTTCATAGAATCATAATTTTATGATATCAGATCATTGAAATAAAGTCTATATGTTAAATGATTCTAGATGTATTCTTATACCGAAAAAATCATACAATCAATATTTAATTACATTAAGTTACTACTAGTTATACATACTAGCATCATATTTCACATCTTAACTTACTCTATTATACTCATGATTAAGAATGAACAATGTTATATTACCATAACATACATCAGCCAAGAATCACACCATTTTTTTAACTTATAAGGGAATAAACAATTAGTATCTCCTTACTTTTTCATCTCATACATAACAAGTTAAAAGTTTATTCCAAACTCTAGATTTTAAGATTTATTTCACCTTCTATACCTTACTTTGTTTTCAAAAAGGGTATAAAATAGATCTCTTTAAAATAACATGCATTAATCAAAAGAGATCAGTATCAATCTATGCAAAGATGAATAATATTATATAACTACAATTGACTTATAATTCTTAATATATAAATCAAGGTTTTCCACCTCTTGTGGTATTAAAATAACATGTTAGATTAAGTAACTAATCTAAATATTTATATGTAAAAATTAAATTAAATCCTACATACCTTCATCGGGTAAAGGAAAACACCACAACTCAAAGTTATCAAACACTACCTACTTACCCAATATTGTAAGTATGGTATCTCAATCTACTTTCATAATTGGGAAGGATATATGCCATCATAAATATATGTCCATCCATCCAATCTTAAAACTTATCTCTCACCAAGAGTAGAAAACATTTTCCCAAAATATCTAAGGGTGTACAATCAAACAACATTTTGAAACAATTCTCATTTAAGAGAATACTAAATCAACATCATATATAAAAGACTCCTTCAAAAAACATCACAACAATGTCGAAAGAGAATAAGGTAATATTGACTCATCTCTAAGAAAACTAAGAGGAATGACACCACATATCTTAAGAGTGAAAATTCAACAAGTGAACTCCTAACACAAAGGAATTATCAAGCAATACAACAACACTCTACTAAAAATATTTCCACCACCTTAGATGGTACTAAAAGAAAAATGTCATTATAATATTTTCCACTCCTAGGTTTATTAAATAAAGGAGATAAAAACTAAATTGCATAAATTTAATAAAATCATCCTGAGCTTATTAAACACTCACAAACTGAATGTTCCACACACATTTTACGAATGTCACAAAACTCCAATTATGGTGTAACATAGTTCCACACAGAGACACCACAAGTCTAAATTCTAGTGGAATACTTCATAACACTAGATTCACACCAATTAACAAAAGAAAACAGAATGCTAATTGACTCATTAGGTCATAGAGTTTGCACCACAACTCTGATACCACATGTAACAACCCCATTGGGCTAGACATAGAAATACATGAAAAAAATTTTCTAATTAAAAATATATACCATAAATAAATTATACCTTGAGAATCTAAATAGAAATCACATATATATTAAAATGATAACAATAAGTACAAATTACATCTTATATCACAGATCTATAATGTCATGAGGATGCTATAAAAATGATTATAGAAAGTAATACAACTCAACCATGGATGATGCAACTCTAAAATCTCCACTACCAATATACAATAATAAGTAATTATAGTTATTCATGAAAATACTCAATAATAATATTCAATCTAATATAATTTACATAATTTAGATACCTAGCTCTCTAGAGCATGAGTTCCCTAGACTCTCTGGTATTTGTGGCAATATCAAATGTTGTCTTAATAGTAGTAGTGTTGTGGGGAGGGAGAGCATAATCTGAGTGATTTACCACATCAATCACAGATAAATGATCTCCCATAAAAAATGTATGAGTAAATGGCCCTCCCGTCATGGATGAGTAAATAGTGATGGCATAAGAATCTATAGAGATTAGCAAGTACCCATATGATTCTAAACTAAACATGTAGTGTATGATAGAAATCAATTCTATTACAATATATCACACCAACATGTGAATCATACTCATGAAATGATAGTGTCTCACTAAACATACTTTCACCCCAAGACTTAAAAATAATAAATGATAATGATTTAAATCAATCAATTTCATAAACACCACTTGATCATATTGCCTTCATCTAACATTGCATTTTCAGTAAGTCAGTGAAGTCCATCTCACTCCTTAATCCACATTATAAATGCATATTGGTCAAATACAATTCAAAAACAAGATTTATCATCTTATATCCTAATAAAAAATGCATCACATGACATGTTATACATAGGATTAATAATAGCATATATTAAGTCCATCTAACATATGCATGAATCTTCCATTATATTCTATCCCATACCAAAAATAATGATTAAAAATATACCACCCATGTAAACATATAACTTAACTGTACAATTCACCAATATAATTGGTTTAAAGTTATCTACCCCCTATGGCATCCTATACTACCACAGTCTAGTGTTCTATGACTTATCTACCACATTTTCATAATCAATCATTTAAATTAGTCTCAAATACATGAAAACACAAGCATTATACAAGTAACTATACATATAATAAAAGCAAAACATCATTCCCATGAAACAAAATAACATTCCAACATAACATTTACTAAATTATCAAAGTTTTCATACATGCATACACAAGTCTACCAATTGTAAAGCCACATGCTATCCACATCAACTACTAGAATGTATATAGTATACATACAAATGTGAGCTAGGTATAATAACTACAGTAAGCACCAACTAGGTACAATACACTTCTATATTATAGTACCTTATGATATCCCATACTACAATTGGTTCCTAACTACATAATCAAACATATGATTTGAATAATCCAATGATCCATATAAATAAAAACAAGAAAATAAGTATAGGGTTATACCATCCAAACATACCCTAAATTTAGACTGCAACCTAGCATACAAAATAAATAATTTTAAGCATGCATCATGATGCATCATTATATACTAGATATAGCTCAACATTTAAACATATTAGCAATCTCCTAACTTATAGTAGACTCAAATATTTAATGTAGAATACATATAAACATTGTCAACTAATCATTTAAAGAGAAATAGAAATCACATCAATCCATTATGTCATTCATTTATAAATCTTGTTTTATTCTCTATAATATTGTCCCAAAATTTTATAGTTTTTTAATTTCTTAAGGACTAACTCAAACTATCTTTTAAAAGTACAAACCTTATGTATGGGTACTATTTACCACAAGTAGTTATTTCAACATTATGTAGATATTGAACCACTATTCATTTATACTTTAAAACAAGAGCTCCTTAAATGCATTTATAACCCTATTCAAGGATCTCACATTAGGTACTTATCTCCAAATAATGAAGACCCGTGCTAAGTTATAAATATGCATCAAACCAAATTAGGAGCCTAAGACACAACTTTTAGTTTTTTTGATCCCAAACCTTATATTTTATATACTCTTAATACCAAATATGCCTCATGTAATAATATTTCCTGTAAAAATAAGTACATACAAATAGAGTTCAAGAGTGTCAAAAATCACATAATCTCCATTATACACTAAATGGGTATGATCCTATTAACCATCTGGGTCAGAACATATGATGAAGATCCTCTATACTAATGATATAATGCACATAAAACATATATATTTAATCATATTTCTATAATTCTTAACCATTCGAGTAACTATAATTAGAGGAGTACACTCCCTCATTCTAGCATAAGCTAGTAAGCTATGGTATCCTATGTTATTTTACCAAAATCATTGATATGTAGCTAAAAATAGTTTTACATTTGTGTAAAGAGTTTTGGTACTCCCAATTATATAATAAGCACATCAAGGTTATCAACAAAAGATCACATTCTGCACTTCACAATATAGACAAGTAAAGCATTATACATAAATTTATGTCGTTTACATAAAAAGCATTAAGGTGCAAATATATCCTCTATTAATTTTTTTAGAATATGCCATAACATCAGATTCCATAAGCTTATTAAGTTATACCTATTTATTTTAAGGTGAAAATGGTCCGTAGTAAATGTCCATAGTTAAATAATGAAACAATGATGAACACATAGTCTATAATATCGTTATACAACACCATTTATTAAATGTGTGGGAGTCAATATATCAAATATGTATAAATTATCATGTTGAAACACACCTTATAAAAAAAAGTGTTTGATATGATATACATACACTTTAACATGAGTAAATAAATCAATTTATATAATTATAGCAATTTGGTTTGTTTGATATCTTTATATGTTGATTATAACTAATGAATAATATTGATAGCAAAATACTATACATCATGATATCAACATATCTTAGATGACAAGTATCATTTCCAGGTTACATGATGACACTTTCTAGAGGTATTGTCACCACACTTATGTAACATATCTAAAATATACCGTATTCACCCATCTCATGATGCAAGATAACATAGCCACTTCTTGGGGTAGGTATGCTTCCCAATTCCCCATTAACCAAACATAAATTATACTACCAACTAAATGTGGGTCTTTCCATTCAATTCAAAATAACTTAAAAGCACATATACATCAGTTAACATATAAATAAACTTGTGACAGAATCAGTCACTTTCATGATACAATTGTCAAATGTAGGTAGTAGGCGTGAAGGGCTCTCACTCCTAGAAAGAAACACCACCACCATACACATACATTAGATATATATCTCATGTTCAAATATGGAGATAAATGCATATTTTAATTTTGTAAAAAATGCAGAGGGGTTTTTTGATTCTGTTGAATTTTTTGACTAAAATGGAACATGGTTCTTCTTGAGTTAAAATAGCTAAGATAAAAATAATGGTGGCGGTGTTGTTCTTGGGCTGAGTTAAAGGAAATAAAAGAATATAACTTGATCCATATAGATGTAAGGGGGTGATTCACTTGAGAGTGTAAATATAATATATATGTAAACAATATTTAAACCCAAATCACCCCAACCATTTTTTGAAAGCATCTGGGCATGTAAACTGACTCCTATTACCAAGTTGTTATAGATAAATATCAAATACTCTTTGTTGTTCTATATAATCCACTTAAATTCTTCAACAATCAATACTTTAAACTCTTAACCCAAGTCACTTATATGGATCTAATTATCCATAAACCATACTTATTTATTAAGTATTAACATCCTAAGTATTACGAATCAATACTATATTTTTGCGTATTATATTCCACTCATGTTGAGATTCTCCTGTGATATCCTGATATCATATGATGTAACTAAGTGATATGATATAAACATATTAAGATATGATGTAGCCCTATTATATTCATTATAATATAATATTATATCCATACAGATCACCAATATTTTGATATAATATAAGAACATATATTATATGAAAATTATTTAAAAATAATTTGCTACATGTATTGCATATCACCATCTACCTGTAACTACTATATTAAGTATATTTTACTATATATATACCTACATGATGTTATTCATTATCCAAATCTCTATAAATATAATCTTACCACTATTTATTAACACACCAAATAATAGTTCACTTTAGTGGATATAGGGCTTCATTAGGTGGACTCATATATTTTAACATTATATAAAAAAAATACATAAAGATATAATTCTTTGTCTGTACATGTGTGTGTGTGTGTGTGTGTGTGTTATATATATATATGTATAATTACTATTTAAAAAGAAAGGATATATATATATATATATATATATATATATATATATATATATATATATATATATATATATATATATATATATATATATATATATATATATATATATATATATATATATATATATATATATCCTTTCTTTTTAAATAGTAATTATACATATTTCAACATATACATAATTTTGAGTAAAATATATTCATAATTCAAAGACACCCACTACCTGGTATTGGTTTCCAAGTCAAAATAGTATGATCTATGAAACTTCCTCCCTTTTCTCTCTTTGTACTACTCTCCTCTACTTCGTACACCATCTATCCTTTTTTTCTTCTAATTTTCTTCCTTTTTAAACATGAGGTGTTGCTTTTCTCTTAGTTTTATTCCTTATTTAATTTTTATTACCATTTTCTATTTTAAATATGGTTTTCTTTATTTAAAAATTGTTTTATTTATTTATATTTATTTAATAAATCATATGATTTAATTGAAACTTTCCTCAAAATCAAAATATTTCTTCTTTATTATTTTTATTGTCAAACTTTCTATTTTATTTTTGCCCAAATTTATAATATTTAATGAATTTATTAATTATCATTTCAAATTACCATGATAGTCTAATGATTAATTTATAGACTAATAATTTAAATTAGTCTAATCAAGCAAATCTCGAAGCATTCATGGCCACATACAAGGCACATTAGACAAAATCTATGAAACCATCAAAATATACTATCAAATTGTAAGAAAGCATCTATCTATTATAAGTAACATTAAAAATATTATTATAACCATTCAAATTATGCACCTAACATTAATTATTTATGTAGTGTGTGCAAGGTTCTTTCTAGCTCTCTATAGACCTTCAACATCTCCATCTACATCAACCTCTCTAGTGATGTTCTCTCTTCTGCATGCTCAAGGGAATAATTATCCTATGTCCACTTCAGAACACATAAGTCATTAGACCATTTCCTGTGATAATCATAAGCAATAATATATATCTAAATCACTACATTAATATGCTTAAAACATAAATGCATGCATAAACTAGTTCATAATAAGCAATCATGTATTTACATCTAACTAGGCAACATTTTATTATCCTGAAATATCAAAAATCTCAAGCTTAGTAAGAAATATAAACAAATCTAAATTTTTTAATTTCAGATATCCACTGATAATATAGCAAGTTTATTTGGTGAGGAATCAAGATGTATCATCCTTCCCCCTAAAGCTAGTCATCATTCTTGATGACTCTTATTCAAGAATAAGTTCTCAATTAAAAACATTTATTAGTAAATAAATAACATGATACATAATGTCAAAATAAGCAAATAAATGGGGAAATTACATGTATAAATCACTATAGTTCTTTTAAATTGCACTATTTCTAGAGTATTAGTCCCACAATACCCCACTCAATAGCATATCCCAATTAATCAAACATAGTTTTAAGTATTAATTTACTTGGATTAATTCTTTCATGGCCACCTCAAGGTTGAGAATCATCAAGACAAGCCTATATACTATATGAGTGAACACTTCCATTACCTTGAAGGTTCCCACATGTCTTAGTGAAAATTTTATTGATGTTCTTAGTGTTGTCCCCCAAAAATATCACTCATTTTTGGGACAACAATTAAACTATTTTGCTTCCTCATACCAAAATAATCTCTGCCCTTCTCAAAATTTGTTCTAAGCATTTGAATTCCTCATTTTTCAAGCTTCTCTTGAATCTACGGACTCTGCAGGCTTGAATCTATGGACTCTATAGGCTTAAATCTACTAACTCTATAGGAAGAAAATCTACGGACTCTGCAGGCCAAGTTCAACGAACTTCACAGGTTTATTTCTACGGACTCTACAGGAAAGAAGCAAGCTCTCAACACTTAGGCGATTTCAAAGTTGGTTCAACGACCAGGTTCAACAAAAAAAGTTCAATCGCTTTAAGGTTCAATGGCTTAAAAACACTTATCAAAGAGAATAAGGCTTGAACCATTAAACCATTGAACCACTTTGGCTCAATAGGTTCAACAACCAAATGGTTCAACACATTTGGTTCAAAAAAGATCAAAAGGACTTAGCCAAACAAACAGAATGAACCGATTGAACCATTGAACCTTGAACCAAAAGGTTCAACAAGTTCACATGTTCAAAGGTTCAACTAGTATAATGAAGATCAAAGAGCTTATAAAGAACAAGGAAGTGATGGATCAATGGTTCAACAGGTTCAAAAGCTTCTACAGGCAGGTTCAATCAAAAGAACAAGTTTCTAACACTTAGTCATTTTCAGGGAATGAAGCATTGAACTGTTGAACCATTGAACCACTTTGGTTTAAAGGTTCAACGGGTTCAAGTTTCAATGGGTTCAACGAGGCTTGTTTCAAAGAGTCTTGGTTCAAGCGATCAATAGAAGCAAGGGAATGAACCATTGAACTGTTGAACCAAAATTGGTTCAATCGGTCAATTCGATTGGTAGGTTCAAGGGGTTTCCCCAAAGCCAAAGGATCAAACAGCCCTTGCGGAGGGTAGAAAGGGGGAAAATGGAACAATTCAAAGGCCCAAAAGATCAAAGGGACTTCCTTCAGGAAAATGAACAAGATAAAGAGACAATTCCTTTAGGGAAATTATCTAAAAGAATTCCTTTGGACCTTTTCCTCTGAAAGAATTAAAAGAACGAAAAACAAAGCAAAAATCAGCAGAAAGACTAAGGCAAGAAATGAATTATTTGACTTCTGTCTGAAGGAATTCCTTCGAACAAAAAGTCTAAAGAAATTTAGAAAAGCTGTGGGAGGAAAGCATAAAATAATTTTTGAAGGCCAAAGACAAAATAGCTGAAACAATTCTTGTGGACTTTTTGTTAGTGGGAAAATGTCCATAGAAAAAGTATGTGGGAAAGCTCCAAAGGATTCTGAAGACAAAAGGCCATCGAAGGACCCCGAAGGGTAGGTGCCCTTGTGGGGGACTCTCAGCTGCCAAATTAAAGGACACTTCCCCAAAGCCGAAGGGTCACCTTCCCTTCATGAGGATGCAAAACAAGAAATCCGAAGGAATCAAGTAGCAGAAAAGGCCAAATCAAGATAAAGCCAAATAAATTCCAAGGCATGACGCGCCCAAAAATGTCAAAGTCAATAATCACGAACTAGCCATTGGAAATTCAAATGTAGTGACAGGTGTGTGAATGTCAATTTTAAGGTTCATAAAATAGGTGTTGATTTTGAAAAGCCTTAAATAAGAGCCAAAGAACTTAGTGACCTGTCAGAAGAAAGAAGCCCAAAGGCCATCTGAAGACCGCCTGAAGGGTAGATACCCTTGTGGGGGGCTCTTCCCAACCCAAATCGAACCATTTCTCAAGGCCTCGAAAGGCAGGTCCCCTTTGAGAAAGACCAAATGACAAAGCTGAAGGAATTACTGAGGAAAGTGACGTACCCATAGACGTCAAAGTCACAACAATGAAATAGTCATTGATTCTTGGAAGTTTAATCATGGACGTGAATGCATTCAAAGGCTTTAAGGCCAAGACTAGCAGGAAGAGACTAAGGAACAGAGCATCAAATTAAATCAAGGACTCGATTCAATTAACCAGAAAAGGAAGAATGATGAGGAAGGATCAGAAATATTTGTGCACCGAATATGTTTCTAGAAGTAGATCACCAGGTGGACATCAAAGGATGCAAACATTCAATAGCATGACCCGTTTCTCTGCATTGAGAAAAGCAAATGGGTAAATGCCCCTAACTTCCAGCATGTCTTCTTAACAAAATTCAATGCAACATGATGTGTTATTATTCCCAATTCCTTCTTGAAGAGGCTATACAAAGGACTCTCTTGTTATTGTAAAAATGGATCTCTCTCTGATAATCAGAAATGAAACTCTACCCAAATTGAAATGCATTACTGAGACTTTGAGCTCAGATTATTAATCATATTTTTTTATTGGAATAAGAAAGCAACTGACTTTTCAGACTTTGTGCTATGATATCTTTGTTGGTGAAGAAACTATTCTTATGTATTTTTCCTTAATATATTTTTTGTTCCTTTAATTTAATAAGAAGAATTATTGAAAGTAGTCAGGAAGGCGTCTGAAGCCAAATGTCGAGAGACTTTGTGCCCTCACAATTACCTTTAGTGTGTTTTATTTTTGTTTCTATGTAAAGGACCTTGGGATGACTTTGTGCCCTCATTATCCTTCGTATCTCACTCTTGGGAAATTTAGGTGGAGACTTTGTGCTACATCTCAATTTTCTAGTTACTACATCCTTGGTTACATTTTACAATTACTACCATAAATATTCTTGCGGTTTGCTGAATAGTAATTCTAAAAAAAAGATGAGTGATTTTTGTCATTTCCCTTGAGATTTTTCCATTAATTTGCATGCATCATCTCTGAAGAAAGAGAGATGGATGGTTTATCCTACCCTTGAGTATTATTTTCTTTATATATATATATATATATATATATATATATATATATATATATATATATATATATATATATATATATATATATATATATACATATATATATATATATATATATATATACATATATATATACATACATATATATATACATATACATATATATATATATACATATATATATATATATACATACATATACATATACATATACATATATACATATACATATATATATATATACATATATATGGAACGTCCCCTTGATGAGAGGAGAGATTAGTCCCCTTTTGATGTGGTAAACCTACACATTTGGATGACCAATCTTCCTAATTTGGATGATCAAACCTATTTTGTTTATTAGTATGCTGATCGACAAAATATTCAACCAACAATTTTTGGTGACTCTGCTGGGGATATAGTTATGTGCATTCTGAAACCTCAAGTTATAGATGGAATCAGTCTCTACCATTATCCATTATAGACTCCATTCCATTTATGTGTTTTATCCATTATTATTATAACCTTACCATTCACCTCCACACTAACCAGGAAAGAACGCATAGTTTAAAGCCTCAAGCATCAAACTAAAGCAAGGTCAATTCTTTTGCACTTTTCTTTTACAATCTAGCAGATTCAAGGTATACATGAAGCCAAAGGGATAAAAGTATTATTGACCCTGTATTCGAGTTGGTACAACAAAGTAATTTTGATCTGTTTCCTTCACCTCTCACCTCCAACGAACCAAGATCTTTCCTCCTACTAAAGTCAGATCTCCATTGCCAGATGAAGTATCCACTTCTATTGTTGATAAATCTTTGCCAATAGTTACCCCTCTAAGATTTTTTATTCATCTTTTTCATAGTCATATAATGGCATTTCAAGGCCCCTGGGGTAATTCTTGTGGTCCTCTCAATCTTACTCCACCTCTACATGAGCTTCCACGTAGTTCAAGGAATAATTTCCCCAAACTATATGGTGATGAAAAAGTTCATCCTGATGAACACATTGCAGCCTTTAGCATAGCCTTTGGAGTAATTGGAGTAGAATTTGAAGATGTAGCAGTCAGGCTATTTGTAGAAACATTACAAGGTGCTGCTGTAGATTGGTTTTATCATCTACAGGGTCGATGAGTAACTGATTGGAATACCCTCAAAGCTAAGTTTGAAGCCAGATTCAAACCTACAAAAGATTCACATGCATTTTTGGCTCAACTTACACAGATGAAGAAAGAACCTCATCAACCAATGGGGGAATTCATAGCCAAGTTTGACAAATTTAGAAATAGAATTC
Source organism: Torreya grandis (assembly GCA_037957365.1). Classification (NCBI taxonomy): domain Eukaryota; kingdom Viridiplantae; phylum Streptophyta; class Pinopsida; order Cupressales; family Taxaceae; genus Torreya; species Torreya grandis. Next base: position 179,427 of record JARHVA010007310.1, on the reverse strand, counting down.
TTGTAATTGCTCGACCTACAGCTGAGAATCTCAAATGATTCTTCATTAATTCTCAGTTACCTGAAGTAAGTTTTCTTTTGAGATGTGCTAGTCAAATAGATCTTGTTGTAGCTCAACATTTCACCACGAAGGTAGAAGATGATCTCATCTTAGCAGAGAAGATAAGAAGAGATCCAAATAGAAATAGACCTTCATCATCTTCTGAATATTCATTTACAAGCACCACAGATCTAATGGTGTAGAAGTTGGCAAATAGGTTACTTGCTCTCAAAAAGCAAATGGCACAAGGAATGTCTTCTGCTCATTCATACAGAGATATGCCAAGAAGGACATTCCCAAATCAGTCATATCAGGACAATGTTACCAAGAATCAAGGGAAACAAAATTATCTTCCTCCCCCACAAGGGAAACTTGCCCTGAAAGCTCCTCCAACCAATTCGACAATGGGATATCTTGAAGCAAAATTAGATTTCTCTTTCTAGCCTGAATTGGAATAAGAAAATGATGTTGATCTCCTTATAGAAAATCAAGAAGAATTAGTTGGTAACTCCCACATTGGTTTTCTGAACTACTAAAATGAACCCAGAAGCAAAGAAGAAGCTTTTGATGGATCATATGCAGTGTTTACTAGGTTCAAGGACAAATCAAACTAAAAAGCTGATAAAGAAAAGATAGAGGAGTAACGTCAACCAAAAATTACAATTGCTAAGTATGGAACCACTCTGCCTTTCTAGTCAAAGGATCTGCTGATCACCCAAAAGGTAAATACATCAATTTCACCTTCACCTTCTACTTCAATTTCGCAAACCAGCCCTCCTCCCATCCCTCCTAAAACCCAAAAGGTTGAAATACCTTCCTCTGTACCTAGCTCAATTTAGCCATTTGACATAATTGATCATGTCAAAAAGACAAAAATATAAATGTCTGAATTTAAATATTTGTAGTCCAATCCTGATCAATTGAATAAGTTGGTCTAATATGTCAAGAACCAAACGTCCCTGTAGGACAAAAAGCTAAGAAGGTAACTCCTGATTCTCCAAAGAACATGCTCATTCTGAATAATCTTGTCATTACTCCTCTAGCTACCCTTGGGAAAATAGAACCTTTCTATGTTTCCCTGTTAATAAATGGTCATAAGCTAAGTAATTGTATTATAGACTCAAGTGCATCTAACAATGTCATGCCTGATAAAGTAGCCGAATCTCTTAGCCTCACACTGACCAAGACATTTGGGAGGTGCTTCTTCATGGAAAACAAGAAAGTACCATTGCTGAGGCAAATCAAAGATGCCCAATTTGCATTTGTAGCCTTTCCAGACAAGAGAATCAAGATGACTATCTTTGTGGCTAACATCCCAACATCCTATGGCATTTTGCTTGGATTAAATTTTTACAAGGACGTGAGAGGAGAACTAAGCATAGACCTATCTGAGGTAAGGATCCCTGTCCAAGGCATAATGAAGAGGTTACTCCCTGAAAAGGAGGTAAAATATGTGGTCACCCAAACATTAGCCTCTGAAGCTCAAATTCTTTTTGAATCCTCAAGTATGGGTAACTACTTTCTATCTACAAATGAAGTCCATGAATCATATGATAAAATTCTTGAAAGTGTCAACCCAAAAATTAGTTCAACTAGAATAGTAGAAGAACTAGTAGGTTGCAATACAAATGAAGAAGGACCCTCCCTCTCTAATGAAGGAAAGTCTAAATAAAAATCAGTGTCTGATGAGGTATGGACTCTAGAATTTGATGGCAGCTACTCCTCTACCAATTTGGGAGTTGGGATTGTGTTGATATCTCCTCAAAGAGATATATTTCCTTCATCTTACAAATTACAATTTGGCAACACTAAGAATACATCTGAATATGAATCTTTGTTGCTTGGATTGAATGTTGCTCATGACAAAGGCATCAAGTTTCTTCATGCCAAAGGGGATGTTGAATTAGTGGTTTGTCAAGTGAGAAACTTATACCAAACCAAGAATGAAATATTATGCCACTATCGCAACCTGGTTTGGGACCAAATTGAAAGATTTGATGCTTTCAACATTTTTGCCATACCCAGGGAATCTAATGACAGTGCTGATGCACTTACTATTTCAAGAACTCTCTTAGTTCCTCACTCAGATTTCAAAGAAGACAGGGATACTATTGAGCTAGTCTGTAGACCAAGTGTTCCTAACAATGTTGATCATTGGCAAGTATTCAATGATGATCATCAAATCATTGCCTTCTTAGAATGAAAAGACAATTTTAAACAACTATGTTTTGAAGGTAGTGAATCTCAGAAGTATGAATTAGCCTCTGAATCCAATTCAAATATAAATAAAAAATTCTTACAGCTGAAAGGAAATAAAATTCCCAAAGGCTTGGTTTCTCTTGAGAAATTGTTTGACAAGCATGATAGATTCATCAAACAATAGCAAATAGATTCAAGTTTCTCTCAGGGATCCGATCAAGTAAATCTAACTACTAAAGAAAATCTCAAGATGGTTAACATTGGTAAGTGTTGCACCCCTGAAGAAAGATTCAATTTCACCACATTACTCCATCAATACATGGATGTCTTAGCATATTCTTATGAATACTTGAAGTCTCTCAGACCTGATGAAATATGCTATGACATTCCTCTCAAGGCTGACTCAATGCCCTATAAGCAAAAATCTAGGTAGTACAATCCAAAAATATTAGGTACTATTCTGTCTAAGATACCAAAAATGTTAAATGCTAGAATCATCTTCCCAATCCATCATTCCACATGGATTTCAAACATAGTGCCTGTAAGGAAGAAGAGTGGAAAAATTCACATTTGTGTAGATTTTAGGAATTTGAATCAGTCATTTTTGAAAGATAATTACCGTTTGCCAATCATGGATCAAGTGATTCAAACAGTGATAGATTCAGAGATGTTATCAATGCTAGATGGCTTCTTAAGATATAATCAAGTTGATGTTGGTGAAGCAGACCAACACAAGACTACATTCACCACACCTTGGGGTACATTTACATATAGAAGAATGCATTTTGGCTTGATAAATGTTGGTGCCACTTTTCAGAGAGCAATGGACCTGACTTTCAAAGATGAGATACGTAAATTCATAGTGGTATACCTTATTGACTTAACCATATTTTCAAAGCGTCATTATAATCATGTACACCACTTACAATACGTGTTGCAACACTGCCGCCAGAATGGTATTTCCTTGAATCCTAAGAAGCCTATTTTTCGAGTAACAGAGGGGAAACTCCTCAAACACATTGTGTCTAAAGAAGGCATAAAGATTTACTCAGATAGAGTCAAGTCTATTCAAGAGCTTAATTTTCCTACAAGTAAAAATGATGTTCACTCTTTCTTTGAAAAGGTGAATTTCTTATAGAGGTTCATCCCCAAATTTGCTGAGAAGACTAGACACATTGTGAATATGATGAAAGGGAAGACCACCTTCAGCTAGACTAAATAAGGCAAGTCAAGATTTTAGAATATCAAGACTGCCATTGCCCATGCCCCTACCTTAGTTTGTCTATATTACAACAAAGATTTCATCATTTACAGTTATGCTTCTGAACATATGCTTTCAGCAATTCTTGTTCAATAGGACAAGGAAGGTATGGAATCTCCTATTTCTTTCATGAGTTTTCCTCTCAAAACCCATGAGATGAAGTATTTAAATATAGAGAAGCATGCTTATGTAGTGGTGAAAATAGTCAAACATTTTCACTTCTATATCTTGAATTCACACACTACTTCCTTAGTTCCTGACACTACAATCAAGTCCATATTAACTCAGCAGGATTTTGGCACAAAAAGAGGCAATTGGATTGCAAAGATCAAAGAGTTTGATCTAGACATCAAGCCAACAAAGTTGGTTAGGGGAAAAGGCCTATGCCAATTAATTGCTGACAACAAGCCAGAAGATACACAGTATGTAGAAGCTGAAGTGGAAGATACACTAATAGTCCTTTTTGTCTCCACTACAAATGAGTGGTATTCAGGTATTTCTAATTTCCTTACTTATGGTGAATGTCTTGCTCATTTGTATTATAAAGAAAGGAGGACTATCAAGTTGAAAGATGTCAATTTTGTCCTTTGGGACAACGGCTTGTACAAGAGAAGCATAGATGGAGTATTCCTTCGTTATGTAGACAAAGAGAAATGAAGCCAACTTTTGAAATATTTTCACAATATAGCCTATGGAGGACATTTTTTTGCTCCTGTGACTGCTCACAAGATTCTGTGATCTGGGTATTACTGGCCAACTCTTTTCCAAGATGCATATAAGTGGGTGAGAAAATGTGAACTCTGCCAGCAATTTGTTGGAAGACCCAAGTTAGTTTCCCTACCTCTCAAGCTAGTGATCATAGAAGAACCTTATCAATAATGGGGGATTGATTTTATTGCGACTATAAACCCATCTTCAAGCGTTGGACATGCTTATGTCATTACAACAACTGATTATTTCACCAAGTGGGTAGAAGCAATCCTAACTAAGCATGCTACTTCAGAAGTTGTATACAATTTCCTTAAGGAGAATATCATTTCGAGGTTTGGAGTTCCAACCAAAATTGTTACTGAAAATGCAACTTTTTTCACTTCCCAAGAGATTACACAATTCTGTTTCCATTATGGAATTACACTCTCCCATTCTTTTGATTATTTTCCACAAGGGAATGGACAAGCTAAATCAAGTAATAAGAACTTGGTAACTATCATCAAGAAGCTAGCCAATGACAATCAAAGGATATGGCATAAAGTAATGATTGATGCTCTATGGGTAGATAGAATCACACTAAAGAGGGCAATTGGTATGTCTCCTTTTCAACTTCTTTATGGTATCAATACTGAAATACTAACCACCTTAGAATTTCCAGCCTTGAAATTGGCAAAGGCAATTGAAGATCAGACATATGAAAGCTCTCTTGATAAGAGAATCATGTGCCTGACTGAGTTGGATGAACAAAGAACCATGGTGGTGGACTGAATTGTTGCTCATCAAAGTCTGGTAAAGAAACTCTTTGATTAAAAGGCCAAAAATCATGATTTCTAGATTGGGGATCAAGTCCTACTGTGGGACAAAAGGAGAGAACCAAAAGGGATGTATGGAAATTTTGACTCCCTTTAGAGAGGCCGATTTATAATTCATCAACACAATGGTGAAAATAAATTTCTACTAAAATATCAAGATGGGACACTCTTTTCTCTACCTCACAATGGGTAGCATCTGAAACACTTCAACTCTTGAAGTATCAGATCATTACAACTATACATATGTATATTTGTATAATTTTTAATTCTATTTTGTTTCGTTTGTTTCCTCTTTTGATGCCTTCCATTTCTAGGTAACATGACTCTATAGCCCAATGGTACACATGAAGACACTGGAGATTCAGGACTCTACTCCCTTCAATTTTTTTTACAATCGATAGAAGTTCCCCAACTGGAGCCAGCTATTGTCTCCCAAAAATATCACTCATTTTTGGGACAACATTTGAACCATTTTGGTTTCTTATAACAAAATAATCTTTGCCCTTCTCAAAATTTGTTCTAAGCATTCGAATTCCTCATTTTTCAAGCTGCTCTTGAATTTATAGACTCTGGAGGCTTGAATCTATAGACTCTACAGGCTTAAATAAGTGGACTCTACAAGAATAAATATACGAGCTTTGCAGGCCAAGATCAATGGACTTCACAGGTTGATTTCTATGGACTCTACAGGAAAGAAGCAAGCTCTCAACACTTAGGCAATTTCAAAGTTGGTTCAATGACCAGGTTCAACTAAAAAAGTCAACCGCTTCAAGGTTCAATGGCTTCAAAACACTTATCAAAGAGAAGAAGGCTTGAACCATTGAATCGTTCAACTATTGAACCACTTTGGTTCAATAGGTTCAATGACCAAATGGTTCAATGCATTTGGTTCAAAAAATATCAAAAGGACTTAGCCAAACAAACAGAATGAACTGATTGAACCATTGAACCTTGAACCAAAGGGTTCAACGAGTTCACAGGTTCAAAGGTTCAACCAGTACAATCAAGATTAAATATCTTTAAAATAACAAGGAAGTGACGGATCAATGGTTTAGTAGGTTCAAAAGCTTCTACAGGCAGGTTCAATCAAAAGAACAATTTTTCAACACTTAGTCATTTTCAGGGAATGAACCATTGAACCATTGAACCACTTTGGTTCAAAGGTTCAATAGGTTCAAGGTTCAAGGTTAAATGGGTTCAATGAGGCTTGTTTCAAACAGTCTTGGTTCAAGTGGTCAATAAAATCAAGAGAATGAACCATTGAACTTTTGAACCAAAGTTAGTTCAATCAGTCGGTTCAATCGGTAGGTTCAAGGGGCTACCCCAAAGCCAAAGGATCAAATAGCCCTTGCAGAGGGCAGAAAGGGGGAAAATGGACCAATTAAAAGTCCCAAAAGAGCAAAGGGATTTCCTTTGATAAAATGAACAAGACAAAGAGACAATTCCTTCGAGGAAATTTTTCAAAAGAATTCCTTCAGACTTTTTCCTCTTAAAGAATTAAAAGACCAAAAAACAAATCAAAACCCAGTGGAAAGATTAAGGTAAGAAATGAATTCTTTCAGACTTCTGTTCGAAGGAATTCCTTCAGACAAAAATTCCAAATAAATTCAGAGAAGCAGCGGGAGGAAAGCCCAAAATAATTTCTGAAGGCCAAAGACAAAGCAGTCAAAACAATTCTTGCAGACTTTTTATTCATGATAAAATGTCCACAAAAAAAGTCTATGGGAAATCTCTGAAGGACTCTGAAGATAAAAGGTCATCGAGGAACCCCAAAGGGTAGGTGCCCTTGCAGGGGACTCTTAGCTACCAAATTAAAGGACACTTCCCTAAAGTCGAAGGGTCACCTTCCCTTCGAGAGGAAGCAAAATAAGAAATCCAAAGGAAGCAAGTAGCAGAAAAGGCCAAATCAAGAGAAAGTCAAAGAAATTCCAAGGGGTGACGTGCCCAAAAATGTCAAAGTCAAGAATCATGAACTATCCATTGGAAATTCAAACGTAGTGATGGGTGCGCGAACGTTAATTTCAAGGTTTGTAAAATAGCCATTGATTTTGAAAAGCCTTAAAGAAGAGCCAAAGAACTTAGCAACCCACTAGAATAAAGAAGCTCGAAGGCCATCCAAAGACTACCTGAGGGGCAGATACCCTTGTGGGGGGCTCTTCTCGACCCAAAGCAGACCATTTCTCAAGGCCCTAAAAGGCAGGTCTCCTCTGAGAAAGACCAAACAACAAAGCCTAAGGAATTACTGCAGAAAGTGACGTGCCCATAGATTTCAAAGTCACAACAATGAAATAGCTACTGATCCTTGGAAGTTTAAGCATAGACTTGAATGCATTATAAGGCTTTAATGCCAAGACTAGCAAGAATCGACTAAGGAACAGAGCATCAAATTGAATCAAGGACCTAATTCAATTAACCAAGAAAGGAGGAATGATGAGGAAGGATCAAAAACATTTATGCATTAGATATGTTTCTAGAAGCAGATCACCAGGTGGACATCGAAGGATGCAAACATTCCATAGCGTGACCCATTTCTCTGCATTGAGAAAAGCAAATGGGTAAATGCCCCTAAATTCTAGCATGTCTTCTTAACAAAATTCAATGCAAAAAGATGTGTTACTATTTCCAAGTCCTTCTTGAAGAGGCTATATAAGGGACTCCCTTGTTATTGTAAAAATGGATCTCTCTCTGATAATCAAAAATGAAACTCTGCCCAAATTGAAAGGTATTACTGAGACTTTAAGCTCATATTGTTGATCATATTTTGTTATTGGAATAAGAAAGCAAGTGACTTTTCAGACTTTGTGCTATGATATCTTTGTTGTTGAGTAAATTGTTCTTATGTCTTTTTCCTTAATATATATTTATGTTCCTTTAATTCAATAAGTAGAATTAGTGAAAGTAGTCAGGAAAGCGTCTTGAAGCTAACTGTGGAGAGACTTTGTGCCCCCACAATTGCCTCTAGTGTGTTTTCTTTTTGTTTCTATGTAAAGGACCTTGAGATGACTTTGTTCCCTCATTGTCCTTTGTATATCACTCTTGGGAAATTCAAGTAGAGACTTTGTGCTACATCTTAATTTACTAGTTACTACATCCTTGGTTACATTTTGAAATTACTACCAGGAGTATTCTTGTGGTTTGCTGAATAGAGATTTTTAAAGAAGAGGAGTGCTTTCTATCATTTCCCTTGAGATTTTTCCTTTGATTTTCACTAATCATCTCTAAATAAAGAGAGATGGATGGTTTATCCTACCCTTGAGTATTATTTTCTATATATATATATATATATATCTATAGGGAACTTCCCCTTGATGAAAGGAGAGATTAGTCCCCTTTTGATGTGGTAAACCTACACATTTGGATGACCAATCTTCCTAATTTGGATGATCAGACCTATTTTTTTATTAGTACGTTGATCGATAAAATATTCAACCAGCACTTAGGAGCACACAAGATCATCATACTAGTAAAAGTAAATGACCAGGGAGATTTTCACATATTTTTTCTAGCCCTCAACACATCTATCTATCCTAGAGAGTGTTTTCTTATTCTATATAAAAGTAATTAGAGAACCTGGTAAAAATAATGTGTATATGTTAATACTATCGCTACTCGATGTAGCTTTGAATGAGCATAACATGTCAATATTATCACTACTCCATGAAGATCCTGAAAAGTATGATGATGAGTAGGAATGATAAACATAAAGTATATAAAATTCATGGAATATTGATCCATATGGAATCTCCATCTACCGTATACATACATATTGCCATATGACTAAATTTGATAAGTTTTACCTATCACATCTCATATTAAATAAGTTCAGCTATCATTCTAAGTTAGTATCAATAATTTGAGTTAATGTGAGGTTAAGTAGGATACCATCTTATTGCTTAGAACTGACATTACCAATTTACCACTCTTCCCTTAGGTCTCCACGACCTAATGATATTAAAATGTGCACAATAAATTTCAAAAAATCAAAATTTTGTGTTATTAGATCATTGAAAGCAAGGCTATATGCTAAATTATTCTATATGTTTTGTCATATAAAATAAATCATACTATCAATCTATAATTACATTAAGTTACTACTACTTATACATATTAGCATCATGTTTCACAACATAATTTATTCTATTATGCTTATGATTAAGAAGGAATAATGTGATATTAACATAACATACATCGACCAAGAATCACATGATTATTTTAACTTTATAAGGGAATAAATAATTAGTATCTCCTTACTTGTTCAACTGGTACACAACAAGCTAAAAGTTTATTCCAACATATAGATTGTAAGATGTACCACACCTCCTATACCTTACTTTTTTCATACAAAAGGTATAAAATATATATCTTTAAAACAACACACATTAAGCAAAAGAAATCAGTATCAATCTATACAAGGGTGAATAATATTATACTAATTATAATCAACTTATAATTCTTAATATATAAATCAATGTTTGCCACCTCTCATGGTCTTAAAATCATAATTTAGATCAAATAATTACTCTAAAGAGTTATATGTAAAAATTAAATAAACTCCTACATACCTTCACCTAGTAAAGGAAAACACTACAACTCAAAGTTACCAAACACTACCTACTTACCCAATCTTTTAAGTATGGTATCTCAATCTACTCTCATAATCAGGAGACATATATGCCATCATAAATATGTGTCCTTCCATCCAATCTTAAAACTTATCTATCACCAAGATTAGAAAAAAATCTCCCATAATCTCCAAGAGTGTACAGTCAAACAACATTCAGAAACAATTCTCATTTAAGATAATACTAAATTAACATCATGTATAAAATACTCCTTCCAATAACATAACAATAATTTGGCAATAGAACAAGATGATATCGACGCATCACTAAGCCAGCTAAGAAGGATGACACCAAATATCCTAAAAGTTAAAATTACATAAGCGAACTCCTAACATAAATCAATTATCAAGCAATACAACAACACTCTATTAAGAATATTTCCACTGCCCTAGGTGGTACTAAAATAAAAATTGTCTTATAAGATTTTCCACTCCTGGGTTTGGTAAATAAAATATATAAAAACTAAATAACACAAATTTAAGAGAATCATCCCAAGCTTATTAAACAATCACAAAATCAATGTTCCACATACATTTTATGAATGTCATAAAACTCCAATCATGGTGTAACATGGTTCCACATAGAGACACCACAAGTCCAAATTCTAGTGTAACACTTCATGACACTAAGTTCACACCAATGAAAAAAGGACACAAAAATACTAATGGAATCATTAGGTCTTAGTTTTGAGCCATTGCTCTGATACCACATGTAACAACCCTATTGGATTAGACATAGAAATATGTGAAACTTTTTTCTATTAAACATATATACCATAAATAGATTACACCTCAAGAATTTAAATATATATCACATATATATTCAAGTGATAATAGTAAGTACAAATTACATCTTATATCATAGATATCTAATGCCATGAGGATGCTACAAAAATGAATATAGAAAGAAATACAACTTAGCCATGGTTGATAGAACTTTGAAATCTCTGCTGCCAATATATAATAATAAGTAATTATAATTCTTCATGACAATACTCAATAATAATATTCAATATAATACAATTTACATAATTTAGATACTTGGCTCCTTAGGGTATGAGTTATTTGAACTCTCCAATATTTATGGCAATCTCAACTATCATCTCAATAGTAGTAGTATTTTGGGAAGGGAGAGCATCATCTAAACACTTTATCACACCAAATATGGACCAATAATCCCCTACATAAATCTCATCATGTAATGGCCCTCCCTTCATAAATGAGTAGATAGTGATGGTGCAGGAATCCAGAGAGACTAACAAGTACCTGTGTGTTGTATGATTCTAAACTAAACATGAAGTGCATCATAGAAATCTATTCTATTGCAATATATCACACTAACATGTGAACCATAGTCAATAAATGATAATGTTTAACTAATCATACTTTGGCCCTAATATTTACAAATAATAAATGATAATGATCTAGATCAATCAATTTTATACACACCACTTGATCAGATTGCCTTCATCTAACATTGTAATGCCAGTAAACTAGTTAAGTCTATCTCACTCTTATGTCTCCATTAGCAATATAGATTGGCCAAATACAATTCAAATATAATATTCATCAACTTAAATCCTACTAACAAATCCATCACATGACACATTATACATAGGAATAATAAAAACATACATTAATTCCATCTAACATATCCATATTTTCATAATCAATCATATGAAGTAGTCCCAAATAAATGGAAACAAAAGCATTACATAAGTAAATATACATATAATAAATCAAAACATCATTCCCACATAACACAATAACATTTCAAAACATCATTTACTAAATTCTCAGAGTTTGTATGCATGCATAGACAAGTCTATCAATTATAAAACCACACGCTATCCATAAAAAATATTAGTATATATATTATATATAGATAAATATGAGTTATTTATAATACCTACAGTAAGTACCACAAAGGCATAATACACTTCTATACTATACTACCCTATGATATCCCATACTACCATAGGTTCCCAACTACATAATAACACATATTAAAACATATGATTTCAAGAATCCAATGATCCATATAAATAAAAATAAGTAAACAAGTGCAAGGTTATACCATCTGAACATATCTTAAATTTATATGACAATCTGGCATTAAAAATTACATAACTATAAACATACATCACAATGCACCATTATATACTTGATATAGCCTAACCTTTAAACATATTAGCAATATCCTAACATGTAATGCACTAAAATATTCAATGAAGAATATATATAACAACAATCAACTAATCATTTATAGAGAAATACAATTCACATAAACCCATTATGTCATTCATTTATACATTTTTTTCCATTCTCTATAATATTGTTCGAAAAGATTATAGTTTTCTGGTTTCTTAAAGACTAACTCAAACCATTTTTTAAGAGTATAAACCATATGCATGAGTAATGTGCACCACAAGTAGTTATTTCAATGTTATAAAAATATTGAACCATTGTTCATTTATACTTTAAAACAAGATATTCATATAGGTATTTATAACCCTATTCAAACATCTCATATTAGGTACTTATCTCCAGATAATGAAGACCCAAGATAAGTTGTAAATATGCATCTACCATTAAATGCCAAGTTAGGAGACTAGGACACAAATATTAATTTTTCAAACCCAAACCTTATATTTTATATACCCTTAGTACCTAAGATGCCTCAGGTAACAATATTACCTTTAAAAACAAATACATACAATTAGAGTCAAGAGTGTCAAACATCGCATAATCTCTATTATATGTTAAATGGGTATGATGTTATTAATCATTTGGGTCAAAATAGATGTCTAATATCCTCCATGATAATGTGAGTATGCACATAAAATGTATATATTTAATCATATTTCTATAATTATTATCCATCTAAGTAATTATAAATAGAGGAGTATACTCACTCATTTTAGCATAAGTTTGTAAGCTATGGTATCTTATGTTATTTTCCCAACATCATCAATATGTAGCTAAAAATAGTTTTACATTTGTGTAATGGGTTTTGGTACTTCTAGTTATATAATCAACACATCGAGGTTAACAACAAAAGATCATGTGTTGCACTTCACAATATACACAAGTAAAGCATTATACGTAAAGTTATGTTGTTTACATAAGCATTAAGGTGAAAATATATTCTCTATTAGTTTTTATAGAATATACCACAAAATCATATTCTTATTAAGTTATATCTATTTCCTTTAAGGTGAAAGTAGTTTGTATTAACTATACATAATTAAAAAGTAGAGAGATTATGAACACATAGTCTATAAGATCATTATACTTCACCATTCATTAAATGTGTGGGATTCAATATATCACAAATGTATAAATTATCATGTTGAAACACACCATAGACACACAAGTGTTTGCTATAATATACATACACTTAAACACAAGTAAATAAATCCATTTATATAATTATAACGGTTTGGTTTATTTTATATATTTATATGTTGGTTATAACTAGTGAATAATATTGATAGAAAAATACTATACACCATGCTATTAACATATCTAAGATGACAAGTATCATTGTAATGTCACATGATGACACTCTTCAAAGGTATTCTTACCATACTTATGTAACATATCTAAAATATCTCGTATTCACCCATCTCATGATGGAAGATACCTTAGCCACTTCTCAAGGTTGGTATGATTTCCAATGCACAAATAACCAAACATAAATTATACTACTAACTAAATGTGTGTCTTTCTTGTCAATTCAAAATAATGTAAAATCACATATTCATTATGCAATGTATAATGAAACTCATGATAGAATATAAAATAGTCACTTTCATGATATAATTGTTAAATGTAGGAAGTAGGCATGAAGGGTTCAAACTCTAAAAAAGAAACATGATGACTATAAATATACATTATATATATGTCCTATTCAGACATGGATATAAATGCATATATGAAGTTTGTTGAAAATACAGAGGGGTTTTCTGAGTCTGTTGAAATCATTGACTAAAATAGAATGTAGTTCTGCTTGAGTTAAAATAGTTGAGATAAAAAGAATCGTGGCAGTGTTGCTCTTGGGCTGAGTTAAAGGAAATAAAAAAATAGAACTTGCTCTGTATAGATTTAATGGGTTGATTCACTTTAAAGTGGAAATATAATATATATTTAAGCTATGTTCAAACCCAAATCACCCCACCTATTTTTTGAAAGCATCCTAGCATGTAGACTGACTCTTATTACCAAGTCACTATAGATAAATAACTAATACCCTTTGTTGTTCTATATAATCCACTTAAATTTTTAAACGAGCAATACTTTAAAATATGAACTCAAAGTCACTTATATGGATCCAAATATCCACACAATAGACTTATTTAGTAAGTATTAACATCTTATGTATTATGAATCAATACTATATTTTTATATATTATATTCCACTTAGGTTGAGATTCATATGCGATATATTGATATCATATGATATAACTTAGAGATATGATATAACCATATTAAGATAGGATGTATCCCTACTATATTCATTATAATATAATATTATATTTGTACATATCAAAAATATTTTTTTATAATATAAGAACATATATTACATGAAAATTATTAAAACATAATTCACTACATGTATTACATATCGCCATCTACGTGTAACTAATATATTATGTATGTTTTACTATATTGATACCTATATGATGCTATTTATTATCCATATCTCTATAAATATAATCTTATGACCATTTATTAACACACCAACTAATAGTTCACTTCAATCGGTCTGGGGCTTCATTAGGTGGACTCGTAAAGTTTAACATGATATAAAAGAATACATAACTATATAATTCTCTATCCCTATAATAGTTCTATATATATATATATATATATATATATATATATATATATATATATATATATATATATATATATATATATATATATACATATATATATATATACATATATATATATATATATACATATATATATATATATATACATATATATATATATATATATATATATATATATATACATATATATATATATACATATATATATATATACATATATATATATATATATATACATATATACATATATATATATATACACATATATATATATACATATATATATACATAGATATATATATACATAGATATATATATACATATATATATATATATACATATATATATATACATACATATATACATATATATATACATATATATATATACACATATATATATACATATAGATATACATATATATATATATATATATACATATATATATATACATATATATATATATATATATATATATCACATATTTGAGTATATATCCTCTCTTTTTTAATAATAACTACACATAGTTCAACATGTACATAATTCTAAGCAAAATATATCCATAAGTCAAAAACACCACCTACCTGGTACTGGTTTCCAAGTCGAAATAGTATGGTTTATGAAAGTTACTCCCTTTTCTCTCTTTGCACTACTCTCCTCCACTTTGTATACCCTCTCTCCTTTTTTTCTTCTAACTTTCTTATTTTTTAAACATGAGGCATTACTTTTCTCTGAGTTTTATTCCTTATTTAATTTTTATTACCTTTTTCTATTTTTAACATGGTTTTATTTATTTAAATATTATTTTATTTATTTATTTATTTTCATTTATTTATTTATTTAATTTTTTATCTTTATTTCTCAAATCATATGATTTAATTGAAACTTTATTCAAAATCTATATCTTTCTTCTTTATTATTTTTAATCTCAAACTTTTTATTTTCTTTTTACCCAAATTTACAATGATTAATGAAATTATTAATTATAATTTAAAATTTCCATAATAATATAATGATTAATTTATAAAATAATAATTGGAATTAGTCTAACCAACCAAATCTCTAAGCATTCATGGCCACATACAAGGCACACTAGACAAAATCTATGCAACCATAAAAACATACTATCAAACTATACGCAAACATATATCTATTTAAAGAAACATTAAATACATTATTTTAACCATTTAAATTATGCACTTAACATGAATTATTTATGCAATGTGTGTAGGGTTCTTGCTATCTCTCTATAGACCTTCAACGTCTCCATCTACATCACATTCTCTGATGATGCTCTCCCTTCGATATGATCGAGGGAAAAATTATCCTTCATCCACCTCAAAATTCATAATTCATTAGATATTTTCACATGATAATCATAATCCACAATATATAACTAAATCAATACGTTAATATGCTTAAAACATAAATGCATCCATAAACCAACTCATAATAAGCAATCATATATTTACATCTAACTAGGCAATATTTTGTTATACCAAGATAGTATAAATCTCAATATTAGTAAAAAATATAACCAAATATGAATTTTTTAATTTCATATATCCACTAGTAATCTACAAAGTTTATTTGATGAGGACTCAGGGTGTAACAAAATTATTTGTAAGTACTTTTCACATGTTTATCATAAGATGCAATAATTATTATATGTTTTAAATTGTTCATAAACTATAATAACTATCTAAATGACAAATCAATTTCCTAATAATCTTTAAAATCCACTCTAATTTTTCCAAATGTTAAATTAACCCATATATGAATCTATACGTCTATTAAGGACTCTGTCTACATGTTTTCTTGAATTTCCTAAACTGTGTTAGATTGAGAAAGAATTTATTAGACATTAAAAATCTAAAAACCTTGATCATTCATGAAAAATGAAATATCTTTTTTATTTAAATGAGAAAGGGTTTAGATTACTTTAGTTGTGACAAATCATGTTCTCATACATCAAAATAGACCTTGCAAAAATACCCTTATTTTTTTATTAGAGACAGTCTTTAAACTAATTCTTCTTAGAATGAATTGATAAAATAAAATATAACATTATAATCACATATAAATGAATATTAATGAGACTCATGCCGTATAGGATACCTATTTCATGATAAGAGTTTTCCTACTTAGTCTTATTTTGTCATAATTTCACCAATACATAGTTCATAGATTTTTTAAGTCCTTAAATCTGCTTCTTTATACCAATTTTAACATGAAAAAAACTAAATTCATGATTCCTTATCTATCTAAACATTCTCATAACATTAAATAATCCATGAACCTATTCTATAGTTCATGATCACAATCATTCATGCATCATTTCAACCTTGATGAGTACCCATTATTACTGACTATCACAATACTATCTTCAACATAGACCTATATCAAACATTTTAACGAGCCTTTATAATGGCCTCAAAGGCATCTCAGATCATGATTTACTCAATAAACACTTAAAATATAATAAAGAAGAGATCTTCCACACAAAACAACTCACTCTTTTATCATAATATGTAATAATTATTATACACTTTTTGAAATCCATTTCCTTGTTTTTTGCTAATTAGTGAATATAAAAGATTAATATATTCTGATTATGTTAGGGGGGACACTTTAGAAAAGAATATGTTGAGATTAATCCATTTATATTGAGATGTGAGTTTCACAAGTGCATTACAAATATCAAAAGGCAGCTTAAGACCATACAACATCATAAAATACAAATTGAAATTGAAATCTACATGGCTCATCTTGTAATTAAAACTAAATAAATTGATCAATGCATATACAAAATTTAAATTATCATTTAAAATATATTTTTAAAAAGAAAACATCATTTTCAAATATTATAGAATAGATTCACAACCACTCAACTACATTCTCAACCACTTTCTTAGTTACTATCTCAACCACTTTCTTAGTTATTATCTCAACCACTTTATTAGTTACATTTTCAACCAAAACATCATTTGTGCCACTTGTATCATTCAATATCCTTTTTCTTTCAAGTTTCCTGGTCGCATAATTAATATGACCATGATTTTCCTTTCTTTTTTCCCAGCATCTCTTAGAGAAAGTAAACTTTGATTGGCAATTGTATTCTACTTAAGTAAGGCATTAGGATCTCATCCTTGCTCCTTAATGAATTTTTAGAGTGTGTTGTTCAATTTATTCAATAGAACAAACTTCTCTTTGAATTGAATGACAAATAATAAACTTGTTCATGTATTTTTCAGATACAAATTGAGGACCTTGACTACTTTTTTCAAGTTCTCATATTTGGCTTAAAATTTGAAATAAAATATAATTAGATGTGAAAAAAAAAATTATGACATAAAATTTGATTAAAATGAAGATATATTATCAAATATTTTTCCTTCTCTACATTCATAATCACAAGAAAGTTGGTGTCTTTCACCCATTTATTAAAATATGCCTAGGCTTCTACGTTCAAATTCTCCAACTTGTTAAGCACAATAGTCAACACATGATCATTTTAACTATTACTAACATTAATTGACATAGATTTAGCTTTGGTAAATAAAGAATCAATATTTGTGGGTTCATGTTGTACCAACGAAAACAAATTTTTTCACTAGGAGTGGTTGTGATAAAAGGCATTTATTTATTTTATCAATGCCTTTGCCTGAAACACCCACACATGTTAATTTTTTTCATAATTTACTCCCTCTTGAAGATTAGAAATAATACTATTTGATACCAAATTATTTAGTGGAAAATATGTAATGGCATCATTAGATAGGACAACATTCTCTATTAGGGTGGGATTGTGGGGTGAAGGTTCTTCTTGAGCACTCACATGAGAATCTATTGATGCACCCTAGATAAAATTATGTGGATTAAAATAAACTATAATAACATCACCACTTTCAATCCCCAAATATTCCTTGTCAAGTTTAATATCATGTAAATAAGTTAATCCCTGCACACTCGATACACCTATAATAAAAAAAGTGGGGAAATTAAAACATGATAATTGTAGTGTTGTAGTTGTTGATCTACTAGTTTTTCATGGTTGTTGTAATGGAAGAGTCTTCCCTCACCCCCAAACTAAGTTTGGGGGTGGAGGTGGTGGAATAATGTTCCTCAAATATTGAGGATGCCCTACCAAATGTAAAATATTTTAGAAAAAAATAAATTTTTATAACAAAGTTATATTCTAATTTGAAACTAAAGGTTTAGTACTTATATGTGGAGCCAATGTATCCTTAAATATTTGTTCAATATTGTGATTGATAGGGGTGTTTTGAGCTAGTACATTACGTAAATTTTAAATCATTAAAAACTATAATAAAAAATTTAAAATATATATATATATATATATATATATATGCAATGTAAAATACCTTTCATATAGGGTTCAGAAGGAACAATAAATGTTGTGGCTTATTTTGGTGGTGGTTGTTCCATCATCTATATTGCTACCGAGTCAACTGCAATAATAAAACCAATAAATAAAATAATGCACTTGAAAGTTAAAATATCAATTTAAATTTTTAAATAAAAAACATGCACATGGAGATGATGCTGAAGAAACTCTTGGACATTTTGAAATCCAAAATGATTTTAAGGATGATTCTACAGACTCTAAATCTATAGATCCATCAACTTCACACTATCCTTTTGAGGTAGATTATTTTTGTGAGGCATGAATTCTTGATTTTAACAAACAAAGTTGAAACATTTATTGATATTTACCTTGGTAACCATTTAACAAATAAACAAATATTAAATATTATTCCAAAAAATAAAGTAACCTCCTGATCCTCTACAGACAAAGTGTTTATCATCATATTTGGATGAAGCACAATTAAAATTGGTTCTATTTGAAGGTCATATAAGGCCTCATAGTACAATGATAGAATAAAATTTTAACAAGAAATAGTGAAACTAGGATTGGTACAAGCACAATTTAATTCAAGCCTTATCCTAGTGGAAATAAAAGAGCACTAGTCATATCTCAAATTAGTTAGAGTACAAACAATGTAAACCAATTTCTAATAGGGAACATCTGCTAGTCTTTCCTAAAATACTATTCTCACTTGGAAAAATTGAACCATTATTTTTAAAAAATAATTAGTAACATCTTTGATGTGGATGCCCCTCTTCTAACTATATGAAATGAAAGAAAAACTAAGGATTTTACATCTCAAAAGTTAAATTTTAAATATAAAAACAAATTTATAATTATATACCAGTTTGACCAATGTGCAATCCAAAATCTAACTCCAAATAATTCTTATCATCATATGTCATTTTTTCTTTCAAACTCACTTGGGTTGCATTATGAAATAGAAGACCTGCCAGATTATGAATCTCTTGTAGAGAGGTACTAAATAAAATCATTATGGAATCCACATTCATAGTGAAGATCTTCTTGTTATGGTCATAGGAATACATGAACATTTTCAGTAGTGCATTGTTTATTTCATATTGGGGGATGTATAGTAGGCCACTAAAGCTTCATTACAAAATCCAATTATTGTATGCATCTAGATATTCCATGAACCTCAAAAATTTTGGGCATAGTAGGTTCTTAAAAATAAATTTTCTTTTCATGGATGGGGAATTAGTGCAGGTGGGGGCATATGGGGATAAAAAAATCTCTTCTACAAAATGTTTAAAATGAGGGTAGATGGTTAGTATTTATAGAATAGGGGTGACTATGTAGCTAGATAGTAGACCAGTTATATAGGTCACCCAATAATGTGCCTTAACATCATTGTTAGGCACTAGATGATCAAAAATCCATCTAACACAATCATCTAATGATGGACATCTGGTGTACATCAACTTCCATGAGTGATGAAATATATGGCTAAATCATTTAGCTCCACTGGATGACATAATCATTTGGCATAGCTTTTAAGCACAGTTAGATTACACAATTGGATGACACAGTCATTTAACATAGTCATTTAGTGAAATCATTTGGTGAAGTCATTCGATGCAATCATTCATCCTAGTTATTTGACACAATTGAATGACATAGATGTTAATGTACATGTTTGGTACAAACATCTGATATAAACATTTGGTAGATCCTTTCAGTGCAATCATTCAGCAAATATCTTATGGTATATCTAAACTATTGTACAAAAAAATAGGAAACAGAGGATTCTCCATTAGCCAAAGTGGATTCACCACACCTAAGAATCAAATTTCCCTATATTCACCAAATATTTCCAATAGGTTTTTTAGTAGGGACTCTTAAAATTAACCCAAAGGAGCTAATGACTATGAATACAATACAAGCAAAAATCAAGGTATAATAGATGATATAGAAAAGGGTTTTAAATGATTGTTTGGGATATCAAATATACTTAATTATTCATTAATTAGTGTTGGTATAATGTTTTATATTACTAATTACAAATAAAAACCCATGCATGTATCCCATTAACCCTATTTCAAAGGGTGTTATGAAAGTAACTGCCCTCTATGATATGCTCCTATCATGTGCACCACAAAAAAAAATATAGAGTTATGGGTTCAATTGACATTTAATATATTTTTATTACAATACATAGGGCATGCTATTCATTCATGTTCAAATTACTACATGAAAATTAAAGTTTCTCAATTTTAAAAGTTTCAAATAGAATATAGATCTATCTCTAATGGTGTGATTTGTATTCATGTTGGAAATGGGAAACAAAAGTGTCTAGTGAGACTTATTGTCAATGGTTACACATTTTATGTGTAGTGAGTAAGAGTTATTTGTTAAATCTATTCTTTAGTTGCAAAGGAATGAGCCACTTTTATTGATTCCACCCTTCACTTATTTTATGGAGTACTCTACACATTCAAATGAGATTTGGATCATACCACATTTTTAACTCAATGGACTTAATTGATTTCAAAAATTGAGACTTGACTACTCTCAATTTTCCATAGTTTCATCACTTCTCAAAATCCGTCAAAAATGGGGCACACACACTTATCCATTTTTAAGTAAAAAATTAGTAATAGATTGCATACTCTTTCATGTGTATACTTTATTTTCTCTCCTTTCAAATTCCAAATTGCATGTTTTATGTTTTAAATTTTCAAATATGGAAAATAACTACATTTAGTGGCATGGTTATAGGTTTTTACATTAATTCATCTTTCATGATCAAGCTTCACATGATAATTAAAAAACTTGTATACACACTTAGGTTGGCATCTAGTTTAGTATATAAATTTCACTTCATTACATCCCT
Organism: Torreya grandis; assembly: GCA_037957365.1. NCBI lineage: Eukaryota > Viridiplantae > Streptophyta > Pinopsida > Cupressales > Taxaceae > Torreya > Torreya grandis. The sequence goes on along the minus strand of JARHVA010007310.1, from coordinate 157,699 downwards.
AGAATAAAATGTGATAAAATGTAGACACTCAATATTAATCTTTAAGTTATTTAAATTTGTTGATCTCGACATCCTTACTTTTCATGGTCTAATCACCATTTTGTTAACTTGTAATATGTAGATGAGTAGTTAATATTCTACATATTTTATTACACCTACTTAAAACATCATTTAAACATCCTTATTTTATTTATATTTTTCTATCAGACCAATTATAGAAGCCTCTTTCCTTTTGAGATAAGACTATAATAGGTCAAATAGATATGCATTACAATCTTTTCCACTAATATGGACTTGTCCCCTTGTTACAATGGTTTAATTTTAAGTTTGCGAAATTTAATTTTACCCCTCCCATAATTTTATTGATGTTGGTTAGTATAAATATTTAAAAAAAATACTCTATATAAAAACACCAAGGATTATCCAAATCTATCTAGCAATCACTTGGAAAATACTACTACACATTGGGCAAAAAAACACTATTCCTCCTGATGTGAATTTTGAAAAAATATAATACTGATAATCCAAGTGTGAATTTATTTTACTTTAGGTTAAGGGAACTAATTTTAAATCATATAAATCAATATGGAGAGTAACATTTATATTAAAAAAAAGTCAAAATTCACACACTTACTCTAGGAGGGAGACTTACATAGGTTTGGGACCATTTTAGACAATCTAGGAAACAATCAAATAACTAGGGGTTTTCTCAGGGTATCTTGACTATTTCCCTAACCCTATTTCCCCTTTTTGGGATTTGATCTCTATTGTGTTATTTGTATAGTATCTAGGGTTTGTATTTTTCAAGTTTTCTATGCATCAAATCAGTGCACATTCAAACAATAAACCCTCACAAACTGTTGAGCACACCTAGACTAAAACATTAGTCTTACATTCTATAAGGATGTGACCACAATCAACAAGAATGAGGCCATAGTCAACAAATGAAACTGTAGTGAAACCCTATCCTCCTAATGAGACCTTGTCCTAACATGGTTTGAATTTTTGGTCTTTGTTGTAACACAACACAATGGTAATTTCAAGTATTTTTTAGGTCTAATTAACCTATATAAAGAACATAAAATGTTGTTTTTATAAGTGATGTAATTATATTATTATATGTACATTAATATCCATATTAGTAGATGTGTTGTCCACTACATTATTCCTTTCCCTCTTTCATGTGCTTTTCCCACAATAAATACATGGTATGGATATATTGTGAATTTATTGAGAAAAATTTAAGACGTAAAATGATGAATTCTTATTCAATGTGTCTAAATTTTTATGAATGTTTGTTAGTATTTGTTTGGGGTTATTTATTGAGATTGGGGTTGATGAAGGTTATAGATGCATAATAAAATTATATGGCTAGGAGTTGAGTATCTTCATTTTTATAATAAATTTTAATTCATATATGAATTATTTTTAAATATGAAAAATTAATATTTTTTTCTCTATGAAAATGTTTGATGTTCTCACCTATCATTAAATGAATAGTTATGTTAGTTATTAAAGAAATAAATGTTCTTATAAATTTTAAATCTTCATGTCATTCTATTATAAAGATTGAATCATAAATTATATAAGTTGTTTTTTTAATTAAAAATATATAATTTTAAGTTCTTTTTATGTTTTCATAATTTTTCATTTCAATCTTATTATTAGCTTGTATCATAAAATATTATGCTATGGAAAGAAAAAGTGATGTGGCTTTAACCATTATTTATTTATTTATAAAAAGAGGTATTGACATTTTCAATCTTTTTATTAGCTTATATCGTAAAATATTATGCTATGGAAAGAAAAAGTGATGTGGCTTCAACCATTATTTATTTATTTATAAAAAGAGGGATTAAAATTAAAATGTCAATTTTTATTTGATATTATATTTAAAAGTGGAATGAAGTTTTTGTGTTAATTTTATAATTGGAATGCTTAATTTATGTACATGTGATTATTGAAAAATAAGATTTTCATGATCCACATATATAAAAATTTTAATGTGAAATTATTATTTAAAGTGGGTTGAAGTTCATAACTTATATATATATAATATTTGATATTATTATTAAACATGGGTTGAAGTTCGTGTCTTCATTTGACAATGTGAGTATTTAATTTATGTACTTGTAGTTATTGGAAAATAAATTATTTTTATTTTATTCATATTTATTTCAAAATAAAATATTTATGTATTTTCTTGTGTTTATTGAAAAATAAGTCATGTATATATTACATACAATTATTTGATAAGAATCTATTTAAGATATTACATATATTTATGTGGAAATAATTTATTTATGTTTTTCTTTTTTTAATTGGAAATTAAGTTATTTATATATTACTTATCTAAAAATAAACTATTTTCATATTAGTTGTACAAATTAAAAATTAAGTTTTTATATTTAAATATTTGAAAATTCATTTTACAATAAAACAATTATGATAATTATTTAAATTATATATAAATTATTCTGGAAAGAAAAACCCTATTAGAATTAATTTACATATTCATACCTTTATAATGAAAAGTAGCTTCCACCTGCTAGCCATACAAAACAAGAAAGAAGTTTGTTAGAATAAAATGAAGTTTTAAAAGTTTAATTAAAGAAAAACACACCCCTATGCATTATTTCGAATGATAGAGAAGCTACAAGAAACCTTCGTTACAAATATATATTTCTACTTCAGATAATTTAATGTGTGGGATTAGGAAAAATCTCAAAATAATTTTAATATTAATGAATTAAAACGTAATTCCAAAGAAGTGTATTTGTACATAACATAAAAGTTTATGGATTCTAATGGGTTAAATGTGTTATTCAAATCCCGAAAGAACCAAATTTAGGAAAATTTGAGAGAAGCCTATTTGAAAGAATGGGAAAACATTAAAACAAGTGCCTGAATGTGGCATGAGTACCTGCCCCATGGCAAAATAAGGAATGGGCTTTGTTCTTTGTGAAAAGATGAATTTGGAATTGTGATTGTTAGAAATAACAATACAGGGATGTCAATACTTTCATTTTTATATTTTTTAAGCTAATAAGTTAGTTACAATTGTTTTTGATGAAATGCAGTTCGATATCGAACGGACAGCGATTCTTATCATATGCATGGGCTATTTTTTACCCAGAACAAATTTCTATTAGTTGTCAATGAAAACAGGTAAAAATAATTGCTTTTACCAAAAAAAAAACCAATACACCATGCAGGTACTCATAAACCAATCGTGTAATACTCCAAAGCTAAGCAAATTATTTTTGCTTATAGTATAATATAAGATCCTTCTGGAAAATGCACATTATTCCACCCCGTAATCGATTTTATCTTGTCCAGCCTACCCGTGTTAGGTGCCCTATTAACAGATCTGAAAAGTATTTCCTCTGCCTGGTATTAAAATTTCTTTTGGCAAATTAAGTAACATTTCTAATATATTACACCAAACGTACAAATCTACAAATGGAAAATCCCAGATTTTGCACCTAAAAAGAAAATGAGAAGTACCTTTGTCACCAAGGAGCCCTTATTAGTCCGCAACTGACACACTGCTAAGGTCAATCAAATTGTTTTCAGCTGGGAAGACCCTGAACTCAATTGATACCCTACCCATGTTTAAAGGATTGGGAAAGGAAAAAAACCCAATGAAATCATGAGATAAATAAAATACAAGAATTTCAGCCACAAAAAAGGGAATGCACGCAAGGGCGACTTTGCACAGAAGATGAACAAACATGGGAATGCAGTTTCAAACTTCTTGTGTGTTTCTTCAGGTAAATAAGAGTCTCTCTCAGATAAAATGAAAGTGTTAATAGGGATGGAACACCAGTTAACCTCTGCCTCAAATTAGTAAATCAAAGAAATATTGCCTCGAAGGTTTACTGCAGAAACATTGACATTTGGGATTAAAATTTTAGCAAAGGCAAGCCAGGAAGGTTTTCAACATTCAATTTATAAGTAAGACGGGAGGATGTCACAAAAAATGAAAATCATGGAAATGAAGCTTCTCCTGAGCAAGTCTTGGTGAAGTGTTCAATGAAGAATTGGACCAAATACAATAATTGAACAGCGATGCCATAATAGATAGAACAGAAGATTTTAGGGTCCCCTGCCCTTGGAAGAACACCCCCTATTCCTTGTGAAGAACCAATAAAATTAAAGAAGATATTAGATAAGTCCATTACATGATTGAAATACCAGATACATATCTTAAAAATAAAGAGAAATTAAAAAGGGTTATACAGAAAACATGTATTGAAAATAAATTATTCTAATACATGAATACCAATAAAAATTACCCTTCCATACAATGCAAAACTCGCCCAAACATTGAGAATAGTGATAGGGAGGTGAGTTTGAAACGTTGTTTAACATTTCCATTTCCAAAATGCTTTTGTGGGTGAGTACATTCGCTTGGTAGCCTAAAATTCTGAGAGGAAATGGAAATAGGTGGAGCAAGGCGGGCAACAATAAATTTGTATGGGCGCTAATAGGTATATATCTGAGTGATTAGGATCTTGCTCAATCCGGACAACCCTGACTGGAACTGCCATCTCCTCCACAGCAGCGGCCTCTGCAAACTAGCTCATCCCAGCTAAAAAACAAACAGAAATACATAAAATTGTATAAACCCTAGAATCAATATTTAGAGAGACCTGGGGAGAATCCATGAATGACCGGAACGAAGACAACCAAGTATAAAATCTACCATGTTTGTTGATCTGGCAAGTGAAACACATGCAAATCTTCCATGCACACTCGCCCCCTGCACATCCGCCCTGGTAACAACCAAGTAATTCGACATTGTTCTAAAAGGGGCTGGAAGGAAAATAAACATAATAAAATCTTCTGATTCGCTGCCTTCCGGAAGAACCATTAACTATTTAAAGGTAACTAGTAAAACCAATAAACTATTCCATGTTTACGCAAAAATTGCAAAATTATAACGTATTCAAGTTTCTATTGACTATGAAAGGCAAACACGTTAAAATAATCACTTTTCACGAAAACAAAATTACTGGATAGGTACTAAAAATATAAAAGGACTCTAGGTGGGAGGGGATTAGGAGATCTCGCTACTCCATAATATATCATGCTTTATTGTTTCAGGACGTGGGAATGAGGGTTGTCAGTACCACTACACAACATAACTCCCCTTCCCACGTAACACCGTGTTAGGGACGAACATATGGATTAGATACATGCATCGCGGAGCCCACCCAATGTGCACCTTATTTGTAAGGTGGTTAGGGGAGTCGTGGTATAATTTCCCATTCATAATTGTACAAACATAAAATGTAAAATTGATTAATGTTTGATGCTCAATCTTTATATTTAACATGGTCTATAAACATAGTTTTGGTCCATCAAAAACTTCGTCAAGCATACGAATATTAAATATATACACATATAAATTTATATATATATATATATATATATATATATTTTCATACAATTATATATACATATACATAATTGTGTATATATACATGCATAGGCATATGCATATGCATATATATGTGTGTGTAGATATATATATAAATATAGACACACACACACATATGAGATCAATGATAAACATAGTATTTGTAAAAGATAATATAATTTTTGTATTAAAATTAAGTATAATAAAAGATTTTTAAATCTATGAAAAATTATAAAACATTTTTACTTAATATTGTTTGTAGAAAAAGGAAAAAACCAAATAAAATATTTATATGAAATGTATAGGGATAGAGCTAGATATACCTATGCATAAAGGATTCCATGGGGAATGAAGATTTTACAATGAGTGGGAGGGAAGAGAGCTAGGGTAGGTCCTCACTCTTCAATACTTATCTTTCTTAAAATGTTTTAAGCTAATAAGTAATTGAATAACATATATCTTATCTATAAAATTTTATAATTATTTATTTAGGGCACCAAAAGATTTAACATCCCCGACCAAAACAATACAATAGTTGGGACGTTGCTTTTGATTTTTGTTACTATTATTTTTATAGAATGAAAGAGGCTTAAAGTAGAGTTACTCTTAGGAATAAATTAATTAGTTATTACTCTTTAGTTCCATTATTTAATTTAATAATATATATATATATGTAAATACACACATATATATAAATATATATATATATATATATATATATATATATATATATATATATATATATATATATATATATATATATATATATATATATGTGTGTGTGTGTGTGTGTGTATATGTATATCTGTGTGTGTGTGTGTTTTATAAATAAAATTAATGATAAGTATAATATTTATAAAAGATAATATATTTTTTATATTAAAATTGAGTATAATAAAATATTTTTAAATTTATGAAAAATCATAAAACATTTTTATTTAACATTATTTATAAGAAAAAAAGAGATGAAAAAAGTTTCAAGCCATGAAATAAAATATTTATATGGAATTCACAATATGTATAGAGCTAATATACCTATGCATAATGGATTCCATGGGGAATGAAGATTCTACAATAAGTGGGAGGGAAGAGAGCTATGGTAGGTCCTCACTCTTCCATAATTATCTTTTTTAAAATGTTTTAAGATAATAAGAAGTTGAATATCATATATCTTATCTATAAAATTTTATAATTGTTTATTTAGGGCACCAAAAGATTTAACATCCCAGACCAAAACAATATAATAGTTGGGACGTTGCTTTTGATTTTTGTTACTATCATTTTTATAGAATGAAAGAGGTTTAAAGTAGAGTTATTCTTAGAGATAAATTAATTAGTTATTATTCTTTAGTTCCATTATTTAATTTAATAATATATATTTAGATATACGTGTGTGTGTGTGTGTGTGTGTGTGTGTGTGTGTGTGTGTGTGTGTGTGTGTTTGTGTGTGTGTGTGTGTTTTTTTTTTTGGTGTGTGTGTGTATATATATATATATATATATATATATATATATATATATATGAGATTAATGATAAATATAATATTTATAAAAGATAATATAATTTTTATATTAAAATTGAGTATAATAAAATATCTTTAAATCTATGAAAAATCATAAAACATTTTTATTTAACATTATTTATAAGAAAAAAAGAGATGAAAAAAGTTTCAAGCCATGAAATAAAATATTTATATGGAATGCACAATATGTATAGAGCTAATATACCTATGCATAATGGATTTCATGGGGAATGAAGATTTTACAATAAATGGGAGGGAAGAGAGATATGGCAGGTCCTCACTCTTCCATACTTATCTTTATTAAAATGTTTTAAGATAATAAGAAATTGAATATCATATATCTTATATATATAATTTTTTATTTAAGGCACCAAAAGATTTCACATCCCTGACTAAAATAATATAATAGTTGGGATGTTACCTTTGATTTTTTAACTATTATTTTTACAAAATGAAAGAAGCTTAAAGTGGAGGTATTCCTTGAAATATATTAATTATTTATTAGTTTTATTATCTAATTTAGTAATCCATATAAATAATCTCCATGTATTATTATTGGTATTATAAGTTTTTATTTATCTAATTTAGTAATCCATATAAGTAATCTCCATGTATTATTATTGGTATTATATGTTTTTATTTGGTCAATTTGAGACCTTTTAATGGGTAGATAATTCAAAGTATTTTTTCGTAACTTTAAAAGGGTTATAAAGTAAAATTTTATATTAATTTTTATATTTGTATTAAATATTTTCAATTACCTTGATATTATGGTTATTGTACTTTGCTAAATTTTTATGATGTCTTTTCAAATGTAAATGAGAATTATGATATTTGTTAATTTTGAGTGTTACATATCTGTATCAAAGTTTGGGTTATAATATTAATAGCTATGTTTTATTTTTCTAAACGTTACTATTTTATTTTTTATTTTACATAGGATGGAATACAAGATAAGAAAGTTTACAAGTAGGAATCAATGATAAAAATCCACATGATGATTATTTGATGATCTTAGTGGGTCATGATTCACAAAGATAGAGCAAGAGATTTATCTAGAATATCAAGATCCATTTATAGATCCAATTTCTAATATACAAGAAGTTCAAATAAATTTGGAACCTCAAATTTTTTGGGTTCTTTAGTATCTCATTATGGTATAAGAGGATCATCTTCTCCCTCAGAAAGATGAATTTAGTGACTATTATACTCAATCATAGTTAGAGATTCATGGATTCATGCATGGTTGAGATAATTCTCATAGTCACTCTTGAGCCAAGTGTAGTCAATAGAGACACAACATTGATAATGAAGTGACACAGTGTTAGAATTATTCCTAAGAGAGTCCTCTTAGATGGAGGTCACCTTGATTTGACAATAATTGGTAGAAGTTAATTAGTGATGACTATCGAAATTCAAGATCCCCGATGAGAGATTAGACTTGGTCACAAAATCCTGTGCATTAAAGATAAGGATGGAGAGCCATGGTTGAAAACATCTCATATTTCATTCAATTATAGTATCTTATTTTTTTTGGCTCATTTGATGGAGCATAGGTATATTATTGCTTGAATAATGTCATGAGGTTGTTCAATGCCTCCTAACACTTCATAAATATCTATGCATATCTAGATACACATTTCCTAAGAGGTTTAAAATTATGATTTTTGAAGAAGGAGGAGGTTAATAGTGATAGTGACATTATTAACCTCACCTCAGATTAGTTACACAATTATTATATGAACATGTGTCTTGTTATACACTTTCAAAAAATAGAGTATTGATGTGTTTTATGTGCTTCAACATTGTGAAAGAATAATTTCAGAGAATGAAAATTTTTCTTTGTATCTTATTTTATTGAGGTTAAAGGGGAGATTTTTAAACTAGGGTCCCCAAACGCTAGGAGAAGTACAAAATAAGAAAGAGAAAGGGTATACCAAAGACCCAAGAGAGAACATAGACAAAACAAGGCCATATATAGCCAAAAGATAACCTAAATACAACTAAGAAACAACAATAAAAAGACTAAATAAGTTATTCCATATCTAGATTTCTTGACACATCATCCTAGTAGCTTTTCATCCTTTTGAGATTTGAATCAATTTGTAATAGCAATTTGTCTTTCTCTAGATCCTTGTGGTAGCTGCAACACTAAATTTATTTGCCTTTTCATTTACCGACAGACTTTGTGTCAAATAGATCACCCAAGTGATCTCTAAGATTATCTACAGTATGAGTCCCCTCATTGATGGTAGCTTATATACAATTAAAGAAGAAACTAATATTGCTTTTGATCCTCTCATTCTCATTCTCAAGCATTTCAACCCTAAACTGAATACTCTGCAACTGTTGGTTTTCTTGTTTGTCCACCTTATCTTGATGCAACCTATCATTCTCCTATTTTAGGAGGTTAACCTTCCCTTTGAGATCGGTTAACTCCCTCATAAACCATTACATGATGGATTTTTGAAGATATAACTTTTTAATAATTTTATCAGTATTTTCCTTTCCTTTCAAAGAACTGATAAGGGAATCAAAATTCTCATTTAAATCATTCTACTAATTATTAGGGTAAAGATTACATTATCCTTCACATAATATTTATCCTTCCTATTACCTAATTTAGTAAGGTTAGGTCTAGGGGTCTTACTAGTACTGCCCAACTCATTTTATTGATTAGAAGCTTCATTTCAAAGCCTTTCTTCTTCCACTATGATGAAATCCTCAATAGACTGCCCTATATTCCCCTTCTTATTTAATGGAATGTCTGGCTTGTTGAGAGACCTATTTGTGCTCCTCAGACATTTATTGATGCTATCTTGATTCTGTAATGGTTTCACCTCTAAAATTTTAGGACCTTTAGCAATTATTCTCTTAGAAGGTTGATCCTCTATATTCTTACTAATCTTGCCCAGGTACTTGATCCAGACCTTTTTTTATTTTCCTAATGTCCATAGGTTTGTCCTCAACAGTTTTATTCTGGGGTTGAGATAAGTTAGTGTTTAGATGGTTCATTCCCTTGAAGTATCTATGAATTAAAAATATAACCACTTCATGTCTGGGGGAAGGATAGTTACCATCTATTAATTTTAATATGGATGCTTCAAGGGAATGAAAAACACAAAAAGGAAGGCTTTAAGGCATAGCATGTCTAAATTAGTTTAGTAAAATTAATAAGTACCATCTAAGTACATTATACATACCTTCGAGTATTATGTATTACATCAAATGAAAGGCAGTTTACCTAAAAGGCCATTATGCAAAGTCTCCAAAATTTCCCCTTCTTGAAGAAAAATCTCTTTATCTCTTTTGAAATCTCTGGATTTGAAGATATTTGTTTCCTCTATAGTCAATATATTTACACATGTTATTAACTCCTTAGTTATTTATAAAATAACTCCATTGATGTTGATTATTTTGTTATTCCAAGCATTAACAAACAAGGTCAAAATATGGTTGTCGTGACCTTCAATCTTTTCCATAAAACCTGCAATGCCCCCAACTTACAAGACTTCCCAAATTCTTTCATTTTTATTAATCTTTATAAGCAATATTGGTTTAATTATGTTTGGTAAACACATATTTCTCTCTAACATACCTACAAAGGAGTGATAAATACTATCCCAACTCCCAAAGGCTCAAGGACCATCAAAATCCAGCATAGTCTTTTTGGTGGCTTTGGTGATGTTGAAAAAAATAAGAAGAATATAGAATGGATCTAGAAGCTTCATAATGAGTCATAAAAATAGAGTATGAATAAAAAGGGGACTAAGATTAAAATATAGTTTAAAGTCCCTAACTTCCTCCATCTCAACTCACGAATTATGAACATTAGGCAATGATTCATTTTTTATCCCTTGGACAATATCCATAGGAAGTTTTTCAAAATACATCCAAGTAAGGTTACCTAGATAAATCACACCCATATTAATGAACTAGTTCACTATTGCATTTCCTTCATGATAATTGTGTTGTATTTGAACTAGTTGTGTGGATTCAAGAATGGATATTGCTTCATCAATTACCAGATTAATGGTCCAACTAATAGAATTTTTCCTAGATAGATAATTCAATATGTTAAGGGAATCTCCCTCTACAATGAGAAATTGGACCCCAATTTATTGAGCCAATTTAAGACCCCTTAGGGAAGCCAAATCTTCAACCCAGTGATTGGAATTGACACCCATATCTCTCGCATAAGTTACCACAAAATTACCCTAATGGTCTCATAGAATGCCACCTCCTGTAGCAGGACTTGGATTCCATTTAGAAGCTCCATCAAAATTGATATTTATCTAGCCCAAAGGGTGGGTTTCCATTCATTTATTTTTTTGATCTCATCTTTAGGATCCATCTAACCCATATTAAAAGTATCAATATGCCAATTAAGAGAAATAACTACCTGAATAAGGCCTTTGCCTTTATTATTCAGTTTAATGTTGTAGCTCTTGAAGATGGCCTCAAAATCCTTTTGGATAACACTTTGTTGTTGCATTTATTTTCTCTCAATATTATATTATTTCACTCTCTCCACATGCTCCAAATGATATGGGGCAAAGAGAGCTTCCATATTTCCATGAGCAGCTCGTTCTTAAAGGGACACTCCCAAGACTGCCATAATTCTAACAGTGACCCTGCATGAACCCACTCCATATTGAATTTAAGGAGAATAAAAATCCAAATGTCCTAAGAGTATGGACAATCCACAAACAAATGAAAGACATTTTCATTATATTTTTTGTGCAACACACATCTGTTGATTAAAATCCAGTCTCTTTTTATTAGATTGTCCATGGTTAAAATTATTTTTAAAATAGCTATCCAAATGAAAATATTTAATTTTAGAATTAACCATTTATTCCATAGAGTCTCCCACTTCACATTAAAACCTAGATTCTATTCCAATAGTGAATAACCCAATTTAACTTGATATTGGCCATTGAAAGACTCCTTCCAAACTAGCTAGTGTTCTCTATTAATGATTAGTTAATGAAATTTTCTCAATAGATTATTTAGATTGTTCAAACTCAGAATGTCCTCTTGATTAAGGTTATCTAATGTTAAGAATTTCCAACTCTTGACACCTTTAATCCATTGTCATTAATATTGAATATTGTGACCATATTTATTCTTAATGCCCTACTACAAATGCTCTCAACTATCATTTTGACTAATGGGAATACCAATGACCTAGGTATCCTTCCAAAAATATACCTTCTTCCCACTACCAATTTGTGACTTAGAACTAGCATAAATAATATGTTTATTATAAATTAAAAAAATTTAGAAGTGTGAGCCCCTGAAAAAAATCTCTTCAATAAAAATGCACATAAGATCTCAACCTTCTAAATATTTGAAATTCAGAATTCTAGCCCAAGTGGTATTTTTCTTAACAAATATCCAAACAAATTTTTTAATAAGAACTTTATTCATAATCTGAAGATTCTTGAGACCAAGACCTCCATATTTTTTATGAACACAAAATTTATTCCAAGCTACAATATAGACTATATTTCTCTCTTCAGTTCCCAACCACAATAAATTCCATTGAATCGTTATTATCTTATCTTCAATGATCTTAGGAAGATTTAAAAGAGAGAGGAGATATACGGGGAGACTATGGAGTACACTCTTGATAAGCAAAAATATTCCTACTTGTGAAAACAACATACCCTTCCAACCTACAAGCTTCATTTGGAATCTCTCAATAAGCATATTCCACTCAAATAATGAAACATGATTACTAAATAGAGGCAATCCAAGGTAGGATGAGGGTAAGACTTTAATTTAGCATCCTAGCAAAATAACAATTTGATTTTATCTAGATGTTGGAGTATTAAATTACAAAGATAGAGATCTTGTCAAAATTAACTTCTTATTAGAATATTTTTCATACATTACCATAATTTTATTTAGAGTCCTAGCTTCTTGAAAGGTAGCTTCAACCAACAGATTTGTATCATCCATAAATTGTTGATGGGAGACAGGTTCTACAAAATGAGTTAGTCTAAATCCTTTTAGCGTAATTGATTTAATTGCTTTAGAGATGAATCTACTAAGATACTCAATCATGATTATGCATAATAAAAGGGAGATGGGACGCCCTTGTATAATTCCTTTAGCTCTTCTAAATAAACCCTGAGAAATGCCATTGTTAGAATTAGCATATAGGATCTAATGAATCTAATAGAAATCATGAACAAGAGATAAAATAGTAATAATAATAAACAATAATTGTATATCTAAGACAGTAATTAAAATGAATAAATAAATCAAATATGATCTATTTCTCTGATATTTTAATATTAATCTGAAAATAATGCACAATTAGCCATTGCTTATATAGAGTAAGGCATGCATGATAAAGATCAGGGAACTCACACAACACATGTAGCTCAACTGATATCTGAATAAATGAATAGTGGAGTGCAAATCTACACTAATAAGATACATGTCCAACATGTGTAAATGATCAACATAAGTTGACTACTAGTTAAGTAATCCTATCCTATCTTACCCTGAATAGTGGAGTATAACTCCACTGTAACAAGATAAGTGTCTAGGTTGAATATTAGCTAAGAAAGCTTATCCTATATGATTTAAATTATTCTCAATGTAATAAAATAATTATAATAAATAATAATTACACCAATATAAATAATAAATACAAGTCAATGCAATAAATCAAATAAATTCACCAACACCCCCCATAAGCGAAGCTTAGGTAGGGATATGCAGATAAGAGTCCTGATAATGTGTAGCCATATTAGGTACTCTATAAAAAAAGATGAGGGAAGGAAAAAACTTGAAGGAAAAAACTCATCCTCAAAATGAAAGTCTAAGAGAACCCCCCTGAAGAACTAATGTCCCCTAAAGAATTGATATCCCACACCCCCAAAAGAGATCACAAATGAAGATACTTGTTCTCAGTGAAAGGTTTGGTGAAAATATATATAATCTTCTCCTCCAAAGGACAATATTGAAGATCAATGATCTCCACCTAAATCAACTTCCTAATAAATTTCATATAGATCTCTATGTATTTGGTTCTCTGCTGATGAACCAGATTATTTGAGATCTAGATAGTGTTCTAGTTTTCATAGTAGATAACTGATGGCTTCCAAAATAGAACACCAAGCTTAGTGAGAATATTTTTAAGCCAAATAGCCTTAGTAGTGGCATTAACAGTGCCATGATACTCAAATTCTATAGATGAAAGAGCAATATCATGTTGCTTCTTGCTCTTCCAATAAATGGGGCCAAATCTAAATTAAAAGTTGTAACTAGAAGTGGACTTATTCATGATAATCGCCAGTCCAATTAGAATCTATATATCATAACAAGTATGAACATGTACCTACTATATAGTGAATCTCATATTTCATAGTGCCCTAAATGTAGCTCAAAATTCACTTATTTGATCTCCAATGAAGCTCATGTGGTGTCTACATAAAGCTTCAAACCATACCAACTACATATGAAATGTTGGGTCGTGTATGAGTTAGATAGATGAGGCTACCTACAAGCTGGTGATAAAATATGGCATCGACCAAGGGAGTGGAATAATGAACCTCAACTCTAACTATATATAAGAATGGAGTTGGTGTAGGCCTACAATTAGCCATATGAATCTGAGCTAACATGTCTATGGCATACTTGTGCTATGAAAGATTAATCTCAAAAGATGATTGTGTTGTCTAAATCTTAAAAAAGTAATGCAATAGTCCCATGTCATCATAAAAAACATGTCATGAAGTGTATTTCTCCTTGTAATAATGAGATCATCAACATAGAGCACTAATTACAATAGTGAATCCTCCTACCATATAATGTAGACATTCAGATCTGAGTGACATCTCAAGAACCCAACTAAGAGAATAAATGTGTCCATCTTAGAATACCAAGCCTTGGGGACTTATTTTAGACCATAGAGATACTTCTAAAAGTGACACACCAATGAAAAATCCTAAATGAACCCCTATGGCTACTCCATATATATCTCCTCATGAAGATCCTTGTGAATAAATTCGCTCTTCACATCCATCTGATGTATAACCCAACCATGAGCTGCACCAATAGTTAACATCAAGAAAATGAAATTCATCTTAGCAACAAGCGTAAAGGTTTTTGTATAGTCAATGCCTTCCACTTGGGAGAAACCTTTGACCATTAAGCATGCTTTATACTTATCAATATTTCTATCCACTGCAAACTTAGTCCGATATATCCACCTACATCATACTAATTTTCTTCCCTTAGGAAGAGGAATAAGATCCCAAGTGTTGTTCCTAATCAATGAGTCATACTCTTCTTCCATCACTGAATCCCACTCAACTGCCCCTATATATTCCTAAAAGTCTATGGATCAGAAGTTGTGGCAATGTAGGAATATGGAAGATCATGTTATGGCCATGTTTTCCTTCTATCTAATAGATCCCTAACAAGAGGGTTTGTATCCACCAAAGTTTTTTTAGCCCATAAAGGCATCAATAGGAAAGTATCTAGAGGAAGAGGAGGAACATGACCTACAAAACCATGTTGGCGAGATATTACCTCATCATCCCTATGAGTGAATGAAGCAAGAGTATCATCGTCACTACTATCTGATTATTCTAAGGAATAAGAATGAGAAATGTTAGAAGACAATTCCGAAAGACTTTCTTCAAAGTAAACACTTCTTTCTATAGTAATCTCATGTGAATCTAGATCAATGAGTCGATATCTCTTATCACCATCATATTATCCCACAAATATCCAAGTTTAGCTTTATTGTTTAAAGTGTGATGCTTATCAAAAGGTATGTAAGCCCATGCTATACTGCTGAAGACTCTAAAATGATCCACTGTTGGCTTCTTATTATACCAAGCTTCAAGAGGTGTTATCCCCTTTAAATATTTTTGAGAAACCCTATTATACACACACACGCACGCACGCACGCTCACACACACACACACACACACACACACACACACACACACACACACACACACACACACACACACACACACACACACACACACACACACACACAAGTAATTGCTTTTTCCCAATACTCAGGTACTAATTTTTTTGCATGAATCATAAAAATTGCCATCTCTTTTAAGAATCTATTATTCCTCTCTACTACACCATTTTATTGAGGTGTGTATGAAACTAAATGCTAAAGATCAATTGCTTCAAGACCACATAATAGTTAATAATTATTGTTCACATATTACCTCCCATTATTTGTGCGTAGGATCTTGACATACTTCCCAAATTATTTCTCTACTAGAGCTTTAAACTTTAGAAATCTATCAAATACTTCACTCTTGAGTTTCATAAGATGAATCCAAGTATATCTAGAATATTCATCAATAAATGTGAGATTATAGAGGGTTTTACTAAAAGGTAAAGTAGGTAATGAACCTAATAAATCACTATGAATAAGTTTAAGGACTTGTGTAGCCCTCCAAGCCTTGTCTTTATCAAACTTATCCTCTAGATGTTTGCCTAAGGCACAACCATGACATACACCCCCTTAAAATTGAATCTATGGAAGTCCTGTAACCATCTTCTACTGACTAAGCTATTGTAAATAGTGGTAGTTAAGATGACCAAACCACTCATGCCATAACTTGCTCACTAAATCAATGTGTGAGAGCAAGGCTATAGAGAAAGACTAAGGCACAAAGTGGGAGAATAAATAAAGATGAGTATTATTATCAACATTTCCCACTACAACTAAGGCATTATCCTATAATTTTTGGATTGAAATAGATTTGGGTGTAAACTCAAATTTCCTACCAGTATCAAAGTGGGTGATTTGATAGACAGAGAGAAGGTTAGCTGATAATTTTATAACATAGAGGACATATTCAAATACACTATTATCAACATTAACTATACCTTTTCCTATGACATATACCTTATAATCATCACCTATGAGAATATGTAGCAAGGAACTTGGTTCTAATCCAAAAATTTGTTCTTGATCAGAACCCATATGGCGTGAAGCATTTGAGTCAAGTACCCATGATTTGGGAGAATTTTCCATTGAAACTACTAGCATAGTTATCCCTTTCTTTGAATTTGAAGGAGTGTAAGAATCCTTTGATTGATTGATGTTATAATTTTTGACAATACCCTTAAGTTCATCAATCTCTTTCTTCCATCAATATTTTTCACTCTGAAACCCATTTTTCTAATAAGGGTAAGGAGTGCCAGTCTTTTTATATGATCCCCTTTATTATTAGTGGATTTATAATCTCCTTGTGAGGAAGATTGTTCCCCTTTATTCTTATCTTTTTATGACTTTTTCTAATTATATTTCTTATTTTTACTTTAACTTATATTTGATGCTGATGTGGAAACTTGCTTATCTTGAGGTTGAATTGAAATTAGAACTTGAGATATTGATGATTTAATTAGACCCATAGCTATTAACTTTTCATCTTCATCCATTACAATCTCAGAAAATACCTCAAAGGTGGGCATTTGATATGATATGCCCAATGTGAGTCTATGAATCTAAAATCTAGAGATAAAGAATGAATATTCAGGACCTAATTTCTGTAAGGCACTAAAAATCAATTGAATGTCTTTTTTATCAATTTTACATTCAAAAATTTGTGCTCTAAGATCTATGACTTTAGTGATGTAGTCTAATATTGTAGCATAATTTTTAAGATCCAAACTAATGAGTTTGTTGTCAATTTGGTAACCATGAACCTCATCTATTTTTCCAAATAATGATGCTCATTTATCCCAAGCATATTTTGGAGTTGTACATTTGTCAAGATGTAAATTCAAATATAAAGACATGTAAGACTGAATGCATCCAATTACTGTAGTAGTTTCAAAGAGAAAGTGTTTTAACTCTTTTGCATCAGCAGATAGAGTAAGAAGAGTTATTATGTAAGGCATATATCCTAGCATCATTAATGCATTCCAAGCATTATGTTCCATATGTTATAGGTGTATGCTGTTAATAGTGAGAAACTAGGATTCCCCGTGATGTAATTAAAAATAAAACATCACAAAATAGAAATCAAAGTACATAACACAACACAAAACCCCCCTAAATTACTTAGTTTTATCCCACCCAAAAAGGATTTGTTATCACTTTATAATTGAGTGTAGTTACAAGGATATATTATAATTATTCCAATTAATAAAAAGCTCAATTAGGCCCTCTAGTCTAAAAATACAAAAAATATGAACTTTATTACAAAAAATCTTGCACCAATGCATTGTGATTGAAAAGATATTAACTTTCAAAAAAAAGGACCTCAACACGAGGTCGTATGTGAAAGTTATGAGCCTCTGAAGTTGTAAAAATAAGGATGGGCAAGAGCTACTATAGAAAAACCAAAATTATAGAAAAATATGGAAAAAATTGAAAGTACAGTAGTGAAGAGCACAAAATTTTAAGTTATTTCAAAAAAAATTACTCAAATATACCTCCTAGTGCTCAAATGGTGGGCTTCCAAAGTTGCCCTTTCAAATTTGCTACTAATCTGTGAGGTTTGCTCTCTTTTTTTTCCTGACATAGTCCATATGATTGTACCTAAGATCAAAAAATAAATGGCTTTTTAGGTGACTGTGTCTAAATTAGACAAATTTTGTATGGATCTGTAGGTTTTGATGCCTTTTAAATGCAACCATGAGGTCCATTTTGCTTAGAAATGCTTTGATTTTCAGGCACCCACTAGATTTAGGATTGGTGCTTCTAGATCAAACCCTTGCCAATTTCACATCATGTGCTTAATATAGACAAAAATGTAGATAGTTTTGACTATCTCAGGCACTCTAAACTCAATGGTAAGCTCAAAAATTCTCCATAAATCTCCAATTTATGCCTTTATAACCTATATCTGTATATTTTTCTTTTGAATATTTAGAAATCTATAAATTCAAGATAGCTCTAGTACCATGTTAGAATTAACATACAAGATCTATTGAATCTAATAAAAAGCATGAATAAGAGATAAAATAGTAATAGTAATAAACAATAATTGTATATCTAGAATAATAACTGAAATGACTAAATAACTCAAATATGATGAATTACTCTAATAATTCAATATTAATTTGATAATAATACATAAATATCCATAGCTATATAGAGGAAGCCATGCATGATAAAGATCAGAGAACTCACATAACATGTGTAGTTTAACTGATATCTGACTACATGAATAGTGGATTGCAACTCTACACTAACAAGTTAGATGTCCAACTTGTGTAAATGATCAAGATAAGTTGACTACTAGTTAAGTAATCTTATCCTATCTTAAGCTTAATAGTGGAGTGGAACTCCACTATAACAAGATAGGTGTCTAAGTTGACTACTAGCTAAGCAAGCTTATCCTATCTAGTGTAAATTATTAATTAACATAATAAACTAACTAAAATAAGTAATTAGTGAACAAATATAAATAATAAATATAATTAAATGTAATAAAGCAAATAAATGCACTAACAGCCATTAACAAGCATTGAAAATATATAGGTAGAAATGCAAGATCTAATGATTTTTTGAAATTTATCCTAAAAGCCAAATTGAACCAACACTCTATCGAAGAACCTCTAATCTAATATATCGTATACCTTTTCCATATACAAATTTAAGATCATTTCAGCCTTATTACACTTATCCATTGAGTGAATATATTCATTAACAACAATTGCACCATCTTGAAGTTGTCTGCCAGGAACGAAGCCTCCTTGTTGAGATTGAATGATATTTTCCATGATTAGTTTCAACCTTAAAGATATTAGCTTAGTAATGATTTTATAAATATAATTACAAAGACTGATAGGCCTAAAATACAAAAAATTAATAGCCCCTTCCTTCTTAGGCATCAACTCTAGAAAAGTGTGATTAAATTGTTCTAACAATTATGTTGAAGTAATAAATTCCTTAACAAAAGAAACCACATCATCTCCTATTATATCCCAAAATTTTGAAATAAATCTATTCAAAAACAAATTGGGCCTAGGGATTTATCAGGATTCATTTTAGAAAGACAAACTTTATATCTTCATTAGTGGTGGTGGCTATAAGAACCTCATTATCCTCCTGATTAACTAATTCAGGGATCACATGCATAAATTCTTGCTCAAAACATATGTTTTTATTAAAGTCATTTTTGAATAAATTTTTGAATAAATTAACACTTTGTTGGTTAATTAAATTAGAATCAATTCCTATATTCCCTTTGGTATTAGTTATTTCCTTCATGGCATTATTCTTTCTATGTTTTAAAGCAGACATGTGAAAAAATTGATTGTTTCTATCCCCTTCCTTTAGAGAAATATTTTGGTATTTTTGTCTCTACATTTTTTCATCCCTAGCATCCATGGTATGATCTTCAAATAAGATTTATCTTTCCTTGTTTTACATATCAGTGTCATATTCATTATTTTCCATGTCTTCCATCTTTGAGATTTTAGATTTTAAAGCTTTCTTCTACATAATATAATTACCAAAAATTATTTATTCCACTGTTTGATTTTAATTTTCACATTTTTTATTTTTTTAGATAGATTAAACATAGTATAAACATTAACATTAAAGGAAAACCACTCTAGAATTTGATCATGTATGTCAGTGTGGGAGAATCACATGTGTTCCATCGTGAAAGGATATCTATTATTCATATTTTATTGATAAACAAATCTCAACTTAAAGGGGTTATGATCTGACCCAATTCATAGTAGAGCCTTTAAAAACAAATTATTTATTGTTATCCACTCCAAAGATACAAAAATTCCATCCAACCTACATAGAATAAGATTGTCTCCCAATCTCTTATTAGTCCAAGTATATTTGGACCCTCTTAACTCCAAATCTATCAAACCTATATTCGAGATGAGGGATGACAAATCTTTTGTGATATCAAAGTAAGAAAGGTTCCCTCTTTATCTACTAGGTGAAGTGGGGAATTAAAATCTTTAGCCATGATCCAAGGGAATATTTTACAATTATTACAAAAAGATCTAATATCTTCCTAGATTTTTCTACGAGTAGAAATAGAATTTGGAGCATATATATTTGAGAAGATCCATTATTTTCTATCTTTAAAATCTATAAAGAGAACAAAAAAATGATGTTGAGAGTTGAGAATAACATCCCCCATCATGGAATTGGTATGCCAAAATTTTATTAGACCACTAAAATCACCTGAAGCACTAAAACAAGCAGTTCAAACCTCACTCCAATAAGACTTCTTATGGTTCAAAAAAGTTTTTTCCTCTAACTTGGATTCATGAATAGATATAATAATGGGTTTTTGAGTCCTTTTAAAATCCCTAAAAACTTTTTTCTTTGAGTATCTATGCATTCCTCTGATATTCTAAGAATAAAGCTACATAATTAACTACCAAAATAGGTACCTCCCTTGAATGGTAGGATTTTTTGAAATACATCTACAATATCTTCCTCTCTAATTTTTTTGAAAATTTCTTTTTTAGATGATTTTCCTATTTTGGGGGGCATCTTATAGGCTTTGAATTTTATTCCTCTCCTTGTAATGATCATGGAAGTGAACTTTGCTTTGGTGTTATTCTTGGGAATAGCTACAATTTTTTGAGACCCCTTAACTTCCTTTCCAGAGTTTTTTGGAGAAATATCAACCAAGTGGTTTATAAAATCTTTCATATCTAAATTTTATGAGCCACTCTTGTTATTTACCCAAATTTTCATCTCTTCTAGCTATGATAATATGTCAAACTAATTCATAGAATGGGGGATAACTAGATTTGGTTTATTTGAAACATTGTTATCTATTTGAGTAATAAAGACTACTTCCTCCTCCCTTTTCGGTGTAGACTGATGATATTGCTTGGGTGTTGATTTGAGATTGAAAGGTTTTGGGGAATTCAAAGGGATAGTCAAAACCTATTCTTTTCAGTTATTATTACTTAAAATCTACATGTCTGAGACACTGTCTTCCCTTATTTTAGTGCCTACCTTCTCCTTATTGCTAACCTTTGAAATCTATGTATGATCGAATTCTTTAAAGGATACCCCCACTTTTATTTACTAGGATGTCTTGTTTTGTGTCAATTTAAAATAAAGTATACAAGATTTTGAGTAATGGCCCAACTTGTGGCACTTATCACACAAAATAGTTGATTTTTCAATTTATTTATTTTTTGCTTCTCATCCCAAAAAGAGTATGATGGATGATTGAAGAACGAAGATCTTGATTCATAAAAGTATTGACATAGAAATCTAATATGAACCAGTCTAGATTTGGATTTAGTGGTTGAATCAAAATCTATCAAGTATCTAAGTGATTTGGAAATTATAATAAATAGATCTTCCCACTAGTATTCAATTGGGAGTCCTAGAATGTGTACCCAAATCGGCATAAGGTTGATATTTTTAGTCTCAGGATCAAAGCCTATGTGCCATTTTTTTATAAAAGGCCTTAATTTCCTAAAAACTAGGGTCCCTCTTATAAAATATTGAAAAAATCTTCAGGATTTTTGAATCTTATCTAGGAGACACTTCAAGTGATAATTCGGGCGATGGTTCTACCCCAATTGGTGGCAAAACTTCTAAGCACCATAACTTTTATACCATAGCTCCATTTGAATCATCGTTTTAACTATTTTAAAGCTAAGAATGAGGAAAATGTGATGAGATGGCATGGAGATATGCTTAATGGTTTTTGACCCTCAAAAACCCAATGGATGTCTCCCAAATTTTAATTTTAATAGTGCAATCTAAAAATTGTAAGTTTCTAGAAATAGTAATTTCTCAAATTTTGTAATGTTGCAAATCATGGAAGTCAAACCACTTTATATCCCTCAAGATTGGTGACCTTCCACATCCTCCTCCTACCTTCAAAGTATGTATAAAAATAAATGTATCCTGAAAAGGAGATCAAACATCTCTTCCCAGAGATAAGCATATGTTTTCTATATATTTATGAGCAACAAAACATCTCTTCCTAGAGATAACATTGTATGATTGTGTTCTTGAATTATATTTTAGCCAAAATCTCTGAGTTTTAGATCATAATCTGATCATGAAAAAACCATTAACCATGGCTAAAATGTCCATATGCCCTTTTGAGTTCCATTTCTATCTAGCTCATGTTGTAAAAATATCAATGTCGGGTCTAGCTCCCATAAACTTGACTAACAAAACTTATTCCATTATAGAAGAGGCTCATATTATGAAAGGAATGACTTGAATGTGAATGTTTTTTTCATCTTTGATAGTTTTGAGTAGTTCAATAGGTAAAATCTTTTTCTTAGCCATAGAACCAAGTAGTTTTGAAATCCAAGACAACTTTCCTAACACCTCTATGGGGCTCATCTTGTCAGACCTATTGGGACCTTCTAGAAAGATTCATCTTGTCTAACCTTGGTTCCCTAAAATGCCTTCAAATCTACTTGCCCACATGATTCTCCTCTCCCTATCTCCATTGCCATCACCATTTCCATTTCCCTTCTCCCATTCAGAGTCAGGGTTTGAAATTTTTTCCCATTCCTATCTGTTATGTTGTCTACTCATCGTCACCAATACCCCCCACCACAACTAGGAGAGATGTAATATTATTATACATACTATTATTTTTCTTTGTATCTTATCCCTTATGTTTAATTTTCCTCTGATTAATAAATGTAAGTGGCATAATTTATTATAAAGATTAATTTATTGAGTTCACAAATGATGTTTAGCTACTTGACATTATGACTTATTAGGTGTCAATCAATAAGGCCTTGGTTAAAAATGAGTACCATAGTAGGAATAAAGAGGCCAAATAGTGGCTCAGAGGGTGTATTTAGGGGAAGTGAGATAGTAGATTTTAGGGAAATCCACTACAACCTAAATGTGTATTTAGACAACAAAAACCCTAGCATAAATACCAACAAGATATATTAGGCCAAAAACATCCCCTTCAAGGTCTAGAATGTTTGGAGATATAAAAGTACAATGATAAGGGTAGGCCCAAGGATAAATTAATGGATATTTATATAAAATGTAATGTTTGTAACCTTCATAAACTCAATAAATCCTAAAATTGGAGACAATAGAGTTAAGAATTATAGTGGTTCCTCTATCAAGTTGGTACCATGAGATGGACTTTTATTTCCATATTACCTCATTATTCTATGAATTTCCCAAAGAGACCTACATAAATACCACAGGGTATATAACATCAACTTATAAGATAATGGGTGACATTAAATGTTCCCACAGAGTATATGTTGTAATGAATGATCGATAGGGTAATCATTAGGCCACAATGGTATAAGTGATAAGCAGGATAAATGATATGAAAATATCATTTCTATTTAAGCTTATAAAATATGATGTTTTTTCATATTTAGTGGTATACTATTACAAACTAGTGGAAATCTTATAGTTGAATTTATGGGAGGTTGTGATATCTATTAGGGCTAATAAACCTATCATTTTCTTAGTTCATTATTGTGTGTTATATCTAAGAGTGTTTCCTAGCACCCTAAACATACATATTTTGTCCTATGGAACATATGATATACTTTTAGGCATGGATTGGTTAACCACCCAGATAGATCTTATTGATTATTATGCTAATTCATTTCAATATTGGGATGAAATGGATGTAGAGAAGGTTATCTCTATATCTCATTGACTAGTGTAACTTCATATGATTTGCGTGATGTACCTCAAGTGTAAAATGCATAAAGGATGTCAGTTATATGCCCTTATGATGAGAAACATATTCAAGGATTACATAATGAGACTTACTTAGATTCCCACCCAATTTTTGTGAGAGTTTTCTAATGTTTTTCCATATGATTTATTTGGATTCTCCCTCAATGAGATATTTATTTTACCATTGATATTATGCCTAGGGATGAATTGATATCTAAATATCCATATAAGATTACCATCTTTGAGCTGAAAAATCTCAATGGGTAAGTGTAGGGAAATGATGGGCTAAAAGGAGGTCTTAAGTGGACATGTTTTTCATAAAAAATAGAAAACCTCAACTTGTATGGATTATTTCAGATAACTACATTCAAAATGTGAAGATGTTATGTGAACATGAATTGTAGAATTTTGAATCTAGTTTCTAAACTACTAATTATTATTTTAAAATGGCCAAGCATAAGAAGGTCAAACATTATAAATTCAAAGAGGTAGTAATTTATTTTGAAAAAATATGAGTACATAGATTTTTATGTGCTCCACCATTATTTTAGCATAGTTTTATTTTGTTTTAAACCCTTTGGTGGAAAGCTAGATAAGATCATCTAGTTTGCAACCTATATTTTTTAACTTAATTAATCAAAAAAAAATTTATTAATTTCACAAGTCAATAGACCCTAAAATATGATCAATAATGTATATCCAAATGTTCACCCCCCTAACTACCTCAATAAATACTGAAAATTAGATTTTATTTTTTGAATGTGTATAGAATTAGGTCTAGCTTACAACCATATAATTTTATTTAGTTTGAATCAATGAATCAAAATATAATTAAATACCATCCCCATCAACATCCTTAATGCCCTATGGTTTGAAGTTACCAATAAATGTTAAAACCATCATGTTTTCACACGTGTATGATCTTAGTTTAGATGGGTGGATCTTAGTTAGCCTAATCCACAATCATTCCTATAGAAGGGGACTTAGTTGCATTAACGATTCTTTGATGGGCTTCCTAAACCATTCTTTCCTATTTTAAATATATTGCTTCCAAAAACATCCTCCTTCTCACTTTGGCTTTGTACACACCGTTTCAATGGAAGGAGACATGAATAGATTGGAACCCACCTCCCACAAGGAATGTCATAGCCAAAAAAAGTTTGGAAAAAGCTAAAACAAGGGGGTCTTACAAAGCTCATGGAATGAGTCATGGAACACAATGCATATGTTTCCCACAATTTTTTTGATGCTTGGAATAAGTAAAAAGTGACCATTCATGGAATCATAATTAATGTGATCAAGGAATTCATTAGTGAAGTGACTGGTATGTCATGTGAAGGCACCAAGGCATTCAAAGACAAATCAAAAAAATAAGAGCTACTACAACATTTTTACAGGATTAATTATTCTGTGTAGATGGATAAAAAAGGTTATCCATGGACTGATCTCCCATGCTACTAGCCTGACATTTGTATTCAAGTCATGCATTACATGATGCTTGAAGGTAAATACACTCTTATATTTTCTCACCATTTTTTGATGCTAAATCATTTCATTGGCTACAAAATTAGTCTACCTTACTTTCTACATAATTCCCTCAAAATCACTATCTTAATACATTAAGTGAATGACTCTAATCCCATCCTCCACCAAGGTGTGATTCTCCTTCTTATCAAGCATGGTCAGGAGGTTCCCCCTATGGGATATTACTTGGGGGAGGATTCCCAAGAGGACTCCCTAGTGGAGGATCCCAACATGGGATCCCAGCAGACATGTATGCACTCCCCTTAAGATATCCTATCCAAGTCACCCTGTGAGGACCTCCCACTTAAGTTATTTATTCCTGATACTAAGCCTATTTATCTCAATGTGAGCACCCCTATTGAGAATACCTAGAAATGGAAGGCCATCTTGATTGATGAAATAGAAAGGAAAAAATAACAACTAAATACCTTTAATGCCAAGGATCAATAAGTAGGGATGGACCTTACTAAAATCATTCAAGATTGGAACTCTTTGCACAAACAAGTTGAATCCTTAGTTCAAATCTTTGTTTAGTCTGTTTAAACCACCCCGTCCCCTACCATTCAGTCACCAAAAGTCTTAAGATCCCCTCCTCCAGGTTCCCCTAAGGGGGTTACCCCAAAATAGTGTTCCTTATAGGTTAAAGCAAAAAAGTTCCCCTACATGCTCTTCCCTGGTGAAGCTTCTAAAGGCCTGAGGAAATGCACTTAGGAAAAGGTTTCCAAGGTAAAATAGACCATCTCGATGAAGATTCATGAAGATGCTAAAGACCCTTTAGAGGGGGATTTCCTCCTAAATTTCTTTCTGGATAACCTATTTTTTGGTTCTCAGTTAAATATTGTAGGTTTTTGTTATTTTGGTTTGCCAAACTTGTTTCGGTGTGTTTAAATTTTTTTAATACACTTATGGTGGTTCCAGGGTCCCTATAAAACCTAGATTTTACCTTATAAAATTAAAAAAAGATAAATAAACATAGATAAACATGTATCTTTATAGAATATAGCATTATAAAAAGACTTATGTAGAAATAAATATAGGTAATAACCTTAAAATTAATGAAAAATTATATATATATATAGGAAGAGGAGAGTGTAGTCAATGTTGTAGTAATATTTCCAAGAAAATATTTGATAAAATTCAAAGAATTTAGCATGGATAAAGTTGAATTTTGTTGTTTTGTATCAAAAACATACATTATGCTATGTGTTTTTAGGCTCATACCTTAGGCTTGGGAATCCAAGCCATTATCGAGCCTTTAGGCATATGTTTTAAAATTGAAATATAATAACTATATATGTGGAAGTATTGCATACACAGAAGTATTATGTATGTAATTTGTGGTGAAATGCATTTCATATGAATTTCACCTTCATATTATTTTATTATAATAGTTTTTTCTATTAATTATAATTAAAGCTTATAACTTATGGTTTAAGGTATAATTTATAGGGTTTATGGTATAGTCACAAAGACAATTAAGGATAATTTGAGCTATTTGAACCTATTTATGATTATAAAATGTGATTTTGGGTGAAATTAGCCCCAACAACTTCATAAATTGAGTCAATAAGTCAATTAGCCCAATATGTAATGTGGTTTTCATTAAATTAAGCTATGTGAATGTAATTATTACTCTAAAGGATGTTAGATGGGGTTAAATCAATTATTTTAAGGTTTAGGGTTTATAATTTATGATTTAGGGTTTAGGACTTATGGATAGGGGCCGAGGGCATATCGAGTTTAGGTTTTAAGTTATAAGGTCTAATAGTGAAGGCACAAGGGACAAATTAAGATCCTTTAACCTATTTTTAACTATAGAACATGATTTTGGGCTCAATTGGCCCTGGGCATGTAATTACAGATTGAGCCAATCAGTTAATTAGGGTAATGAGTGATTCAATTTATGCCAAATTGAGTGTTATGAACATAATTCTTACTCTAAATGATGTTAATTGATGATAAATTGATTTTTTTAAGGTTTAGGGTTTAAAATTTAGGGTTTATGGTGCAATCATGAAGGTAATTTAGCTTCTTGAACCCATTTATGAGGATAAAATGTGATTTTGGGCATAATTAACCCCAATGCCATCACAAATTGAGCCAATTAGGCCAATAATTAATGTGATTTGCATTGAATTGAGTCTTATGTACATAATTAAGTGGAGTTAAATAAAATGGTTTAAGGTAAATATGGTTTACAATTTAATGTTTCATGTTTAGGGTTTAGGGCTTAAGGCTTAGACTATAGAGGGTTTAGGTTTTAGGATATAAGGTCTAATTATGAAGACAATTAAGGCCAAATTTAGCTCTTTTAACCTATTTATGACTACATAATGTGATTTTGGGCTCAATTGGCCCCCACATCAACACATATTTAGCCAATTAGTCAAATGGGGAAATGAGTGATGTGATTTGGGCCAAATTGAGCCTTGTGAATGTAATGTGTACTCTGAAGGATGTTAATTGAGGATAAATTAATTGGTTTATAGTTTAGGGTTTAAAATTTAGGGTTTATGGTGGACAATCACAAAGGCAATTGAGCTACTTAAACCCATTTATAATTATAGAAAGTGATTTTAGGCATAAGTAGCCCTAACACAATCACAAATTGAACCAATTAGTTAATTGAGATAATACGTAATGTGATTTGCATTTAATTGATCCCTATGAACATAATTAAGTGATATTAAATCAATTTTTTAAAGTTAAATATGCTTTATGGTTTAAGGTTTAGGGTGTAGGGATTAAGGCTTAAGGCTTAGGGTATATAGAGTTTAGGTTTTAGGGTATAAGGCCTAATAGGAAAGTCAATTAAGGCCAAATTCAACTCATTTAACCTATTTGTGACTATAGAATGTGATTTTTAGCTTAATTGGCCCCCACATCATTAGAGATTAAGATAATTAGTTAATTAGGGCACTGAGTGATGTGATTTGGGCCAAGTTAAGCACTATAAACATAATTATTAATCTAAATTATGTTAATTAAGGATAAATTAATTGGATTAGGGTTTAGGGTTTAAAATTTAGGGTTTAAGGTCCAATTTTAAAGCCAATTGAGGATAATTTCAGCTATTTGAACCTATTTGTGACCATAGAATGTGTTTTTGGGTTTAATTAGTCTCTACGTCATCATACATAGAGTGAAATATTTAATTGCAGATGTTAGTGGTGTGATTTGGATAAAGAAAATCAAATTTAGTGAATACAAAAACTTTTTTCAAGTAAGTATACTCTCCCCAATTAATTTAATGTCATAAATGATGATGAAATAAATAAAGATAGTATTAAAAAATTGAAAGTAAAATTGACAATTCTAATAGTTTACCAAATTATAATTCAAATTTTATGGTTTTTGATTTTGATGATGATGATAGAATTCATGATGATGTAAATTGCTTGGAAACACTGATTGGTGAAAGTAACAATCAAGAAAACACTATGGGAACACCATTCATTGAAGAAACCAACAATGAAGAAAATAATATGGATACACCAAATCAATCAAATTTACTACTAAGAACACCTTATAGGATTTTGGAAAGAATACCTATTTATTTAATTAAAACTAATGAAAACATTTTGAAACCAATGCCTAAAAAAATGTCTTGGCACCATATGAGAAGAAAAGCTAAATCAAATTGGGATTGGCACTTTCAAAAATTAAATGAAACTCAAAGATGTCAATTGTTTGTTACATTGATGAAAGTGCCTAAGATGAGACCTATAATGAACACCCTATGACTAAGAACATCTAATATTGATGGTGTAAATAAGGCAATTATTAAAAAAATTCATAATGCATACCACCAAGTAGGTCTGAACAAAATCACCAAAAATGGCAATGCTACTCGACACATTATTACAACTTATCTGGTAAGTTTTCAAACAAAGAATAAATGATTGATTAGAAAAATAAGATAAGCATTTCACATAAATTTAAAAAAAAACTAATGAAATCAATTGGGAGATGTAGAATACTTAATTTTTACAATAACAATGACGTGGGGGTATTCTCTAGTAGACTCCCATGAAAAGACAAGGCTATAGATGATTCCCTAAAAGAATTACTTTAATAAGTTTGAAAATATAACACAAGGGTATCACTAAATATTAGAGATGTAGTGAAAATAAGAGTTATTTCTTGTAATTCTGAACTATATCCTAAAAATGTTTTGGATATGACTCAAACATAATTATACTTTAAATTTGTTAAGAAATATCCACATGTACATATTAGTTAAATATATTTTGAAATGGCCAAACCCTTCTTTGTGAAAATTAATCACATATTCACTACTTGTTGTTGTAGGCAACATGTTGAATTTTTTATGTATTGTAATATTTTTCATCATGTTCATTGTACCTTACATAATGACAATATTTTATATGAGTGTGGAGTGGAAGCCCCACCAAAATTAGAAAGGGAATTTATTCCATCTATTTTTTATGAATGATGAGATGGATAATATTTTTATAATAATCCATGTTTGGATGAAACTCGTAGAATTTGCGGTGGATTGCCAAAATTAAATAAATTTACCCACCAAGAGGGTACACATATAATTATACAAGAATTTATTGGTTTGTGTGTGTGTGTGTGTGTGTGTGTGTGTGACATATTAATTAAAATATGGAATGGAATATAAAATATATGATCTTGTTACAAAACAAATACCTATTTCCAAATTTATGGACAAATATAGGGAAGAAATTGTGTATGGTTATGGAAGGCACACACACAAAGCTCGATGGTTAGATGAACAATCTAGTTAAGTAAGGACTCATTTCCACTTGGTAATATTATTTCATTATTTAAATTTTCTTATAATTACATATTGAAACCACAAAGAGAGGTTCACTCACAATACTACCATTCATTACAGGTTTCCCTTTTTTGCATATTATATTAATGAATTCACCTAATAGTACATAGCATGATCAAAATATATTAAGGGATTACCACTTCTATATTCCAATGATCGAACACATTATTTTGAGTATGTTAAAGGTTGTTTTAAAATTTTTTATGGAAATTTGAATGAAAGGACCATAAATTTCAATCAATATTATATTTGGTCAGATAACTGCACATCACAATTTAACAATGGACAAATCTTATATTCGTTGAATAGGATGCATGTGACCATTGATGTACAACATATTTAGAATTTCACTAAATAAATCCATGGAAAGGGGGAGCATGATGGTGAGGATCATGTGTCAAAAGAGCACTTTCAAGAGAGGAGTTGAAGTTTGAAGAGGTCATTGATTTGACAAATGCAAAAAACATAGTTAAATGGTGTAACAAAATTATGGGCCATGGTGCTAAAAAAAAGTCCACTATTCATAGATATTTATGGCTAATGGAGGATAAATAATTATAAAGGTATGAATATTATATGATATTAATATGATAGAGTGAGTTACACTCATTTTTTATATCAGACATAGGTTATTGGATGGCTCATATGAGGCACATGGCATGCTTTTGTTCTGCATGCATTGACTTTATTTGAAATGAGTGCAAGTCACAATAATGGGTATATGAATGGAGTTTTATGTCTCTAGTTCCAATCAACACCTATTAAGTTCCACTAGCATTACAACTTAAAAATCTAACATCATCACATGAATTTGACCATGTATAAGATCTAGTGAAACTAGGTACCATCTATTTAACATGTGTTTCATGTACTAAATTTGGTAAATATATCAACTTATCATGTTAATAAATAATGATTTATTTTTTGATATAGGGAATGTTTTTTAAGTTATTATAGATGAGGATAATGAGGAGGGGATAGACTACTACTTGTGTTGGTGTCACAAAGGAAAAACATAAATTTACTTCTGCATCATAGATGGGGAAAACATTCATTATTCCATTGGGTCTATGGTAGTTACTAGAACATGGATTCAACGTTATCCTATCAAAAATTCAAATGTATGGTTTTTTGAAGACTATGAAGTACATAAGAAGATACTTCACTATTGAAATTTGGTCCTTGAAACAAATGTTTAGTTGCATAAATATTAGGGTAGGCCATTAAAAAGGACTTTATGAAAGGTTCATGAATCTGATCATGAAGTAATTCTTAATACTATAAAGAATAGAGCTGATCCTAGTGGTTCCTTAGATTGAAATCCCAAGGTATGTTGACTTCTCAAATGCAAATTTGTTTATTTTTATCTATTTTTATTTATTTCTTAGGTATTTCATATAAATTTCAATTTAATTTCATATTAACATATTTTTTGTAGGTTAGTGGTTAGCTTCCACCTTCACGGGGTTGGCACTATTAGTAGAGAATTCCATATTCTCAAAGCTATGAGAAGCTTTCAATTCATGTAGATGATTGATTGTTTTACCTTTTAGTTAATTTAGATGATTTCACCTTCATGTGGTTAGAACCATTGGTAAAGAAGCATCTTGAATCTATGGAAAAGTGGTTTTGAGGCTCAAATGGGTGCTTTGTCTCCTAACTGAGCTTACTCATATACCAAGAAAGTTGCATTTTAGTATTGATCACTGAATCCTCTACCACGAGTTCATCAATTTTTTTCAATTCTATAGATTCAGGGTGTAATTATAGGACTTAGAAACACATGTGATGGTTTTTTTGGTTCATGGATAAAACTTACATTTTTCATTTTACAGATGTCCACGTTTGCCTAGAAAACACTAGTTTTGCCTTGTAGTGATAAGTGGTCTTAAGGCTAGAAAAGGTTCTTTGTATCCTATCAAATTCCAATAATTCAGTCCTATAGGTTTATCCCCACCCTTGACATGGTGGTGATATTAGTTTTCACCCATGATCTCGTAGAGATAGATATCTTGCACTATGTTTTGCATCTTACATCTAGGGATAAGTGGACTTGAGGCAAAAATTGGTGCTTTGTTTCCTAAATAGGTGTACACCAATATTAATAATGTGGTAATAAATGGTAATACCCACCCATGACATGGTGGCAATTCTAGTTTTCACCCATGAGCCCTTGGAGATATAAATCTTAAAATGTGGCTTGCATTTTTCATCTAGGGACAAGTGGCCTTGAGGCCAGAACAGGTGCTCTATCTCCTAAATGGACATATTAAAATGACATTAATGGGGTAATATATGGTAATACCCATCCCCAACATGGTGGAGATGTTTTTCTTTTCCCACAAGCCCCTAGAAATAGAGATCTTTCACTATGGCTTGCATCTTGCATCTAGGGATGAGTGGCCTTGAGGACAAAATGGGTGATTCATCTCCTAACTGGGTGTAACATATGATAGGAATGTGGTATTAGATGTTAATCCCAACCCATGATGTGATTTTTATGTCAAATTTCACCTAAAATCCCATGAAAATAAAGATATTGCATTGTGGCTTACATTTTGACAACATTTATTGTCATTATTGCTCGAGTTCAGAATTATTGCAAAAAAGGATATCCGCATGGATTATAAGGATGTGGATATGGGAATGGATGTAAATTTTATATCCAAAATTTTTTTAGGTGATGTTTTTAGAATCATCTATCCCAAAATCAAAAATGTCTATTGGAGGCAAATAACTTGTCTCTTAACTACATGAAAGTTGCATTTTAGGACTGATCATTGAATCTTATACCATGAGTTCCTTGATGCTTTACAATATGATATATTTGGGTTAAAACTATATTAATTCAAAATTAATGTGATATTTCTTTTTTTCAATTATATTAATTATGGTTTTTTTAAGGCTATCCAAAATTTGCCTAAAAACACCAGTTTTGCCTTATAGGGACAAGTAGTCTTGAGGCTCCAACGGATGCTCCGTCTCCTAACCAAGTGTACTTGGATGAAATTAATGGGGTCATATATTTTATTAACCACCCATAATTTTGTTTGAATTTCATGTTTCATCCATGATCCCCTAAAGATAGAGAACTTACACTATGGCTTGTATCTTGCATCTAGGGAAATATCATCTCAAGGATGAAACAAGTGATTCGTCCCTTAATTGGGTGTACTTGAAATCCAATAATGTGTTAATAATATTTAATAGGCATATTATACATGTTTTAAATGTTATTTTTCAACCATGAGACCCTAGAGACAAGAAACAAAATTTTATTAACAGTCTGCCATGGTAACAGGGTTATACGTATGAAGAAACTTGTTTTTCTTGCAACCAAAAGGGGTATGTTGGTTAGATTTTTTATATTAATATTTTATTTTCCTAAATAAATAGTATTAAATTAAATTTAAACATAATTTTCACTTTTTTCAAGGTCTAAGTAGTTGAAACTTTCAAGCAACCCTGTTTTGTGCATTCACGGTCATTTGCAAGCACTTAGAATAATATTATTTTGTTCAAGAAGTAATAATCTACAAGTATAACTATAACAGTATATAATTTTAAGTATAATAATTGGATATTTAAATTTATCATATAAAGGTAAATATAATAGTCTATTCATTCCTTTTGATAGAAAAAACATGTAGTGAAAACCACCTTTACATTGAAGCATGTGAAAAAAAAAATTCTGCCCCTCCTCATTACACTTTATGAACCAAAGGTATTTTAGTGTTTTTTAAATCCCTTCATTGATTTTATCTCCCAAAAAAATTTCATGTTGTAAATATTCACCTCTATCAATGGGTCGATTCTTGCATCAAAACTTCTACCTACTTTTATCTTTGGTGCAACCTCAAGAGCTTCATGTGCAACCAAATATGTCTTTGATGCATGACTTTTTTTTAAAGAGGGCCAAGAGTTATCAAATAAATAACATAATGGATAGCCTTATCAAAATTATCTATTCGACGAGAAACATATTATTTAAAAATAAATAGCCCACCGCCTTACCAATTCTACTTAATGCAACAACACAAAAAAAATGGAAAATTTTAGAAATTTTTAGAGCAAAGCTCAAAACACATACTTATAAGATATGCTATATATAATGGATTTTCCATATTCACAATCACATTAAATTTTTTATTGTATTTCATCTATTTAAAATCAAACCAAACTAAACCATAACACAAATATACTTGTATCTACTTCATAATATATATTCTATGATCAATGCAAGGTAGATTTTTAATGCTCAACAAATTTTAAGGCATAAAATGATGTGAACATGTAATAAAATATGTAATAAGTTTAAAAAATCCAAAATCTAAAATCAACAAGAATATTTATAAATTGAAATGTTGAACAATATATCACAACTCATAATAGTGACGTTGTGAGCCTCACCTTGGATTAGTTATGCAATTCTTCCAAGAACATTTATCTTGCTATACACTTTAAAAAATAGAGTATTGATGTGTTTTATGTGCTTCAACATTATGAAATAATAGTTTCAGAGATTGAGAAGTTTTCTTTGAATCTTTTTTATTGAGGTTAAAGGGGGGATTTTTGAACTAAGGACCCCAAACTCTAGGAGAAGTACAAAATAAGAAAGAACAAGGGTCTACCAAAGACCCAAGAGAGAACATAAACAAAACAGGGCTAGATATAATCAAGAAACAACAACAAAACAAAAAAAAAACTAAATAAACTATTCCATATCCAAATTTCTTGATACATCCTCCTATCAAATTTTCATCCTTAAAAGGTTTGAATCAATTTGTAACAATAATTTTTCTTTCTCTAGATCATTGTGGCAGCCACTATATTAGATTTGTTTGCCTTTTCCTTTACTGGTGGGTTTTGTGTCACATAGATCACCAAGGTGAGACATAAGATTCTCTATATTTTTAATACCCTGATTCATGGAAACCTTGTTGTAATTAATGAAGAAACTAACATTGTTTTTTAGCCTCATTCTCATTCTCAAGCATTTCAACCCTGAACTTAAGACTCTACAACTATTGGTTTTCCTCCTTGTCTACCTTATCTTGATGCAACTTGTCATTTTCCTATTGTAGGACCTTAACCTTCCCTTTGAGATTGGTTAACTCCCTCATAAACCATTACATGATGGATTTTTTAATATCCAAAACTTCAAAAAAATTATTAGCATTTTCCTTTCCTTTCAAAGAACTAACAAGAAAATTGAAATTATCATTTAAATTATTTTATTGCTTGTTAGGGGAGAGATCACCTTTGTCATTCACATCATCTTTCTCCTTCCTCTTGCCTAATTTAGGAAGGTTAGGTTGAAGGGTCTTATCAGTACTACCCATCTCCTTTAATTGATTAGAAGCTTCCTTTCCAGTCCTTTCTTCTTCCACTAAGATGAAATCCTCATTAGACCACCCTATATTACCCTTCTTGTATAGGCGAATGTTTGTCTTGTTAGAGGACTTTCCCTCACTCTTCATTCATTTTTTGATGTTATCTTGATTCTTCAAAGGTTTTAACTCTAAAATTTTAGGACCTTAGGTAGTTGTGCTCTTATAAGGTTGATCGTATGTACTCTTACTAAGCTTTCTTGGGTACTTGATCCAAACCTTTTGGATTTTCCTAATGTCCACAAGTTTATCCTTAATAATTTTATTATGGGTTTGAGATAAGTTAGGGTTCAGTTGGTTCATGCCCTTTAATTATCTATGAATTAAAAATATAAGCCCTTCATTCCTAGAGGTAGGGTACTTGCCATCTTTGAATTTCAATATGAATGCTTCAAGTGTTTTGAGAACATAAAATAGAAGACTCAAAGGTACAACATGTCAAAAGTAGTTTGGGAAAATTAATAAGGACAATCTGACTAAATTATATGTACCTTTAAGTTTTATGTATGGAATCAAATTAAAATCAAATTCTGTGAAAGGTTGTGGGAGAGATTCATAGTCAAATCCACTATGCAGAGTCTCCAAAATTTCCCCTTCTTTAAAAAAAATTCCTTATCTCTTTTGAAATCTCTAAGAAGATCTTTGCTTCTTTCTTCTTCCTTTAGCCAAATATTTCAAGATTTTTATCTCCATATTATTTCTTCCATAGCATCCATGGTATGATATTCACATAAGAGATGTATTTCCTTGTTTTTCATATCAATTTCATAGTCATTATTTTCCATGTATTCTTCCATATTTATATTTCATATTTTAATGATTTCTTCTACACAAGAGCATTACCCAAAACTTGTTTTTTCAACTGTTTGATTTCAATTTTCACACTTTTCATTTTTTATCTAGCTTCAAATATTAGAAACATTAACATTAAAGGACCATCACTCTATAATCCATTCATGTATGTTAGTGTGGGAGTACCGCATGTGCTCCATCCTGAAAGGATATCTATTATCCTTGTTTTCTTGATCAACAAATCTCAACTCAAGAGGGTTATGATCTAACTTGGATCCTTGAATAGCTAGAATAATGGGTTAATGAGTCCTTATTAAATCCTTAAAAACTATTTGGCTTGAGGAAATATGCATTCCTCTGATATTCCAAGAATAAAGCAACATAATTAACTACCAAAAGAGGTACCTACCTTAAACAACATGGTTTTTTTAAATCCATCTGTAATATCTTCCTCTATAAGTTTTTTGAAAATTTCTTTTTTAGATGATTTTCTAATTTTTGGGGGTATATTATAGGTTTGGGCATTTTATTCATCTCCTAATAATGATCATGGAAGTGAAATTCACTTTGGTGTTGTTCTTGGGTGTAGCTACATTTTCTTGAGACCCCTTAATGTCTTCTTGGGAATTTTTAAGAGAAAGATCAACATGGTGGTTTATCAAATATTCCATATCTAAGGTTTTGAGCCACTCTTCTTATTTACCTAATGCTACATCTCTTCTTGTTTTGTAAAAATGTCAAACTGATGTAGAGATTGAGGGATAACTAGATCTAGTTTATTTGAAACATTGTTATCTATATGAGTAATAAATACTACCTCTTCCTCCCTTTCTATTGTAAACTAATGATCTTGCTTGGGTGTTGATTTGAGCTTAGAAGTTTATGGGGAATTCAAAGGGCTAGCCAAAACCTACTTTAACCTATTGTTATTGCCTAAAATGTACTTTTTTAAGACATTGTCTTCCCTTATTGCAGTGTTTACCTTCTCCTTATTTCCAACCTTTGAAATATTTGTATGATCTGATTCTTTAAAAGAGACCCCCCTTTTCTTTGTTAGGAAATCTTATTTTGTGTGGATTTAGAAGAAAGGATACAAGATTTTGAGGAGTGGCCCAACTTGTGGCACTTATCACACAAAATAGTTGATTTTTAAAATTTTATTTTTTAGTTTCTGGTCCCAAAAGGTGTATGAAGGATAATTGAATAAGGAATATCTTGTTTCATAAAAGTATTGATACAAAATCTAGCATGAACCGATATGGATCTAGCTTTAGTGGTTGAATCAAAATCTATCAGGTATCCAAATTATTGGAAATGCCAATAAATAGATCTTCCTCTAATTACTCAATGGGGATCCCCAGAAGGCATACCCAAATCAGCCTAAGGTTGATATTTTGTGTCAGGATCAAAGCCGAGGTGCCATTTTTTTTAGAAAAAGCCTTGATTTATAAAAAACAAGGTTCCCCTACTAAAATATTTACATAATCTTTAGGATTTTTGAATATGATCACAAAAAATCCATTAACCATGTCTATAATATCCATATGCCCTTTCAGGTTCCTTTTTTCTTTGGCCCATGCTCTAAAATTATTAATGTTGGGTCTAGCTCCCATAAACTTGCCCACCAAAGCCTATTCTATTATGGAAGAGGCTCATATTATGAGAGGAGTGACTCGAATGTGAATTTTTTTGCCATCTTTGATAGTTTTGAGTTGTTAAATAGGTAAAATCTCCTTCTTGTCCATATAACCCAGTAGTTTTGAAATCCAAGACAACTTCCCTGACACCTCTATGGGGCTCACCTTGTTAGACCTATTGTGACCTCAGTTCCTTGAAATGGCTTCAAATCTTCTTTCCCACATGATTCTCCTATCCTTATCTCCATAATCATCACCATCTCCATCACCCTTCTCCCTTCAGAGTCAGGGTTTGAATTTTTTTCCCACTCTTATCTATCATGTTATCATCTTGCCCTTGGATGTAATATTATTTTACATACTATTAG
This sequence comes from Torreya grandis, assembly GCA_037957365.1. Taxonomy (NCBI): domain Eukaryota; kingdom Viridiplantae; phylum Streptophyta; class Pinopsida; order Cupressales; family Taxaceae; genus Torreya; species Torreya grandis. The sequence goes on along the minus strand of JARHVA010007310.1, from coordinate 118,572 downwards.
TTTTCTCTGTATCTTATCCTTTATGTTTAGTTTTCTTATGATTAATAAAATTAAGTGGAATAATTTATTAGAGAGATTAATTTATTGAATTCATAAGCGATGTTCACCTACTTGACATTATGACCTATTACATTTCAATCAATAAGGTCTTGATTGCAAAATCCATATTAAGAATAAAGAGGTTGAAGATTGGCTCAGAGGGTATATTCAAGGAAAGTGAGATAGTAGATCTTAGGGAAACCCACCGCCTCCTAAATGTATATTTAGATAAAAAAATCCCAATAGTAAGACCAATAACGTAGGTTGTGCCAAAAAAATCCCCTTCAAGGTCCAAAATGATTGGAAATAGGAAAGGACAAGGATATGGGTAGGCCCAAGGATAAATTAATGGATATATATATATATAAAGAAATGTTTGGAACCTTCATAAACTCAATAATACATGAAATACGAGACAATAGAGTTTAAAATTCCATTGGTTCCATTATTGGTTTGGTACCATGAGATGTAATTTTATTTCTATTGAACCTCATTATTCTATGGATTTCCCATAGAGACCTACATATATACCATAGGGTATATAGCATAAAACTAGAAGATAATGGGTGACATTAGATGTTCCTACAGAGTATATGTTTTAATGAATGATCAATAGGGAAATAATTATGACACAATGGTTTAGATGATAATTAGGATAAATAATAAGCAAATATTATTTCTATTTAAGCTTATAAAATCTATGTTTTTTCATATTTAGTGGTATACTATTATAGACTAGTGGAAATCTTATATTTGCATCTATGGTAGTTTGTGATATTTATTAGGGCTAATAATCCTATCATTTTCTTCATTTATTGTTGTGTTTTATATCTAAGAGTATTTCCTACCACTCTAAACATACACATTTTGTTCTATGAAACATATGATATAGTTTTAGGCATGTATTGGTTAGATACCCATAAAGATCATATTGATTATTATATTAATTCATTTTAATGTTGGGATGACATGGATGTAGAGAATGTTATCTCTAGATTTATTTGACTAATTTAACTTCATATGATTTGTGTGATGTACCTCAAGCTTAAAATACATAAGTTATGTTTGTTATATGCCATTGGGATGAGATATTTATTCAAAGATTACACAATGAAACTTTATTGGATTCCCACCCAATTTTTCTGTGTTATCTAATGTTTTTTGTATGAGTTATCTGGATTATTCCTTAATGAGATGTTAATTTCACCATTGATATTATGACTAGGTATGAATTGTTATCTAAATATCCATATAGGATGACCATCCTTGAGCTAAAGTTATCAATGGGTAAGTGTAGGGAAATGATGGGCCAAAACGGGGTCTTAACTAGACATGTTTTTCATAAAAATTAAAAAACTTCAACTTGTATGGATTATTTGAGACACCTACATTCAAAATTTGAATATGTCATGTGAAAATAAATTGTAGCATTTTTAATCTAGTTTATAAAATACTAATTTGTTTTTGAATTGGTCAAGTATAAGTAGGTCCAACGTCAAAAATTTGAAGAGGTAGTACATTTTTTGGAAAAATATGAGTAGATAGCTTTCCATATGGCCCATCATTTTTTAATCATAGTTTAGTTTCATTTTAAACCCTTGGGTGAAAAGTTAGATGAGATTATCTATTTTTAAACCTATATGTTTTTAAAATTAATTAATGAACTTTTTTTAAATTTCACAAGTCAATAGAACTTGAAATATAACCAATAATGTATACCTAAATGTGCAGGCCCCCTAACTACCTCAAAAAATATCAAAAATTAGACTTTATTTTTGAATGTGTATATAATTAGGTCTAGTTTTCAACCATATAAATTTTTTTGTTTGAATCGATGAATCAAAAGATACATAAATAAAGATGAAAAATGTATAGTTACAACATATAGTGTTATAAAAAGGCTTACATAGAAATAAATATAGATAAAAACCTTAAAAGTAATTAAAATATAATAAATATATATTTAGGAAGATGATATTGTAGTCAATGTTGTAGTAATATTTTAAATAAAAAGTTTTAAAATTTTCAAAGTGTTTAGCATGGAAAAAGTTGAATTTTGTTGTTTTTAGTCAAAAACATGCATTCAATTGTGTTTTCAAGTCTGTGACTCAATCTCAAGAATCCAAGACATTCCTACCTTTCAAGAATGTGTTTGAAAATTGAAATATAAGAACCGATTACATAGAATAATTGTGTATATGGAAGTACTGTGTGTGCAAAATCACCGCATACGTGGTTTATGGTGAAATGCATTTCACCTTCCTATTATTTTATTCTAATAATTTTTATTATTAATTATAATTCAAACTTATAAATTTTGGTTTAAATTATAGTGTATAGGGTTTAGGATAAAATCATATTATAGAATGTGATAATTTGAGCTATTTAAACCTATTTCTGATTATAGAATGTGATTTTGGGAAAATTAGGCCCCAAAAACATCATAAATTGAGCCAATCAGTCAATTAGGATAATATGTTATGTGGTTTGAATTGAATTAATCCGTGTGAATGTAATTCTTACTCTAAAGGATGTTAAGTGGGGCTAAATCGATTACTTTAAGGTTTCACATTTATGATTTATGATTGAGGGTTTAGGGTTTAACACTTAGGGCTTAGGGTATATCATGTTTAGGTTTTTAGTGTATAAGGTCTAATCATGAAAGCACATGGGATAAATTGAGCTCCTTTGACTTATTTTTTACTATAGAATATGATTTTCATTCAATTAGCCATAGGCATGTCATTACAAATTAAGTGATTTGATTTAGGCCAAATTGAGCCCTATGAACATAATTATTACTCTAAATTATGTTAATTAAGGATAAATTAATTGGTTTAGGGTCTAGCATTTAAGGTTGAATAAAAAAAGTAATTATGGTGCTTGAACCCATTTATGAGTATAGAAAGAGATTTTGGGCATAATTAACCCCAACACCATCATAAATTGAGCCAATCAACTAATTGGGTCAATAAGTAATGTGACTTGCATTGAATTGAGCCTTATTAACGTAATTAAGTGGATTTAAATCAAATGGTTTAAGGTAAATATGGTTTATAATTTAAGGTTTAGTGTTTAGGGTTTAGGGCTTAAGGATTAGGGTATATAGGGTTTAGGTTTTAGGGTATAAGGTTTATAGAAAAGGTAACTAGGGCCAACTTCAGATCCTTTAACTTACTTGTGACTACATAATGTGATTTTGGACTCAATTGGCCCCCATATCATCATAGATTGAGATAATTAGTTAATTAGGTCAATAAGTGATGTGATTTGGGCCAAATTCAGCCATGTGAATGTAATTTTTACTCTAAAGGATGTTAATTGAGGGTTTTTACTCTAAAGGATGTTAATTGAGGCTAAATTTATTGGTTTATAATTTAGGGTTTAAAATTTAAGGTTTAGGGTGGACAATCACAAAGGTAATTGAATTTTTTTAATCCATTTGTGAGTATAGAAAGTGATTTTATGCACAATTAGCCCCAACTCCATCATAAATTAACCCAATAAGTAATGTGATTTTCATTGAATTGAGCCCCATAAACATAATTAAACAAGGGTAAATTGAATGGTTTAAGGTAAATATGGTTTATGATTTAAGGTTTTGGGTTTAGGCCTTAGGGATTATGGCTTAGGGTATACAGGATTTAGGTTTTAGGGTATAAGGTCTCATAGTGAATGCAATTAGAGCCAAATTTAGATCCTTTAACTTATTTTCTACTACATAATGTGATTTTAGGCTCAATTGGCCCCCACATCATCATAGATTGAGCTAATTAATTAATTGGGGTAATGAGTGATGTGATATGTGCCAAATTGAGCCATGTGAATGTAATTCTGACTCTAAAGGATGTTAATTAAGGCTAAATTTAGGGTTTAGCGTGGATAATCATGAAGGTAATTGAGCTGATTGAACCCATTATGAGTATAAAAAGTGATTTTGGGCATAGTTAGCACCAACACCATCACAAATTGAGCCAATCAATTTATAGAGACAATAAGTAATGTGATTTATGTTGAATTGAGCCCTATGAACATAATTAAATGAGGGTAAACTGAATGTTTTAAGGTAAATAGGGTTTATGATTTAAAGTTTAGGGTTTAGGGTTTAGGACTTAAGTCTTAGGGTATAAAGGGTTTAGGTTTTAGGGTATAAGCTCTAATGATGAAGGAAATCATGGCCAAATTTTGTTCCTTTAACCTATTCATGACTATATAATGTGATTTTGGGCTCAATTGGCCCCCACATCATCACAAATTGAGCTAATTAGTTAATTAGGGCAATGAGTGATGTGATTTGGGTTAAAGTGATCCATGTGAACATAATTCTTACTCTAAAAGATGTTAATTGAGGCTAAATTGATTGGTTTATGATTTAGGGTTTAAAATTTAGGGTTTAGGATGGATAATTGTGAAGGCAATTGAGCTACTTCAACCCATTTATGAGTACATAAAGTGATTTTTTACACAATTAGCCCCAATGCCATCACAAATTGAGCCAATCAATTAATTGATCCAATAAGTAATGTGATTTACATTGAATTAATCCCTATGAACATAATTAAGTGGGGTTAAATCAAATGGTATAAGGTAAATATGGTTTATGATTTAAGGTTTAGTGTTTAGGGTTTAATTCTTAAGGCTTAGGGCATATAGGGTTTAGATTTTAGTGTATAAGGTTTAATCATGAAGGCAATTAGGGCCAAATTCAGCTCTTTTAACCTAATTGTGAGTACATAATGTGATTTTGGGCACAATTAGCTCCCACATCATCACATCTTGAACTAATTAGTCAATTTGGATAATGAGTAATGTGATTTGGGTCAAATTGAGCCCTGTGAATGTAATTCTTACTCTAAAGGATGTTAATTGAGGCTAAATCGATTAGTTTATAGTTTAGGGTTTAGGGTGGATAATCATGAAGTCAATTGAGCTTCTTGAACCCATTTGTGAGTATAAAAAGTGATTTTGGGAGTAAGTAACCCCAACACCATCATAAATTGAGCCAATTAGCTAATTGAGCCAATAAGTAATGTGATTTATGTTGAATTGATCCCTATGAACATAATTAAGTGAGGTTAAATTTATTTATTTAAGGTAAATATGGTTTACAATTTAAGGTTTAAGCTTTAGGGATTAAGGATTAGGTTATAGAGGGTTTAGGATTTAGGGTATAAGGTCTAATGGTGAAGGTAATTAGGGTCAAATTCAGCTCCTTTAACCTATTTGTGACTACATAATGTGATTTTAGGCTCAATTTTCCCCCACATCATCACAAATCAAGCCAATTAGTCAATTGGGATAATGAGTGATGTGATTTGGGCAAAATTAATCCCTATAAACATAATTATTACTCCAAATGATGTTAATTAAGGATAAATTGATTGGTTTAAGGTTTAAAATTTAGGGTTTATAGTTTAATCATGAAGGCAATTAAGGAAAATTTTAGCTACTTAAACATATTTGTGATCATAAAATGTATTTTTGGGTTTAATTAACCCATATACCATCACACATAGAGTGAAATAGTCAATTGGGGAAGTTAGTGGTGTGATTTGGACCAAATTAAGCCTTATGGACCTAATACTTAGTCTAAATGAAGGTAATTAGGGTTCAAATGATTTGTTTAGGGTTTTAAGAGTTTATGATTTATGCTTTATGGTTTCAAGGGCTTAGATTTTAGGGACTAAGGTTTATTTTTGAGGGTATAAGGTCGAAGAGATCAAATTTTTAGTGTTAATGGTTTATGATAGGGGTTTTTATGCATACATTCAAGACTTTGTACATGGTAGGACTATGTATGTGGTTTGGTTAGTGGTAAAAAACAAAAAAATACATTTAGGTCAACATATTTTTTTTGGATCAAGACTTTTATCCCATGGGTACTCTGACCCATTATGTTATAAATGCTACACCTCTATTTTTTTATTTATTTGATGCATGTCCCCACTCTCAAAACTGAGAAACATTTTCTACTCATGATTGACTAAAGAGTGCACATCTATTTTTTAATAATTTTATTATTGTCCCCACTTGGTACTACACATCAAGAAGGTCTAATTTTTAATAATTAGATTTTTGTCCTTACCTCAAAACTTGACAACTTTATGCAATCATGGGTGATGTATTTCGTAATAGAAAAAAGAATTTAAATCACACAACATCATAGGAATTACATTTTTAGAGAGAAAATTAAAGGCAGTGAATGCAAAAATTTCATGTAATTAAGTATGTTATCCCTTATGAATTAAATGTCACAAATGATGATGAAATGAAGAATGATATTATACCATATTTTGAAAGTATAATTGATAATTTTGATAGTATACCAAATTATAATACAAGTCCATATTCAATTTTTATGATTTTTAATTTTGATGATGATGATAGAATGCATGATGATGATGATGTAAATTGCCTGGGAAAACTGATCATGTAAATTGCATGAGTGAAAGGAATATTAATTTCAATCAACATTATATTTGTTCAAATAACTACACATCAAATTCCACTATTCATAGATATTTTTGGATGTTGGAGGATGAAAAATTGGCAAGGTATGAATATTTCCTGGTAGTAATAAGATCGAGTGAGTTGCACTCATTTCATAGCTCTGACAAAGGTTATTTGATGGTTGATACAAGGCACATGGCATGATTTTATTCCACAGGAATTGATTTTATTTGGAATGAGTGCCAGTCATAAGAATGGGTGGATGAATTGAGTTGTAGGTCTCTAGTTTTAACTAACAATTATCAGGTTCAACTAGCATTACAACTTATAGAGCTAACATCATCACATGACTTTGACCATGTATCTGATCTATTGAACCAGGTATCATATAGTTAACATGTGTTTCATGTACTAAATTTGGTAAATATAACAATATATCATGTTTTATTTTTTGATACAGGGCATATTTATGCAATTATTATATATTAGGATAATGAGGAAGGGATAGACTACTTCTTGTGTTGATGTGATAGAGGAAAAATAGAAATTGACTTTTGCAATCATAGATGGGGAAAACATTCACTATTTCATTGGGCCTGTGGTAGTTACTATAATATGGCTTTGACTCTATCCTACCAAAAATTCAAATGTATGGTTGTTTGAAGACAATGAAGTACATAGGAAGATACTCCATTATTCAAATTTGGTTCTTGAAATAAATGTTCATTTGTATAAATATCAAGGTAGGAAATTAAAAATAACTCTATGTAAGGTTCATGAATCTGATCATGAAGCAATTCTTTCTTGTATAAATAATTAAGCTAATCCTAGTGGTTCCTTAGATTGAAATCCCAAGGTATGTTGACTTCTCAAATACAAATGTGTTTAATTTTATCTAATTTTATTTATTTCTTATGTATTACATATAAATTTATATTTACTTACATATTAACATATTTTTTGTAGGTTATTTGTTCCAAATTAACTTACACTTTCAAGTAGTTATCACCGTTAGTAGAGAATTACATATTATCAAAGCTGAGAGAAGCTTTCAGTTCATGTAGATGATTCATTATTTTACCTTAAATTTCATATAGATGATTCCACCTTCATGTATTTTTCACCGCTAGTAGATAAACATCTTATATTTAGGGACAAGTGGTCTTGATGCTTGAACAAGTGCTTTGTTTCCTAATCGAGTGTACTCGGATGCCAAGAAAGTTAAATTTTAAGATCGATCATTGAATCCTCTATGACAAGTTCATCAATGTTTTGTAATATAATAGATTTGGGTTGAAATTATAGGACTTCAACATACATGTAATGATTTTTTGGTTCATGGATACAACTTATATTTTTTATTTTATGATTGTCCAAAGCTTGCCTAAAAAACACCAATTTTGCCTTCTAAGGACAAGTGGTCTTAAGGTCAGAAAAAGTGCTCTGTCTCCAAAAAAATAATAATCAAATTCTAGGAATTCAATCCTATAGGTTTATACCTACCCTTAATGTTGTGTAAATGTTAGTTTTACACACAAGCCCTAGGAGATAGAGATCTTGCACTTTGGCTTGCATATTGCATCTAGGGACAAGTGGATTTGAGGCTAGAACAGGTGTTTTTTCTCCTAACCAGGCATACTCAAATGCTAGGAATGTGGTCTTAGAGGTTAATATGCACCCCCAATGTGGTGGTGATGTCATTTTTCACCCATGATCCCTTAAAGATAGATATATTGCATTGTGGTTTACATCTTGCATCTAGGGACAAGTGGCCTTGAGGCAAGAATGGGTGATCCCTCTCCAAAATAGGTGTAATCAGATAATATTAATGCATTCATAGAGTTTAATACCCACCCCCAACATGTTTCAAATTTCATTTTTCACCCATGAGCCCCCATAAATAGAGATTTCGCACTATGGCTTACATTTTCCATCTAGGGACAAGTGGCCTTAAAGCTAGAATAGGTGATTCATCTCCTAACTGGGAATACTTGGATCTAGGAATGCAATCCAATAGGTTAATACCCACCTTTAAAGTGGTGTCAATGTTAGTTTTCACCTACGAGCCCCAGAGATAGAGATCTCATACTATGGATTGCATCTTGACAACATTTATTGTCCATATTGCTTAAGGCCAAAATTATTGCAAAAAAAGGAATCCATGTGGATTCATAGGATGTGAATGTGGTAACTCATGTAAATTTAACAACCTTATGTGTTTTAAGTGATTTATTTTTAATCGAATATCCTATAATCGTAAATGTCTATTGGAGGTAAATAACATATCTTTTAACTACATAAAAGTTACAATTTAGGATTGATCAATGAATCCTCTACCATGAGTTCCTAGATGCTTTGAAATATGATATATTAAATTTTAAATTATATGAATTCCACACTCATTTTAATGTTCTTTTGGTTCATGTATTCAATTACAGTTTATGTTTTATGATTGTCCAAAGTTTACCTTAAAACACCAGTTTTTCCTTGTAGGGACAAGTGGTCTTGAGGTCAAAATGGGTGCTCTATCTCCTAACCGGACATAATTATATTCCATGAATTATGTCCTATAGGTTAATATCCACTCTTGACATTTTTTCAATGTTAGGTTTCACCCATGAGGCCCTAGAGATATAGATATTACACCAGGGCTTGTATCTTGCATCTAGGCAAATGTCATCTTAAGGCTGAAACAAATGCTATTTTTCCTAATTGGGTGTAATTTAATTCCAATAATTTGTTCATAATATTTAATTTACCTCTTAACATTTTGGTTATGTCAATTTTCAACCATGAGGCCATAGAGATAAGAAATAAATTTTTATTGACAATCTGCCATGGTAACAAGGTTTTTTGTTTAAGGAAACTTGATTTTATTGCAAGTAAAAGGGATATGTTGGTTATATTTTTACTATTCATGTTATCCTTTCCTAAATAAATAGTAATAAATTCAATTTAAATATAATTTTTTCTTGTTTCAATTTCTAAGTAGTTAAGACCTTCAAGCAACCCTATTTTGTGCATTCGCAGACACTTAGAAGAATATTCTTTTGTTCAAGAAGTAATAGTATAAAAGTATAAGTATAATAGTATATAAGTATTATATTTCATTCATGCCTCGTGATATACCTCACATTTATTGAAAACCACCTTTACATCGAAGAATGTGCAAAAATAATTTGTGCCCCTCCTCATTACACTTTATGCACCAAAGGTATTTTAGTTTTTTTTTCAAGCCCTTCATTGATTGTCTCTCCCAAAATATTTTCATGTTGTAAATATCCCCCTCTATCAAATTATTTATCCTTTCATCAAAACTTATACCTACTTTTATCTTTGGTGCAACCTCAAGAGCTTCATGTGCATCTAAATATGTCTTTGATGCATGAATTTTCTTAAAGAGGGCCAAGAGTTATTAAAAAAACCACATAATGGTTGGACTTATAAAAAATATCTATTAGAATAGAAAAATATTATTTACAAATAGATATCCCACTACCTTTCCAGTTTTACTTAATGAAACAACACTTTAAAAACTGGAAAAAATTAGAAATTTCTAGAGTAAAGCTCAAAACACATACTTATAAGATATGGTATATATAATGTATTTTCCATAATTATAATCACATTAAATTTTGTATTGTATTCCATCTATTTAAAAACAAATTAAAAAAAAACCATAACACAAACAATAGTTGTATCTACATTAAAAAATATATTCTATGATCACTTCAAGGTAGATTTTTAATGCTCATTAAAAGTTTAAGGCATACAATGACGTGAACATGTAATAGAATATGTAGAAAATTTTTAAAAAAAAAATACAAAATATAAAATAAATGAGAATATTTATAAATTGAAATGTTGAACAATATATAATGTATATAATACCCATAAAATCCATATATAAGTGTACAAAATGTGAACACAAGTGACACAATATCCTAGGTCAATTCTATATAGGCATACAATGCTAAAAAACAATGCATCAAGCCATATCGGCATATGATAAAATGTCATAAGTCATGATCCTAATCATCAAAATGAATTACTCTCTTTGCCTTTATTATATAAGCCTCTCCATTAAATGCCTTGCTCATAACTGGAGGTGTTAGATGTAGCTAACTATGAGTCTTCCTCCACTCAAAACTTGCATGTTGTTCCTACTATTCATATGCAAATACTGTCATCAAATTGACATGTACTAGATCAAGATACTTAAAAAATTAAAAAATAATTTTTTAAAATGATATGAAAATAATTAATAGTTTCACTTATCACAATATGAAAAACACACTCAATTTGAAACTAGTGCTCAATAGGATCATGATTGGTTCGCGCTAGCAAATGATTGTGTAAAATAGATCACCAATAGGAGCCAGTTATGTGTTCATGATAATAGAAAGGATAACTCCCTATAAACATATATATGTGTGTGTGTGTGTGTGTGTGTGTGTGTGTGTGTGTGTGTGTGTGTGTGTGTGTGTGTGTGTGTGTGTGTGTGTGTGTGTGTGTGTGTGTGTGTGTGTGTGTGTGTGTGTGTGTGTGTGTGTGTGTGTACAAAATTTAAATTCAAAATTAGCTCATAAATATTTAAATTAACTGAATAAATCATTGAAATATAATAAAAAAAAATTAAATTAAATTATCACTGTACCACATCATGCCTACTAATCAATTCAACAGGATCAAAAGACATCACAATGATATGAAAATAATTAATAGTTTCACTTATCACAATCTAAAAAACACACTCAATTTGAAACTAGTGCTCAATAGGATCATGATTGGTTTGTGGTAGCAAATGATTGTGTAAAATAGATCACCAATAGGAGCCAGTGATGTGTTCATGATAATAGAAAGGATAAATCCCTATAAACACACACACACACACACACACACACACACATATATATATATACAAAATTTAAATTCAAAATTAGCTCATAAATATTTAAATTAACTGACTAAATCATTGAAATATAATAGAAAAAAATTTAAATTTAATTATCACTGTACCACATCATGCCTACTAATCAATTCAACAGGACCAAAAGACATCATTGGAGGAGTCTACATAGACAATTTTTCATGTATTATCTATTTGCACAAGTACAAAGGATAATTACAAAACACACATCCATATTTACACTTAAATATTATAATAACTCTCATGTACCTTAGTTGGTTTTTGTGCAGATGAAATTGTATTAGTAACACCTACATTTGCTCCCTCTCGAATAGATGGTAGAGTGTCTAGTGTGGTCATCAACTGAACAAACAAAATATCATTGTTAGTCACTTTGGCCTAAATACAACACCATACATGTACAATGAACCATAACATTAATTAATTCTTAAAAATCACCTCCATAGGTATACACAGGCATAGTAGCAGTAACACAAATGCTCATGTGGCATCCAAAATCTTGTTACAACATAAAAAAAATCATATACATTATTCAGATTTCTACATGAAAATTAATTATTACCTTTTAAATTGTACAAATATTTAAAATTTAACAAACTTAACAATTTTTTTCAATAAGTAAAATGTTAAAGCTACTTAGGAAGTTGCAGCCAAGGTGTCCAGATTAAATGTAGATGACTGAAACATAGTGAGGTCGATATCATCTACACCCACAGAAATACCACCATAAGTGGAATGCATGATATCCTCCTCCTCTTCAGGGCTAGTGCATATAGCACCACATGATCTATAATAGTGATTTTGTTGAGTAAAAGTATTAGATGAAGCCTTGCCATATCTACCCTCACTAATAGGAGTATGAGAAATCTTTCTCATATGGTGAAAAAGGGTGTCCTTAAGGGCCTTAAGAACATGAAAAGTATCATTCTCTATTGTCTCGTTGATTATAAAAGGTAGGGTCTCAATAAGATGTGGTTTGTTAGTACACACTCTTGTAGGCTAATTAGGTGCATTACGTGCACCTAGCCTATCCTGCATAAAGCCCTTTCCTCTGTCAAAGAACTCTGAGAAATCAGAATAGTTTAGAATTTCATTAGACATAAACTCACAATACAATTTTCTTAAAAAACACATCAGGAACTTATTATTATTTAAAGGCGGGCTATCAAATATCATCCACCATTTGTCCTAAAAATTTAGTTTGATCAAATGGTGAGTGCACTAGTGGATTGGAATCCGTTTGGCCATCACATCTAGCAGTGCACCAATTTTCCCATCAATGAATAAGGCACAAATTTGGTATTTGGTTATATTTTTATCTTTCACATCAGTTAAAAATAATTTATTGTAATATTATGCCAAAAATCTATTTCTATAGTCATCCCACCTATTAATTTGACTTGTTAATGACTCAACTTCACCTAATAATGTTTGTATGGTGATTGCCAAAGAAATTCAATGAGAGTTGTCTTCACGGGGATCCCTCAATATCATAATAAAATTATCAAGTTCGATATCATTTTCAATGATATGGGTGCTAAATCCTTTTGACTACCTTAGGGGTTTTGAGGAAATACATGAGGGTTAGGATTTTTTTATGGGTGAGGAGGGATAGGAGGGTCAGGTTGTTTTTTAATGCCATTTGCCTCTGCATGTGCTGAAAAACCAAAAAGAATATACAATTTCAAGAAAAATACAATGAAATAAACTAATTTTGTTTGTAAAAGTAATAATTTATGTTTACATACCTCTCTTCTAGCATGTTATTGTCCAATTTGGGTTGTCAGAGTGCTTGTTGCTTGCCCTAGTTGTGCATATTCTCTCTTATCTCTTTTACTCATATTTTTTGTCTATGTCAAATGAATGGCATCGAAATTTTTTATTTTGTTTTAAAATGATATAACTACATATGAATTTATGTCATTTTAAAACTACGTATGTGGTCACATTGTGTACACAATTTATGTGTAAAATCACATACACAGTTTTGGCTCAGTGATTATCGAGCCTATGGCACATAACCACATACAATTTTAAATATTATGTATGACATTGTTTAATAATTACGTACATGATTTTTTTTCTAATAAAATGTCCACTTGTTGCCCGCTATCTTTGTACACTTATCCCAATACTTATTTGCAAATTTTTTTCACTAAAGACCACATATGTCCAAGTCTATCTCCTTGGGTTGCACTTGTGGTATTTTTTAAAAATAAGAATGGCTCTCTCTATATTTGTATCAATTACCATGATTTTAATAATGTGACTATTAAAAATGTATATACATTACCCCATATTTAAGACTTGTTTAATTAAAATAAATGAGAAAAAGTGTTATCTAATATTTATCTTAATTTGGATTAGCATTATTTGAGGATAGAATATGTGGGCATTCAAAATACATCTATTAGGACATGATATGGGAAATCTAATTTTATAGTGGTACCTTTCAATCTAGCCAATGCACCAAAGGTTACATGAATCTTATGAATGGGTTTTTCTTCTAATATCTTAATCAATTTGTACTAATATTTCTTGATGATATTTTTATTTAATTCCATATAGTGTAAGACTATAAAAAATACTTATGAAAGTTTCTTTACTATATTTTTGAGATCACCAACATTATGATAGTTTGACCAAATGTGCTTAATTTTAGATAGAGATATATTATTTGAGTCATGTTAATTATAATAAAATAATATCATTATATCCCTAGAATATTTGAGTGATTTTAGAATTATCATCACCTACTTTAATAATTTACATGTGTATTTTTATTTTATTTTTTGAAATTAATAAGTAATTTTCAAAATTTAATATAGAAATTTTCCCACATATCTCAACCCATCAGTTTTCTTGAATTTATTCTATTAATTATATATATATATATATATATATATAGACACACACACACACACACACACACACACACACCAGTTTGCATAGATGGTTTAAGCAAGGAATTGGATCCATTCTCATTAAATATGGTAGGGTGGTAGTGTATGATTCATATAATTGGAGGGACTATGAGCTTAGATATCCACACATGATATAGAGTTTGTTGTGATATTTAATTCTCTAGTATGATGGGATTTTATTTTTATCTCTGAAGAAGTGACCCTTCATCACATTTTATCTTCGCATAATATCAACACACATCAATGGCATTGGATGGACATAGTACCAAATTTATATGGAGCACATCTAGTCAGAGGCCCCACAAACTTTTTGCAATGAGTACGAGGATTAATTTGAGGTTTCAAACTCATGACTCCCACATGACATTGTATACAAGGATATTAAATGATATTTTTACTTATATAGGGTCCCACTAGGTTAATTTCTAGGATATTCCATTGAATCCAATGGTCTATTATTACATTAAAGATGCATTTATGTATTATATTCTAGATTTGTATGGCATTTCATTATTTTTGAGGTTAATCAAGCCCCATATCCAAGCCATCCAAGGATGATAAAGGTACATTTTGAGATCCATCATCTTTATTTGTGGCTTGGTATATATAGAGACAACTAATTGTGTCTATATGACTTGAGTTCTAGTGTATCAAAGGTTAAACATTAACATCCAATGGGACTTTATTATAGAATTGAAATGGGGAACCATTTCTATTGATTTTTTTATTGGTCTACTTACATCCACGTATCATAATGAGACCATTATGGAAAAATGATATAAATATCTATTATGGTGGAAAAAACATTCCTAGAAAGACCACATATAATACCACAATAATGACTAGAGTATTCTTAGATCGCATAGTCATATTACACCATATAACCTAAAATATTAGTTCTAATTAGGATCATGTATACATTTTTATGTTTGGACCACTTTAAAAAAACATGGGATGCATGATAAATTTTAGCACATACTTATTTCTATAGACAAATTAACATGTACTTAATGTCATGCAACACTCAAAAAATTTATATTATTGCACAACATCCATTTCATGGTTTTAAAAAAATTTATATTTATATGCAATAAAAATATAACACTCAAAAATTATAAAGTCTTATACTATTTCAAAAATAAATTCTCTTTGCTCTTTCAATCTATCATCAACTCATCTTGTAGCATTTGTATCTTTAGTAATTCCACATTTCATTGCATGATGTTTGTATCTACTATAACATTTCACGTCACTTTGAATTATTGTAACACTTCTCTGCATGTCTTTATTTCTATTATACCAAATTTCTTCATGGTTATGCATAAATCCTTTGTGATCCAATCCACTTATAATCATCCTTATGCCATGCAACATGATAAGTGGAACTCTCTATTCTTATGTCATAGTAAACTATATGTTAGAATAATACACAATATAAGATAAACTTCCACATTTACAGCAACTCCAATGATCAATGAGGATGAATATGAACCACTCTTCATATTTTTATTCCTTTTAACCATCATCAATTTTAAGTAATTTATTTTAATGATATGTTGTAAGCAATTTGATATAAAAAGGAGACCAAATTTTTATTTTCTAATTGACTATGTCCAAAAAGCATCCTAAATACTTTCATCTCTTGAGTTCCTTGTATAGATTGGCACTCTCTACCACAGTATATCATGATATGCATATTTATACTTTGATTAGTCATCTTAAAGTTGAGATAGGATATGTCATCCCCCTTCTTAATCACATAAAATTTCTCTCCTCATCATTTTATTCACTCACAGTTTTGGCAAGCAATAAGGACACATTACTCTTATGATCATAGGAGTGTACACACCTAACCACACATGTAATTTTACATACTAATTAAGTTTTTATATAATTTGAACAATTATACAAATCGCATGTGTTGAATTTTTAATGGTTTTTTCCACATATTTTTTTATATTCTATTATATGTTCTATAATATACAACTTTGAATTAATAGATCCATATTATTTAAATATTCATAGTATTACCCTAAAAAAATCCTTGAGATAAATTTGGATTAATTATATCATATAAATATTAGTTTTTTGATGAGGGACTACAAGTGAACTAATATGCTCCTACATAATACAATCCAGGTAACAAGAAACATGAGCTCCTACTCATGTGCTCTCCAAATTTTTATATATTTCAATTCCTTGGTTTTTATTTTTTGGGAGTCTTATCTATATCAAATACTCAATTTATCAGCCATTTCACTTAATCAAAAACTATATATAATATTTTTCATGTCTTATCTTTCCAACTCTCGAATAAATAACCTTTTCTACTTCTTCATGCAACGTTTTAGGCATTTGTGCTCCCCAATAAAAATGTGTAGAACTAAAACTTGTTATTTAACTATTATCATAACATTTATGGTATGGATTAAAATATACCAAATTATAATCATTTTTTTAGTACCAATAGGTAAGTCAATTTCATGTGCATTTGTTTCAAACCTTCACAACACTTTGCAAGGTCTAGTTTTCTTCCACTTCAATTTTTCATATGTTTATTTGTATATTTCTCCTTCCTTTGTGTGGGCTAAGATAAGTATCCCACATAATATGTCTCCAATTTTCTCTTTAAATATACACACTGCTTATACAGTGTATTACTTTTCTCTAATTGTCCCAACACTTCATAATATAAGTCACATATATATTAAAAAATATCTTCTACTTCAACAATTTTTTTCTCTCATATATAATGTTATGCAATTTTATGAATCGTATTAGACTCTACCTATACAATATAAAATTAAATCCTTATAGTACTAATATTAACTGAATTTCAATAATAAAACTTAGATTTCACTTGAATTGAATCCTTTGTTCCTAGATTACCTTTAATAAAATGTTGCAACACATAATGAAGATATATCTAAGGATGATATTATGAGCTAAATTGTAAGTTGGTATTAATCTAATTTCATAACATCCTTAAGAAATGACAAAAAAATTACAATTTTTATTTGATAATATCTTACATGGTAATCCATGTAGCCTTACAACTTCCTTTAAAAATAAGCTAACAATTTGAGTTATATCAATAATCTTCCTAGAAACAATAAAATGTGCCCATTTGGAAAATTTATCAATAATCATAGACATGGATCCATGTTATCTCTATGTTCTTGGAAATCCTATAATAAAATCCATGCTAATATCTTCCCATGGTGTCTATATATTTGCAATTGGTTAATACAACATTGAGTTATAAATTTTTATTTTGTTTCCAATTTAAATCTCTAACTTATTACACATAATAGTGCACATCTGTAATCATTCATAATTAATATTAATTTTCACATAAATTTTCATATGTTTTTCATTACCAAAATTAGATATTAAACCTCCACTACTTATGTTTAATCAATGTTTCATATATTGAACCTCAAGGTATGGATAACTATAATTATCAAAAGAACAATCATTATAACATATTATACTATAACCATGGTATTATATTTCCACTCATAGGTCTTGCACATCCTTTCTATGCCTCTATAAAAAATTCAATATTTGAATAAAGTTCATTCAAATATTTTAATATTATGATATTCACTTACATCCTTTAAAAAAAAAATTATACATAGTGCATTAGTAACCTTTTTTACTTACCATTTCTATGTTCAACATTTGTGAGAAACTCTCTATAAACTCAACCCACATCACATGTGTTTGTTTAAAATTCCATTGGTTGTTTATAAATTTTACTAGATTTTAATCTATGTAAAATAAAAAATTATTATGAAATAATTAATGCCTCAATTTCTAACACACTTACAATGTGGCATATAATTCTTGATCATACATTAAATTTATCTGCTTAGAATTATTTATTTTCTCACTAGAGTAAGATATACACATAACTACTTGACTCATTATATCTCTTATTGCTACACCACCCATAGCATAATTTAATTCAAATACTTTACTAATCTCTAATAAATCCAACACTAGATATTAAATACATTTATTTTTAGGATTTATAAAATAAGTTGTGTTTCTAAGCTCAAAATAAACTATATTCTATCTCAATACATTACCTTAGTTATCATTGCACCTATCCCAATAAATTTCCTAATAAAATTTCTATAAAATATCATAAGGCCATGAATTATTTAGTATTAAAATGTGATCTTTGGTGATAACCACCCATGGATATCATAAACATTTTATGGGTAAATATTCAATCCTTCTTGGAAAATTATTAATATCAAATATACTAACTCCATGAATATATAATTATTTAAATTTACCATAAAATTTTCAACCTCCAACTAATACAACCATTTTCAAAAATGTATTATGTATTCTTACTTCATTATGCTCAAACCTAATATGCCATCTAAATACACTATGACAAACTTACTTAGCGATGGTTTCAACACTTTGTCCACAAGTGTCATGAATGTACTTGGCACATTATTCAGCCCAATTGGAATGGATAGACTTTCATGTAATCCATCATTAATTTTTAATGTAATATTTCATATATCACCTTTATTTATGTATTTTTAGTGATATCCATACTTCAAATTAATGTTCTTGTATTATTCTCTCCAGGTTAAGACATCCATTAAATCATTGATGCATGGATATGGAATTATATAATTAATTTTAAAATTATCGATTGCTATTGAATTAGTGTACATCCTTTATTCACCTCATTTTTTAGATGTTAAAAATATTAAAACTATGAATGAGGTCAAAATTTAAACTATCAATAATTTCTTTAAAAGCTCTTGAAGTTGTCTCTGCACCTCATAATTCTCTTTAGATGTCATCCTAAAAGATTTTGATTTTTTTATAAATTTAATCTTGTAATAAAATCAATGTGATTATTTGTACTATTTATGGGTGGAAAACCATCCAGTAAATCATTTTAAAAAAATCTCCTCGAGCTCACTTAGCAGGTCATTGACTTCATGCAGAAGTGTTTCTTCTACTTTCCATGCATTTGAAATTTATGTAGGATTATATATTAATGCATAATATGTAGGATCTTTCACTTTTCTTGGTATTTTTTCCCCCTAATTTATAGATATTAATTTAGTATAATATTTTTTTAATAATGTTTTTGTATGAATTTACATATAGAAAATCTTAGTTTAGAATAGGGCACTTATTGTGGCATTCATTTTGTTATTTTTTTCTCTCAATTTTATGTGATTGTATAGTCTTTTATTTTTTTTATTCAAATTTATTAACTCTATTTCAAGAATCCTAGGTTATTTTATATTTCATTTATCTTATGGACAAGTTTGAAAATCATGGATGGATGTGTAGTAGAGGAACCATCCTTAAATTATAGAAATGTCCTAGTACATTTTTCAAGTTTTATTTTGGGTGATGTTTTAGTTGGTTTGATTTCATGTAGTTTTTTCAATATTTTTGGTTCATATTTAATGACAAATTATCTTTCCATATCAACATTTTAGATCTATATATATGCAAATCCTATAGAGTAATTTTGGGACAAGCAATCATTACTTACCAAAAGGAAAATTAAGAGCACACAACAATAATCTAGCTTATGGTTATTATAGTTTTGTACTTTACAATGGATATATTTATTTGCATGTTAATACCAATGGATGGGATATGTTAAATTACACTTAGAATTACACTTTTATTATTTAGCACATAAACACATTATTGGAAGAACTACATGAATTTTGAATCCTCTTTATAGTATTGAAAATGTAGGAAAAACTCAACTAGTAATTGGGAAGTCCAAACCATCCCTTTTTACCATTATCCCCATTCACATTAATCCTATAGTGAAAAATTATGGTTGTAAGAAAGGAGAAGGAAAACTAAGTCATTTTTGTAGGATTGAAGACATGTTTATACACAACATCCCTGATCAAATGTAAGAATAATGATCAACATTTTCATAAATTAGTCTAGATATACATGATAAGTTTACACCATAATAAATAATACCACACTATTCAAGTGTCTATGAAGCTTGGAATTATTCCAACTCATGTAGACATTGTGTTTCATAATCTGATCATTCACACTCATTTTCCTTATCTCTAGTGATGATTGTACTTTATCACAAAATTACACACAGCATAAAAATGCTAAGTACCCATTCCATTTAGTATTTTTATAAATAACAAATTACTGTATTATGATACTTACACCCATATTTCTATGTGGATTAAATATAGTATGCAATTTGACATTTCTATAGTTTTATTTTATTAAGTGCACTTAAGCCAAAAATAGATAAATCATATTGGTGAATTCATTATTGTCCATAACATGGCACATAATAAGTCATCCTAGATTTTCTTCCTTATATCACTAAGTTTTCATATTAGCACATTTAGATCTGATTTTAAAATCTAATTTCTAATTTTCCTCTTATGAAATGGTTGATTTATTAATTCTTTCCTTCATAAAACCTTTCATATCTATATTCACTCTTGTATTCTAAGTATTCATTATGATTATTTTTAATTTTAATATAGGGTTTAGAAATTTTTCTATTAATAAGAATATACAAACCCCTAAAATTCCTAACATTATGGATCTTGTTTTGCCCCAACACACCCCATTTGGGATTTTCCAAATAGGGAACCACATGTTCACTTAAAATATTTATTCAAAAGGAAATCTCTAAAGAGAAAACATGACCCATGAATGAAAGAACATTAGAGTCAAAATAATGCACATATTAAATTCTAAGGTAAAAATTCTATCTTAAATACTATATTACTTGATGAGTTGTCAAGGTCCAATCATTGATATATTTTTCATAAAAATATTTGACT
The DNA here is from genome assembly GCA_037957365.1 of Torreya grandis. Taxonomy (NCBI): domain Eukaryota; kingdom Viridiplantae; phylum Streptophyta; class Pinopsida; order Cupressales; family Taxaceae; genus Torreya; species Torreya grandis. The sequence continues at coordinate 97,393 of JARHVA010007310.1, read as the reverse complement.
TTCAAAATGAACCCTTTCGATTTCAACAACTAATGAGACTAATGATGTTATGTTAAAGTCTATTATTACTTTGTTTTTATCCTTTATAGGATATTTCATGCTTAAGACTCTTCCATTTTAGCTCTAAAGTATCTTTAGGCTCGCCTAATCATTTTATATAACATCATCTCTCTCATACACAAACTTCAGTGATTTTTCAAACCTTTATTATATTTGAGTTACTAATATCATGCCAGGTGGTAGCATCCTACCCTTCTGTAGTTGTCTAGAACTTATCAAAAATCCAAATTCTAAATTATTTCTCTAGAGTAGTGAGATTCATCCATGTTTCATCATCCTTTTAACCTAGATCTCAAGTAGAAAATTACAAGTCACAAAATCATCCAAGTGAGTGTAGCAATGAAAGACATCCAATTATCATCATGCTACTAGCTTGCATCTCATGTAGAAAAGTACAAGTCATGAATTTATTTGAGTGAGTAGATTAGTGAGAGTTATCCATTTGTCATCATCTCACCAACCTAGGGATAAAGAAAAAAAATACAAGTCACGAATTCATCAAAGTGTTCAAATTAGTGAGATCCATCCATGTGTAATCATCCCACTAACTTAGAGCTCAAGCATAAAATTCAAAGTCATAGAATCATTCAAACAAGTAGAGAAATGAGATCCATCCAAGTGTCATCATCCCAAACACCTACACTATGATAGTCACAAGGTACAAAGGCAAAGTCTAAAGGATTTATCCAGAGTAGTGAGATTGATCCATGTGTTTTGACCATGTTGACTCATGGAATACACAATGTCGAATAAATAGTCTTATACTATGTATAAGGAGATCCCCAAGATCTCATCAAGTGTCATCATCCTGATAATATGTGGCCAAAATAAATAAATAAAAAAAGACTAAAATTTAGTCATCGACAAAAAAGTGATATATAAACACATGTCTTCAAGCTAAATTGGAAAATAAAAACTCGTGAAATCTAACTCTGAGAGCATGGAAAAGCGACACCTATCACACTAAGATGACAAGGCACCCAATAGTAGCAAAAAGAAGGCACATGTCAATAAGACACACTAATGGTAAATTCAAAATCAAAATTCAAATTCAAATAATAAAAATTATATGGGGAATGGATTAAAATATTTTATTACCATTAATTTACATTATTTGTAAACTTAATGCATTCAATTCATAGAGAAAATGAATATAAAATAATATACTCAGTTGTAATTTAAGATTTAATCACGTTGACTTCTAGCTACCATGTACATATTATGAATTAGAGGTTCAAATTGACTCAAAGACTTATAGCTTTCAAAGTTAAAATATAATTCTTGTAAAATTTTAATGACCTCTTCATATTGAAATCCTCCTCCCTAGGCATATTCATTCATTGGCACAATTGAATATGCAAACATAGTGTTTGATTCAACAACACTAAAACACAAGTTCATAAACTATTCAACTATTTTCTATAAAGTGGAGTCTATAGAACCATACAAGGCAAAGGATCAATTATCTTTCTTCACACAGAGATACAGATATGACCTCTCCTCTATCAAGGTAGTAGGCTTTCACAATATTATGCCAAAATGAGAGGTAATTTCTTGCATTGACTTGTTATTTGATTTATTTTCAAATGGGTAAATTAATGAAAAAATATTGCACCATAAGATTAGTACTAATGTTGTGGATTACATAGATGACAATGCCATTAAGAAGTATAATAGGCTTCTTGACCCTAAAATCAATTATGTCCAGGTCATTGTTAATTCATGGTTAGTTTCAAACTCAATCCATAGCAAATTATAGTAGTGGGCTTAGAACCCAAACAACTTCACAATTAGAGGCCAAGTTTATTCTATCCCCATAGCATCTTTCAAACTAGACATAATAATAGTCATGGCTCTATTGCATTGATTATATGGTTTTTCTAGTTTTTGTTATGTCTAAGAGATATGGGTCCTACTATTAGACATTATTTTGAGTTCAAACATGATCATTTCCCTAGGCAAAATTATCATCTTTAACTTAATGTATTACATTAATATTCTAGGCAATCTACCTTATGTCAATTTCTACATGATGTCCTATATCATGGATGCTATAACTGACACAATTCATTCTTCCTTTGTAAAACCTTGGGAACCCTCCACACAATATCCTAAAAATAAGATTTATGATGAGTTTAACTCTATTCAAGTATTTATGTTTAGAAATTAGATTAAGAGGTTGATAAAGACATTCTACACATGGTATATCAAGACATCTATGGTTAGAACGTGTTTATATTATCAAATCCCATCAAGAAAATAATCAATAAAATGGGTGACTATTGGTTCTACATATAGTGCACAATAATAATGATAAGGGGTACCAAAACATAACCTCTATATTTGTCATGAATTATCTCAAACAAAGTGGTAGAATAGGAAATTAACAGATAATTGGCTGATAATATAGATGTTCAATTGAGGGGTACTAGACAAGGAGATATGTATCAACTCCCCTCAGCATCGGCCACATACAATATATAAGATGGAAACGCCTCATCTTTGTGGGAAAAATTCTAATGCACTATGGTCTACAAATGGCATGTTTTAGGTACTAGGACCCTAGGAATAATATCAAAGAACACATGAATAAAAATGAAAAAAAGGTTAAAATTCTTTATGGGTATGAATCACATAGCCATTATTTTATATTCATGAATGCTTAATATGATATCGAGGTTATTATTAAAATGCATAATGTTGGAATGTCAATTATTATAGCTCAAAAGATTGACTATGATCCTAAAATCACACAAGTTGATGCTAATAGGATAGATAAAGAGAATGGGCATCTAAACTAATTCATGGGTCTCCTTCTCATACAGGGGTAGAAAAATAAGTTATTGAAGATGATAAAATAGATCAATATGGGGAATTAGATTCTCAAAATACATCTAGTGTTTTCTAATATATCCCCATACCTTTAATTGTTACTAATTTTATTCCACCTATAGTTAGTGTAGAGAGACCTACAATTCCTAATAGAACTATAGGGCCATTATATTTCACACCCTTATATCCATTAGCCATATAGAAACAAGTAAGACTCCACTTATTTTAATTTCAAGCTCCTATCAATGTTGTTCCTCCATCAACATTCCATACCATAGACCCACCCATGACTACATCCATCCCCACTTCACCTCCATTTTCTACCGTTGTCATCCCTTCATTTTCTATTCCACCATCTTCAATTCCATCCCTTACTCCTCCTAGGCAAACTTTAAAGACCTACCAAATGAAACCTAGGAGTCCTCATGTGTCTCTTAGGGTTATACAATAAGAAATGAGGCCTTTTGAAGTCTTATTTGTTAGAGTAGCCCCTCTTTAATAATATTATGAGGGGGAACTCGATGAAGAGTAAAAGGAAGTTGGAAAAAAGGAAGAGTACAAGGTGTATTAAATAAAAAAACCTATTGAAATTGAAGATGAATATGAAGATGAATAAGAGGAATGGTTATCCCAAGAAGATATAGGGTTTGAGGGAACTAAAATTTCTGAGGAAATAGACGAAGATAAAGAGGAAGAGACTAAATCTGGGGAAATGAAGATATGTGGAGATTCTAATATGTTTGATCAAGGAAAGGTTGACTCAGTTGAAACTTAGTTATTATTAAACAAATAAAGAGATGTAAAATATAAATCAAAAATTGATTAATACATCCCATCTTAGGGATCACTAGAAACACCTCCGAGCTCTCCATCTCAAGCTACAATAAAAATAACTACAGCAACAAATATCCCCATAATTTCTTCCTAAAATGTGAGTACCCATTTCATTGATTATTTGATAACTTATTTAAATGCCACTACCACATTGGATACAATAGGGGCCACCCATTATTTACATTCTTTAAGCCCACTCAACAAATGCTAAGCAACCACAATGCCTATTTTTCCAACCACATCCCAAGGTCTTGTAATTTGGTATTTTCCTCCTATTTATCAACCTACTAAGGAGTCCTATACCATTTCTATTATTAATGGGGTTACTCATACATTAGTCACATGTTATATGAAAAATATACTTAGTACCCCTATAACTTATTAATTTTTTAGTCAGACTAACCCTCAGCCCATAGATCTAAGGAAACAAGTGCATTTTGAAAATCTAGTGGGTAATTTCATTTTTGATACATAGGCTACTTTTCTCAGTCTATCCATAAAATTAGGGATGTCAGTTGAAAAATCTTACCTGATAAAATCATCCATAGTCTCAGAACACAGGGCATCAGGCAAGACAAAATATATTATTGATACACAAGCCTAAAGAAGGTCATTAGCTAGAGGAAAGCCATTCTTTCCTTTCTATATTTGCCTACATCACCCCGTAAAGCCTAGAATATTGTAGTTTTAATGTTTTCTCTATGGAAATCTCCTTCTTCCACCTTATCATCCATAGAGTATGTAAAACCAAAAGTTATGGTGTAAATCCCCTAATGGATTCAAAGATTGCAAGAAGAGGAGGTAGGTAGATATAAGACCAAATGATGGTGGGATTTCACTTTTATAGAAAAAATTGAATACATTAATAAATATTAAAATAAAAATTATAGTAGCAGAAGGTGGAAATGTGGAACTGGAGCAAAGAGAGGATATTTTCTCTTTAAAAAATTAGATAAATCTCAACCCCATAGACCTAGATGAATATAACGAGGATCCATAATTTTTTTTAGATGTAACTAGAAGGGTAATAAAACAAAATTTTATGAGCTATGACCAATATAAGAATAAATTACAATACGAAAATATCATTCAAGCTCCTATGGAAATTGTAGATAATGTGCAAAGTACAATAAAGAAGTTATATGACATTCTTGATGTAATAATGTTTGTAAAGGTTGAATCTCAGCCTAAGTGGGGATGTGTGTCCCAAATATATAATAAAAAAAAATATATGGAATTAATTATTAATTAATATGGGTAAGCTACAAGGAAAAAAGCTTATCTCCATCTAAATTTAATAACTACATGAGAAGTTGGATGGGCACAAAATCATGTGGCCACCAAGAGAGATAAATTTCTTGACTGGAATCAAGAGATGCATACTTTAGTGCCTTAATTCATCCATAGATAAGTAAATTACATCTCTATTTTTAAATACATGAGAGTGGCAAGTTTAAATACCCCTCTTGGGCAGTTGGTTATTAAGCCCATTTTTGAAGGTTTACTCAAAGATGTAGCTGATAGATTTTGAGTTGAAACTGAGGGGATAGTCTACAATACCAATGAGTAAATCATGCAAACTAATATATTTTTCTAATGGGAGGTTCATAGGAACTAACACTTTTTATGTGGAAGTTATGGTTATGGTGGTTATACATAAAACATTGATAGATAGAATTTCATTTCTATTCAAGAGACCTCTTCTTTATTTTAAAACCATAAATATTGATTTCATGGATATCCATGCCTTGTAATTATAAAATTAGGTATAAAATTAATCTAATAAAACTAAAAAAGTATCGATAACACCTCCACAAGGAACTTATCCTCATCTCCTAAGGTATACATTAGTAAAAACTTAGACTGGGCCCACTTATGTTCTACTCCATACTTTTACTCTAGTGATGAGAACCATTACTTAAATCAAGTATGTGGCCACCTTAGTACATTAAAATCCTCCATTTATAGTTACCATGCCACCAATACCACCATTTACTATAGTTTCAATCCCATTGGGCATAATTATTACCATTACAACATCTATTCCATTTGTGACTACAGTAGTAGAAACTTAAGCTTATTAAGATCCATCTCTAGGTAGCCCCACATCAAAACCATAGCTGGCTTTCAATGGGAGTTTCATTCTTAATTTATGAATTCAATTTATTTTTAGCGAGGTTATTTTTTGTATCTAAGACTTCTTTGGATGAGGTACTATGGTTCATTATTATATGGTATAAATTCACAACATGCATGAATTTTGACATAGTCTATTATTAGATAATGTAAATTAAGACTTTTATTGAGAGATGATCCATCCCCATCCAAATATTTTATATACTTTTACCCTCCCAATTAAAAATGTAGGAGAATTACTATTGAGATAAATAAGAAATACTACAAGTTGTTCTACAAATTTATCTTGATGTGTAAATCTTGTTCTTCTCTAAACTTGTGATTAATTAACAAATTTCCATTATTATAATATGTTAATCTTTGGGTTGTGTATAACTATTCTTTTAATACAATTATTCATATTGTGCAACAATTAATTTTAATGGTTTGTGTTTAATAATCATAATCTCCATTTGTAAATGTGCAATTACAATCTTACAAATGCAACATTTGAATATGTGCATTAAATATCATTGTACTTTGTTTTTATTGTACTCTTAACTATGATTATTTGTTTTATAATAATAACTTACAATAAGTACTGGTATCCTGACCACTTTTCCAATTCCTAGTTCAAGATCAAGTTTAGAAGTATATCAACTTATTTTTATTCATAAGCCTTCTTTTCTACCCTACCCTTCCTTCTTTTCGAGTTTTATTTTTGATCTTTCCCACCTTAGGTCAAGTTTAAAATCCATCCATCTCAACTAGGTCTATATTTAGGTCATATCCAAACCATCTAAGGTAAGAAAACTAATTCACTCACCACTGTTCTACTACCAGGTTGTTTAAAAACCCCAATACCTTGTAACTCATGCCTTGTAGTGACTCTTTTTTCACTGATCCTAAAATATTATAATCTAGTTCATAAGGTTCCCTTGGTGTGAACAAAAACCACATCATTATATCCATTATTATTTACCCATGCCATATCCATATCTATGATAGTGAGTGAATAGATCAAGTTGTAGATGATCATGCTTGTGTGCCAAGTAACAATGTTTATCTAGATGAATAATATGGATGTATCACAAAAGGAAATTACAATGATAGTTATTTTAAAGATGATGTTGAAGATTGGAATGATAATGATTTATATTTATATAGTTATAGTGAGGAATAAGAATAAACTAAGTTCAAAATGTAATAAAATTATTCTCCTTCTCCCTTTATACATACTTTTACTAGTCATTCATTATAAAAAGAAGAAAACAATGCTAAACTAACTAATTCACTTCTTAGCACAATTCCACTTACCAATGGAGATAATTTAAAATAATGGATAGAGAATTTACATCCTAAATAAAATGATACTATACCTTGTGATTATATTTCTATATGTCCTAATGATTCTAGTGATACAAAATGTTATTATATTCCTCTTAATTTATTAGAATTCAACATTTATTTACATGATGATTATGTTTCGAACAGATGTGATAATTCTCTTTTATATTTTGAAATGAGTTTTGATTTTATTATTCATCATTTATCTTATTTATAAAATAAATGAAGTCATATTTATAAGTCATACAATAATGTTTCTACAGATAATGATTCAAAACAAGAAAATTATAGTAATGTTTACAATGAGCCTCCTATAATTATATCTAGTATAGAGGATAATTATTTTCCTAGACCATATTCCCATATTATAAATAGTGTACCTATTGTAGCCTAAAATTACACCCTATGAGAGGGTGTTCAAGCCTCTCCCATATTTGGATAACATGGGATTACCTCTAGGCATGTGAGTTGTCTATAACAGAGGTAAGCCTCTAGGTTAAAGGGTTATCTCCCTTGATTTATCTCTTAAAATCACACACTACACTAGATCAATCACTAGTGGGGGTGAAAAGGAAAGAATTTAAAAAAACATAACCTAAGATAATGAGGTGATACACCAAGGATAAGTCCACACAACACACTTTCATCTACATTAATAAGGAGAACTACCAAAAGTGACCTCAACTATATGACCTTCTAGCATAAGTGTTTATCATAGAGGTAGATTTATATGCATAACCGGAGGTGGGTTAAAATAAGTTCTGATACTGAATACTAATATTCCCCCTCACACTTAAAGTACATGTTAACAAATAATACACTTCGTGAGACTTATTAGAAGATATGTCAGTTACACAATGCATATAAGGGAAGAATGAAAACAAGGATAAATATTATTCATCGCATCATATAAATACAACACTTGAAATTTTTAGGCAAGATGTAAAGAGAATAAATAAAATACATAAATTTATTCTAAGGTAAAACAAGGTGAGAAACCAATAGGGCTTCACAATACTAAGTGTGTACTAGATAAACTTGCCACAAAGGCTTGAATTTATAAATCAAAGGAGAAGAGAGAGCATAAGAGAAGTGTAAGGGTCACAAAACCAAGTGTAGAGCTATAGAAACTAGTTGCAACATGATAGAATGAAGTGGAAAATAATTTCGGAAGTCTTCTTAGATAGGTGTCCATCATAAACATGACACATCTTTCAAGTTGGCAAAGAGGTACTTTGTGGTTCTTCTTGAAACTTCCGTTTGGTGATTAAAAGTCACTTGACTATATAAAAATTATTATGGAAGATGTTTACACATATGATTTGACATGAGAAGATTAAAATGAGATTAGGGATAGTCATCTACACATCCTACTAATAGCCTCCTCCTTGACACTTGTTATTCACTTCTTATGATTGCTCACTATCCCTTCTAGACTTGTCCTCACACCTATCATTAAAATGACCTAAATTTTCTCAAATAAATTAATGGAACATGTGTTATACACATTTACAAGATAGTTTTTTCATTTTATCAATCATATAGAGCTCTAAAGATTCAATGTATCAGTTCTCACTTTCTGACCTAGGTAGTCATGTTTCATTCTCACTGTCTATGTAGACTGCCTATAATGAATGAGCTAAAAAATGTATTTTCATGATAAATAAAGTTGATAAATGATTATGAGAGTTTGGAAAAAGTATATAAATACATGTTTCAATGACTCCCATTTGACAAGCACCTTCTACACTTGTAGAATACATCAGAACTTGTAGAAAACCCTAAACTAGGTATGTCCCTACAAGAGACAATATAGACCGCATAGATATCATGGAGCCTGGGGGAATTCTATACAAATTTCAAACACTTTCCTAAAAAAATGATCCATTCTGGATGCAAATTCCTTCATGTCTTCACCATCGGGTATGAATAAGGGTTTTAGGAGGGTTTTTAGTGGTTTGGACTATTAGTGATTATTCATAAAAGCCAAACATCTAACTCCCAAAAAAATTCCATTGAATTTGATCCAGATATCCCCTTAAACTATTCAAAACTCCTTAGGGTACCATGCATAGTGTCCATACAGATGTGAGTGAAGGAAAGTGACCTTTGAGATCTTACAATGCATTTTATGTATGATTGAGATAGTCTTAGGTCAAAATGACTAATTTGAGTTATTAAATTAAAACCAATGATCATAATTCATCTTATATCTTCCCATCAATTTTCTCTCATGGCTTATAAAAGTCATGTAGTCATCTGGAACAAGATAGAGGCCATGAGGGTTTTAGGCCTAGTAGACCTAACTATACTTGACTATGTATTTGACCACCTACAAGTTTCTAATGGTTTTTGAGGATTTTTCACACCTTTATTAACTTTATTTTAACTACATATCCTATCCAAAAATTTATTCAAACTCTCCATCTCATTCCTTCAACATTCACCTCTTAAACTGTCACACTATGTCATTCATGGAGTACCCTATATATAAGATAAACTAGAGGGAATATCCCCTATTAATGTGAATTTAAGGAGACCTTTAATATATATATATTAGGTTATGATAGTTATCTATACCAAGTTCTAAGGTTTGACTATGTTTCTAACACCCTTAAAAACTCAAACTTATCAAGACTAGTTCTTGTGATAGTGACTGTATGTAGGATCTTAGTTACCTGAGTATGACATTTGAAAACATAAAATAATCTCTATTACTATCATCTAATAATAAAATTTTATTGTGTCATAATCTCTTATGAGAGTTATTTTATGTAGATATATTCAATTTATACCTTTGTTATCCAACTTGCATCTCTCACTAACTTGGACTAGTCTATGTGTGAACCAAGTTATAGGTAGGAATTAGATGGATTAAGGGTTTCTTATAGGTTATCACTCTATATGATAATTTTATTCTCATGGTTTTTATTCCTCTTGAGATAAATAAGAATCATTCCACACTTAGTGAGCCCATTTCATGCCTTATAGTCATGCTCTCATGAATGTACTATAAGTTTGCAGTTAGACTGTGGATTACTATTTAGGAGACCTGAGATCTTCTTGTAGGTTAAAATGTGATTTAAAATTGTTATTTCATTTCCTAATTTCCCCTTGAGGTCACTAATACCATTTAATCTTTGTTTTAACTCACTCCATGTCTTATAACTATGCACCCTTTTCTACCATCAACACACTAATTTTCCTTTTGCAAATTACAATGTTCCAGGTTCAAATGTATTGTATCTTTACTAACAATATTTAATGTAAGTTTGAATGTGTTGAGATCCAAATAAAACATTATCTTAATTAAATAAACACCCTCATCTTTAGTTTAAGATGTAACATTTAGGTCTAGACTACAAGTGAGACACCATTAGACTTGTCTAGAATCCAAGACACTTCACCATAAGATGGAACATTATAGAGTAGAGACCTATTTCAAATATATTAAGGTAAAGCTTCCCTTAAGTAACTTTTATTAATTTCACTGACTATAGGCTATGTGATGGATCTAGGATCAACACAATGATACATGAGTGAAGTTATAAACTACATTCAATTATTGGGCATGAATACCACCTATGCCCCAGGTCTTATATAGTCTTCCAATATCCATACATGACTTCGTATGATTTTAGATGACTACATATCTTAAAGTCCTTATCAATATTTTCTCATTATCTTGAGAAGCCTATCTATATCAACCCTAAATTTATTTAATGCCCAGATTTTATAAAGAAACTAACTTCATGGTTTGGAAGGTTAAACATAGGTACCTTATCTAGATTTAAACCATTGATAGAGAACAAACCCTAGAACTGATGAAACTATGTCCTCCAAACCATAATTTTTGTACTTCTAACTTGATGAGAATGATCCTACCTATTTAATTATGTTTCACACATGTAAACTAGATGGAGACCAACATGGAAAAGATGAACTTTATCTTAAAGAACACATACATCACTTGGAAACACTAGATCATGTAAACAAAAGAGAAATCTTGGAGGTGTTGGGAATATGCAATCAACTTAGAGGTAGTAGTATTCTTAACATTTGTTCATGAAGATAAATCCAATAGTTTTTAAACTAATGCCATGTAATGAGAGTAAAAAGAGAATAATTTCATTTACCAAATGCATTCCCATCAACTCTACCTGACCTATCTATACTAGCTACAAATTGGTGGACTTGTTTGACTTACCAAAGGGAGTGAAGAGAGATATAGAATGTTTTTTGATAAATTTGAACATGTCAAGGATATCTAAACATGGATATTAGTTATGGGGAAATTAAGGCACACTAATGAAGCTTTTACATGTGCTAAACTTGTCATGTAGTCTATACAACTACCTAAAACTACATGTTTTATAGTTAAACTCCTTTAATCATTAATCCCTATAGTTTATCAGTTTAAAATATTTTATATGACATCTAACTGACACACAGTACATTATACATCTATTGACACACTTGACCTTGGTTATAAACCATACAACCTATTAGAATGACCTAAAATATGGCCTAATATAACATGAGACAAACCATATAAATGTGACAAGGATGAAAACATATTATTTTATCTCATTAATGACCATGGTGGAAATTTATGACCTAAGAGACCTCATGAAAAGTTTGAAATTTTAGGGGGTTTGACTTATTTCACTACATGGTCAAATTAGTCAACATTTTAGTGATTTCATAGGGGTAACATGGATGTTATGCTAAAGACCAGTTGCCTTCTCTTATACTTCAGTAACAGAGTCACCTATAAACCACTTTTAACACTGATAAACATATTATCAGACACCAAATAGAATAGGTAAATAAACAACAATACAATAATCAAAACTCACACTTGTGTTCTCAAGAACACTTAGGGAAAACACAAACCAACTTAATAAAACTAAGCTATGTATAGACTACCCTAAAACAGGTTTCTCCTCCTTGATCAAAGGGAAAATTATCACCATATCTTTCCCCATGAAATAGAGGAATGCATGAGGCATGTTTTCCTTTAAGCATTGACCTTGATGTTCTCAAATTTTTCATGTTTTTAAACCTCTTTGGCATGGCCTTTAATGTAATCAGGGTAACTAAAAATAGATCACTTATGAAGGTGAAATCCTCTTGGATTTAAACAACCTCAACCTTCTCATGAGACTCCTTAGCTACAAATTCTAATGACGCTTCAATAAATTATGATTCTTTGATATCCATTATACTTTGAATGTGATCAAATTGCTAACCAGTTACAAGCTCCTCAAGCTCATCAAGGAGCTTTATATAATCCATCCAATCTTGGTCATTATCCTCTATGAAGGAATATTATTCTATCTTCTTGTGCACTTTACCTTAAACATTTAAATATTCTTCAAGTTCTTCAAAAATCTCATTCTGCCACAACTAATCATCCTTGCTCTCTTTCTTCTCAAGAAACACAACCTCCACAAACTTATCCTCTTAACCATGCTCATGACTATCATAGTCATCATAGATTGCTTCATGATGTTCCTCAAGTCATGGTTATTCAATAATAACTTTGAATTTATCCTCCACAAACTCATGTTGCTCTCTTTCAAGGACTAAACTCTCAAGACTTTCATATTCACTGAATATTTCTTGATAGATTTACCACATACCTTGATCAATATCCTTGTAGAAAAATATAAATACACACACACACACACACACACACACACACACACACACACACACATATATATATCTTCTCCTTCTTGAATCAATAAGGATTTATTTTTATTGTCTTCACTAATGGGAGTCCCTATAGTGATCTATTCTTCACAATCACTTGAAACATCTTCTTAATCTATTGCACATTGAGTTTGGTCATCTTTTCTTGCTTCCCTTGAGATGGGTTCTCCTTCAAGAGGGGATGAGATGGGAGGGTGGTGAATTGGTTCATGTTTTGGAAAGGGAGTAGAGGTGTGATGCAGGGATCATTAATGGGCATGGGGATGGAAGGAGACATTTGGAATAACTCTTAGAGAGAGAGAATGTTTTGTTGGGCTATGGACACTTCACTTTTTTCAACAAGCACTTCATGATTTTCCTTGTCATTTTGAAATTATTCCATAGCTGCAACTTTATCTTCCACATTTTCAAATAAGGCTTCCTTTTCATGTTGAAATCTTCTTATATGGACTAGTTATAAGATTTTGAAGAGAAGGCAATGTGGTTTGGCCATACACAAGGTTTTCATTCTTATCATCAACTTCTTATTTCCAAGTTATAACTTTGAAGCTATTAGGTTATTTTGAGTATTGAATGGTATCTTCATGAGGATGAGAGACATGAGAGGACTGACATGGAATATAAGAAGACACTTTAGATGGGAGATAAAAACATGTTATTTAATCAAATTTCCACTTTCTTCGTGGCTTTCATGAGGCCTTTCAATAGCTACAAGTTGCCTCTCAACCTATTAGTTTTTCCACCTTGAAATCCTATCAATCCACCATTGTATATAACATCTCATTTCATGAAAGTATTCATTGATGATGCAGTTGGCTTCCTCTTCAACCAATCTCCACTTTCTCATAAAGAATTGGACAACTTTTTTCATCCTCTCTATGAAGTAAGTAGGGATTACAACAAGATCTTTATCCCATCTCTTCATTAACCTTTTTGACTTTAGCAAATTTGGCATGAGTGCCAACAAAGACTTAGCTTGATGTGGAATTTGAGTAGGAGGAGAGGAGAATTATGAGTTTTAAAATTTAATTTAAGAATATTGTATAGGAGTTTGGTACAATAGATAGGGCTATTAGGGAAGAATACTTTCAAGAATCTACTTCTTAAGAGCTTAGATCTCTCCTCTAAGGGTTTGTATTGTAAGATCTTAAATTTTTTCCTAAATATCCCTAAGCCTCTCTTCTTGACATCCTTATTCATAAGCTTCTTCACAAGACTCGTCAACAACTTCATGACCATATGGAGGAGGAATAGGTTGACTATATGGTGGATAAAAACTTTAATAGGGTTATGTATAGTAGGAGTTCTCAACATATCTATCCATATCAGATTCATTAGTCAAATGAAACACAAGAATTGATCAAAATATTTTCAAAAATAGTTACCTAGCCTGTATATAACTAGATGATGCATTTGGAATCACCATTGGTTTTTGTTGTCATGCTTCAAAAAGCTAATAGTAGGAAGAACATACCAATAATTCTTCTACTTTTTTAGACCTTGATCCCACTGGGTGTTTCAAAACTATTTTAACCAAATATTTCACCCTAAGAGAGGGTTTTAAAGTGTCTCCCATAGTTTGACAACATGGGATTACCTCTAGGACTATGGGTTGGCTATAACAGAGGTAAACCTCTAGGTTAAAGGGTTATCTCCCTTGATTTTTATCGTAAGCTCACACGCTACTCTAGACCAATCATTTGGGGGGGTGAAAATGGAATAAGGTAACATAAGGTAACTAATTATAATTAGGTGATACACCAAGGATAAGTCCACACAACACACATGCATCTGCATTAATAAGGAAAACTACCAAAACTAACCTCATCTCTATGACCTTCTAGCATAACGTTTTCTCATAGAGGCATATTGATATACATAACCAAAGGTGGGTGAAAATAAGGTTTGATACTAGACACTACTAGTCCCTCTCACATTTCAATTACATATTATCAAAAAATACACTTCATGAGACTTTTTAGAAGAGATGCCACTCACATTATGCATACAAGCAAAGAACAAAAGCAAGGAGAAATAATCTTCATCACTTGTCATACAAATACACTACTTGAAATTATTAGGAAATATGTGCAAAGAATAAATCAACTTCATAAATTTATTATAATTCAAAATAAGGTGTCAAACTAGTAGGGCTTTGTTAGACTAGGTGTGTACTAGACACAATTTCCATCATGTGATCAATCACATAGACTGTAAAGATTCAATGTACTAGTTCTCACTTTCCAACTTAGGTAGTCATGTTTCATTCTCACTATCTATTTAGATTACCTATGATGAATGAGATAATAGAGCTATTTTCCTATTCAATAAAGGTGATAAATGAGTGTGAGAGTTTGGAACAAGTCTCTAAAGACCTATTTCAATGACTCTCATTCAACAATTCCCTTTTGCACTATAAAATGCATCAAAACTTACAGAAAACCCTAAAATATGTCTATATGTATAAGAGACAATACAAATCACATATATATCATGTAGCCTATGGGATTGATAGATAAGTTACAAACACTTTCCTAACCAACTATTCCCTTTTGGATGTAAATTCCTTTATGTCTTCACCATTGGATCTGAACAATAGTTTTAGGAGGGTTTTTGGTGGTTTAGACTATTAGTGATGGTTAATAAAAACTAGATGTCTAACTCCCACAAAAATTCCACTGAGTTTGAGATAAATACCCCCTTCAACTATTCTAAACTCCTTGGGATAACATGCATAGTGTCTTTATAGATGTGAGTGAAGGAAAGTGACCTTCGATCTCTTGTAATGCATTCTAGGTAGGTCTAAGATATTCTTAAGTCAAAAATGACCAATTTGAGTTACTACATACAAACTATCAATCCCAATCCATCTTATATCTTTCCATAAAGTCTATCTCATGTATTATAAAATTCATGAATTCATATGGAATAAGATAGAGTCCATAAGGGTTTTAGGCCTAGTTGTAGGCCTAGTAGGCCTAATTGTACTTGAATGTGTATTTGACCACCTATAGGTTTCCATTGGTTGTAGAGATTTATCCACACTTTTTTTACCTTAATTTTAACTACATAACCATCCAAAAATCCATTCAAACTCTCCATCTCATTCCTTTAACATTCACCTCTTAAACCTGTAAACTATGTCACTCATGGAGTGCCCTCTATCTGAGATAAGATAAAGGGCATCTCCCCTATTAATGTGACTTCAATGATACCCTAAATATCTATATTAGGTAATGATAGTTATGTGTACCAGTTTATAATTTATGACTATGTTTCTAACACCCTTAAACACTCAAACTTATCAAGACTAGTTATTGTGACAGTGATTGTATGCAGGATTCAATTAACTGAGTATGACATTTGAAAACCTAACCTAGTCTCTATTCCTATCATATGAGAATAACATTAGAGTGTGTCATACTCACTTATCATATCATTTTTATGTATCTATATTCAATTTATTCCTCTATTAACCAACTTGCATCTCTCACTATCTTGGACTACTTTGTGTGTGAACCAGGCTATAGGTAGCAATGAGATAGATTATGAGTTTCCTCTAGGTGATCATTCTATTTGATAATTATATTCTCATTATTTTGATTCCTCATAAGATCAGTAGGAATCATTACACACTTATTTAACCCATCTCATGCCTTATAATCATGATCTTATGAATGTACTATAAGTCTATAGTTAAAATATGGATTGTTGTTTACGAGACCTGAGATATTCTTGTAGGTGGAGATGTTCTTGAACATTTTTCTTTCATACCCTAGGTTCCCCTTGAGGTAAATAATACCATTTAATCTTTGGTTTCCCTCACTCTAGGTCTTATAACTATGCACCCTTTTATACCATCAACACAATAGGTGTCCTTTTGTAAATTGTAATGTTCCAAGTTCAAATATATTGTAGCTTTACTAAACATCTTCAGTGTGAGTTTGAATAACTTGAACTCACAATAAACCATTATCCTTCTCAACTAAACACCCTCCTCTTAAGGTCAATATGCATAATCTAATTCTAGACTAGAATTAAGACACCATTAGACTTGTCTAGAATCTAATACACTTCACCATAAGATGGGACATTGTAGAACAAGGACCAATTGTAGAAATATTAAGGTAAATCTTCCTTTAAGTAGCTTTTCTTACTTTGACTAAATTTAAGATATGTGATGGATCTAGGATCAACACCATGAGCCATGAATGAATTGATAAACTCCATTCAAGTCTCAGGTATGAACACCACATGTGTCCCAGGTCTTATATAGTCTTTCATTATTCATACATGACTACATATGATTGTAGATGGTTATGATCACTCTTTGCTCACTATCTTGAGAATTGTATCTCAATCAATCTTGAAGTTATTTAATGTTAGGATTCCATCTAGAAAATAACTTCCATGGTTTGCGAGATTAAACATAGGTACCTTATCTGGATTTAAACCATTGACAGATAACAAACCTTACAACTGATGAAACCATGTCCTACAAACCATAATGTTTGCACTTCCAACTCAAGCAGAATGATATTTTCTATTAAATTATGTTTCACATGTGAAAAATAGATGGAGACCAGCATGGAGAAGATTAAAATTATATTAAATAACACATACATCACTTAGAAACTCCAGATCATGCAAACAAAATAAAAAACCTCGAGGTGTTGTGAATGTGTAGTGAACTTGGAGGTAGTAGAAGTCTTAATGTTTGTTCATAAAGCTCAATCCACCAATTTGGAAACTAATTAAATGGAATTAAAGTAAAAAGATATTAATTTCATTTACCAAGTCCTTTCCCATCGACTCTACATGACCTGTCCATACCAACTACAAACTGGTGGACTTATTTGAATTGCCAAAGGGAGTGAAGAGAGAGATATAGCATTTTTTGAAAAAATTGAAACTATAAAGTCAATATTAACATTGAAATTATTTTTGGGGATCTTAAAGGACACTACCAAATCTTTCACATGTTCTAAATTTGTCCTATAGTTCATAAATCTACCCAAAACTACCTATTTTGTAGTTAAACTCTTTTTTTATGCATTGATCCCTACAGTTTGTCAGTTCAAAATAGTTTCTCTAACATATAACTAACACATGGTATGTTATACATATTTTTTCACACTTGACCTTCTTTATAAACCATACAACTTATTATAATGACCCAAAAGGTGGCCTATGAGACAAACCATATAAATGTGACAAGGATAAAAACGTATAATTTTATCTCATTAATGAACATGGTGGAAATTTATGACCTAAGGGACCTCATGACAAGTTTAAAATTTCAGGGGGTTGACTTATTTGACTAAGGGTTCAAATTAGTCAACAATACCTATGGAAATAATTAATAATAAAATTGAACTAGTAAATGAGCCCCTTAAGAATCTTGACATAAGTTCCTAAGATGTAATATCCTTAATGAATGTTACCAGTGCTTTATAATACAAATTTCATCATCTCTCTATAAATAAAATAATAAATTTCTTGGGTGGAGTGTGATGATATATATGGGAAAACAATATAGAATAATATCCTTAATTCATCATTACCTCATGATTTTATAATGCCTACATTCAAACCATTTGATGGAAGTAGTGATCCTTTCTACATCTTAAAGGTTTTAAAGCTTATATGGATAAATTTAGTATTAATATAATTATACTCCAAAAATTCTATAAGTGATTAATAACTAAATAATTGTATTGGTTTTTTCGTCTTAATAATTGATATTTGTATACATAGCATGAGTTAGAAGAGACACTTTTGATATAATAAATTCATAATAAGGGAAAATAATTTACTACTTACATCTTGTGATTTAATATTTTTATGCATTAATTGTTTTATCAACCAACAAATTTAAATTCATAATACATTGTTGTAGTGACTTATTTTTTCCCTAAAAAATAGAATATTTTATCTTACTTATGAATCATTTCAATCTATATATTTTGAGACCATTGCACTTGAGAATTAGATTACATGTATTATAGATAAATACCATGGGAATATAAATAGATAAGTTAATAAAAATAAAGATACAAATGAGGTAATTTCCACAAATCAAAAAACTCATCAAAAGTAATTGGAAATTAAGACAATGAATAAGAAAAAGGCACCAACAAAGATCACTTATAAATCATAAAAGGACATGACTTCACATCAAATTACTATCTCGCATGTAATTTAGGAATATAGGAATCAAATAATTTTTATTTCTTGATTTAAGTTTCAAAAATCACATGGCAAGTCACAAAGACAGTTTTAACCAGTTAGATTATTCCTAGAAAATCCAAGTGCAGTTGGGTGATGGAAAATCCATCAAAATTTAAGGAAAATGTAGCATGTAAATAAACACATATCAATGTAAACATGAAATAAATTATTTTTTATTTTCTCAAAATCTCAAATCTAATAGTATTGATCACAATTTCACAATATAAAGTGACAAAAGTAAATAATATAAGATTTATAATCCCGTCAGTAAATTCATAATTATTTTTAGGGATTGTAGTTTTTTTTAATGATATATATGTTAATAATTATAATGTATCCATCGAGGTGATAATTTAAGGGGTTAATTATTTTTATTTTTATTTTAGGGATTAAAACTTTCTACACATGTTTCTAGTTCAATAGGAAACAATACTAGCTCTTTTCAAGAGATTAGTCATCCATCTTCATCAACACCGAGCAAGCATAAGTGATTGTTGAATCCACATCCAACTAATAAAATTTTATATTATAATTATGATATGAGGACCACAAGGATTAAAAATTATAAAATTTATTTTATTTTATTATGCTTATGATGAAAATACTAGCTTTGTATTATTGTGCATGGCTAGTCAACCTAGAAGTAATGCAAAAGCTACTCAAAATAAAGAGTGGGTTGATGTTATAAAAATTAATATGGTTTAAATTGAGAATAATGATACACAAAATCTTATTAATAATCCAATGAAAATTATGTCATCGGAACAAAGTGGGTCTACAATACCAAATTTAAAAAGTGATAGTACATTTGACAAGCTAAAAGTTAGACTTGTTGCAAAAAAATGTGCATAAACATATGAGGTTGACTATAAGAAAAAAAATCCACTCATGGCATGTCAAGATACTATGATAAAAATTATTATTTTATCTGCTCATAAAGGATATAAAATCCTTAAAATGGATGTCAAAAGTATATTCCTAAATGGAGTGATTGAAGAAGTATATGTGGGGTAGCTACAAGGTTATATGGTAAAGGGTAAATAATTTTGTGTATATAAGTTGAAGAAAGTTACGTATAAGTTGAATCAAGATCCAAGATACTGTTAATCAAGAATTTATAATTGGTTATTGTATCAAGGATTTTTTATAAGTCAAAATGAACTAATTCTTTACATACAAGCATTTGGTTCTAATGTATTATATGTCTCTCTATGTAGGTAAATTGATATTTATAGGTAACTCTATGGAGATGTTGGATAAATTCAAGGAAGTAATGAAATAATAATTTTATATGACTGATCTTGGACTTATGAATTACTTTATAGGCATGTAAGTCTATAAAAATAAAGAGTAAATATCCATTTTTCAGGAAAATTATGCCAGAGACGTGTTAAATAAGTACAATCTTCATGACTCTAAATCAGTGGACACTCAAATTACAAGTAGAGGGAAGATAATGATGGAGTAATAAATTATTTCATTTGATGAAATTACTTTTAATATCATCGTATGAGGTTTGAAGTATCTTACTATGATAAGACACAATATTAATTATGAGGTTTTACTAGTTTCTAGATTTATGTGTAATCAATCACTCAAAATTTTGTAAATAGTGAAGATAATTTTTAAATATGTAAGAATTAATTATTATCATGGTATTAAGTTAATATCATAAAGCTAATTATATACAAATATTTGGATTGGAGAGGATCTCTTGATGATAGAATGTCAACTTCATGTTATTACTTCAAATTACGAAGTGTGTTGGCTTGATAGTCATCAAAGAAATAAGATATTATTATATTATCCTATACTAAATCTAAATACAAAACCATTACATTATATTTCACATAAGTAATATATTTGAGAATAATCTTAGTTTATTTCAAAGAGGCTCAACTTGAGCCAACAAAGATTTTTTGTAATAAAAATGGGGCAATATAATTATCCAAGAATCTAATTTTTTATGCTAGAACCAAGCATATTAAACTCAAAAAACAATATTTTAGAGACGCAGTCAATGATAAATAAATTTTCATTGATTATTATAAGTGAACATAAATTTTATGATATTTATAGCAATAGATTATTGAAAAAGATTCATTTAAGACTTAAGAAGATGATAGATATTTATGGTCTTTGCATCAAAAGGGGGAATATTGACTGTGATACCAATATGCGCACTTGATTATTAATTTTATAATTATTTTATTTAATTTTTATTTATTTTATAAAATTTATTTAATTTAATTATTTCCTATGTTAATCGTTTCGTCAAATTTGGACACTTTTCAAACTTCCTAAAAAATACCTAAAAGTGACAATTAGAGTGCAATTTATTGAATGTGTATTTAATTGAGCTAAAACACTTATTCATTCATCTCTAAGAGGTAGGGAGAAATTTTTAGATCTGAGTTAACTAAAATTAATTTTATTTTAGTCAATTTCCTATTTTATAAGGATTTGGGTTGTCTAACTTGTCTAGTGTGCATGAGTTGTTTACTTGCTAAGAAAGACTTGTTTCATATTGACCTTATCTTATCAATGGGTCAACCTTGTTTTGTTAGTTGAATTTCAGTTCTTTTTCTAGATTCTATTTTTATCAATATATTTTTAGTTAACTTTTTTTTAAAGAAATGTCTTGATTTAACATTAACTTATAATGTCAGTTATTTGTAATCGACTAGTTTTAGCATTTCTTGTTAATAAAAAATGATGCAATAGTGTGGCACCATATTTCTTCAAAATTGTTTTTACATATTTTTATCTATAATTATTTTATTTTAGGTATTAAAAAAGATAAACTAGAAGGAATAGGTTTTCTAATTTGAAGTTATTTAGTTAAACTTTTGTCAACAATCATACTTACAATACTATTAATTTAACATGTAGTAATTCTTCGATAGATTGGTTGATATATGGATTCAATTTCAGGGTAACTAAAATATGATTTCCACTCCCTTGATACATAAAAACCTTAATTATTCTCATGATATAACTATTTTCAAATGCTTATATTTTTCTATATAACATGATGCAAATAATGTCTTATTTTTTATTTAAGTAATTCATAGGTTGCATCCTTCACCTCAAAGAGAGGAATACTAAGGGGATTTTATTATATATTTAGGTCTTATTTTATAAATAATTTAAAATTTGGGATAGATTAAATAGGTTACATGGTTTAGATTAGATCAAATTATTAAGTTGATTCATATTATCAAACATATACATATGCACATATATTTTGGTGGATCTTATTAAATGGATTTAGTTAAGAGTCTCTAAACTAAATCGTGAGTAGATTCTCTAAGCCTAGGAAAATTGTAACTCTTTGGATAAAACACCAGAGACCCCTTAAATCATTTAATTGACTCTTAGAGGGATGTGTATTACATTGGGTCATTAATAATATAATATGATTCGCTTGATCTGACCATGTGCATAAATGAGATTGGTTTGAGAACCTACATACTAGGTAGCCTTAAGTCACTATAAATATTTGTGGATCCATAATATTATAATAGAATAATTATCTTATGACAACACTTTCAATGTGATTCTTTGGTGAAAATTATCTTTAGTTTTATTTATCACCCAATTCTTTCACAACAAGAGATTCATCTTTTTTGAGTAGTATGAGGCCAAAAATTGATAATTGACTTTTAATGGATTAAATACTTTTATTGGAAGCCACATTTACTTTAGATCCTCAATCCCAATAATATTGAAGGAGAAAATACTTTCTCTACAAATTAAATAGAATTTTGAGCTTTCTACTCTTCCTCATAGATTCCTGAGTAGATACAATTCACATGACTAAATGTTAGGTCTCTAAGAAATGTGAATCGAATATTGTGACACTTTGGACAATATTGTCACTATAGAGTAATGAGTAACCACCCTTTATTTTTTAATCCATGGAATTCATGACCCCATGAGACCATGATGGCGATAAATGCCACCTTCCAAGTGACTCAAGATTATTCTCATTCATGTAAGCTTAAAACCATAGTCACTCTATGGTCCTCTCAATTTAGTAAATAGGAATTAAATATGATATAGGCATTAGCCCTATACCATGCCTAACCTATATTAAATATTTGGGACTTAATATATTTTACTTATCCTTTTGGATTATGTTCATGGCTTTATAATTTATCATTTAATTAAGATATCAATAATTATAAATTATTTGTTTTGAATATACATTTAGAGAATAGAAGTGGCACTTAGTATGTTTTTGGGATAGGTATCCTATGATAATTCCATGTAGAACTCACCCCTGAAATCATAGTCTACCTTCACTTAGTTATGTAGGTTTACATGGTGATATTGCAGATCCATGAAATTATGTATTGTAAATTTAGTCATTAAAATAAATTAATAGTGCCATTCACTTGTGTGAAATAGAATTCAAATATCCTATTGACACTGATTAAATAGACCAGAGATAGTAATTTATGGGACACATCTATATTAGGACCAACCACTACTATCATCCACATATATAGTGGACTTGCAACATCCCTCTACATTGAACACAATAACAAACTTACGTACAAACTTGGTTGACTATCGTGGAATTCCATGGATCCATTTAAATCTAAACTCTAGTTTATTCTATTTATATCCATTATAGATTGATCCTACATAATTAGATTAGACCTCAACCAATCTTCTTACATTTATGATGTGACCTAAGATCATAGTGAATCACGGTATCCTTATAAGAGATTATGTGGAAATATAAAATGGCATGTGACCTATTATCATAAATGTATTATATTATCACTTAGGGCCATGTACATTTTAGTTACAACATAAAAATAATATTTGGAACCATCAAAAACTTGAAGAATGCATTGGATCTTTCCTCAAACTTTTCTCAAATGTGGTACCTTTTTTCTCAAATAAACTTCATGAGTTTGGATAAGTTTGAGAACCCATATATCCTTTAGGTCGCACTCAATGAATTTAATTCCTAAAGGGATCAACAATATTATATATGAAAACTATTAAAGGTCAAATGGTTAATATTTTAACCACTTGCAAGAATCAAATAAATACAATATTAAGTTTGTACCTATTAATGTGGTGTGAAGTTCCCTTGTAAATCTCATGAAGTCTCATTTAATCCCATGGATCAATTACCTTATGGATTATAGATTATATAGGGTTCATGTATGCAAGAATAAGTTGAGGTCATCACATATACATTTTGATCTCATGTTATTTCATTTTATGATGTAGCCACTCCATTATAAAATTTTAAGTGATGAGGTCTGAGACCTTAGGAAATTATAGTGGCCTAATATTTTTAAAATTATATTATATCGTAATGTATGCTTAAATAATGTGTATAAATTTATAGTGTAGTTGTCTTTAATACTTAGATTCTATATAAACAAGATCCATGAAATGGATTTAGTACTTGTATGTGGTCAAAGTTTGGTTACATGAAGTAGCTAATAAGAAATAAGGCATAGTAAAATAAAATTTTAGAATATTTTCCTAAAAATAAGGAGCCATTTTTTTTAACATGCTTCTATGAGATCATTTTCTAAGTATAAAATTAGTTGTTAGAATTATTGATGAGTCGAAGAAGAAAAAAAAAGAGAAAAACAATTGGCCACATCATTGATTAAACTCTATAGTATTATATTATTATAGAAATTTTGATCCTTTTATTTTTGTAGTTGTTAGATTTGGAATAATGGATTAAGTTATGTTATTTTCTTATAGATAGTGGGTTTATGGGACCCATACCTAATGAAAAACAAGAATATATATATATATATATATATATATATATATATATATATCAAAATATTTTCATTTCCTTACCATAGCATAGGCCAAGTTAAAAAAACCTTAAAATGTATTAGCATAGTGAAAAAAAAGTAGTATCAGATCAAAAAAAATTGAAATTCATAGATCTAGTCAATTTATATGATTTTGATCAACTTGAAAGTAGAAACAGGCCTAGAGTAATCCCTATCCATCAAAAGACACTTCCTAAAATTTGAATCAATAGTCACCACATTAGAACTAGGAACCATTGAGGAAGACAAAATGTCCAACTACTTGGACTTGCATTTGTCTATAACCAAATATTCATTTTAAGCTATGGTAATTTTTGTCTTAACTTATTTGACCAACCATGGAGGAGAAGGGGAAATGCCAAGAAATACCATCCTAGCCAAGAATTTGATCGCTTCAATCCTTTGGAAAGAATGGGAAACAACATGCATGTGTTACATAGCAGGCAGAGGTGACAAAGCATTATTTAAAGAGAGAGGGAAATAAAAAACCAAACAATCTATTTCATTTCATCTCAGAAACTAGGGACTGAATGTAATCATGGAGAAGAGAGAATCTCCTCTATATGTCCTTGAATGTGATCATTGGCATGAACTCGAACTCGTATTTACTAGAGAAGGGTAGAGGATCTCTCTAATCACCATCAAGGGCTGTCATAATTTCATCCAAATTGACCCTAAAGACTGGATTAAAAAATAATTCAACCAAGGATATTACCTTCTCCTTGTAAAAGATAAGGTATATTATGTTGGTAGAAAATAAATAACCATCAAACTAACTTTGATCATGTTAGTGGGAAAGAGGAATTATTCCTTGATCATAGAAATGATAACATTAAAAACTTGATCAAAAGGAATCTATAAGATATTATACAAATGACGGGGTGAGACTTTGCCAATGAAAACTATTTATGGTTTTTGGCAGGGGCGTAAAACTAAAGAATGAGCCAAAACATCTCACATAGTGGGATCTATTGAACTTTGAGTAGAACTAGATGATAAGAACAAATAGTTTAAAACCAAATTATGGAAAAGACCATGATCAGAAGAAAATAAATAGACATGAACAAATCATAACAAAAATATGGTGGCGACAAAGGCAATGAAAGAGAAAAATGAAATTGATTGCCAATATCAATGCCTAATGTTGTCAGTGAAATATAACTATGATTATCAATGACAAAATCTATGGATTGGTCAATTGCAATATTCTTCACAGCATTAACAATCTTATTCATATATTTAGTTATTTCAACATGTGTGATGACATTTATAACATATGTGATGAAATTTATTTTATTGAAATGGTCGATTTCAAAGTAATGAATTTAGTTAGCACTCATTTATTAGTACTTAATGCTTTGACAAAGGGTTTCTATGACATGGAATTAATTTGAATAAATTTACTATGCCATTCAAACTTAGAGAGGGTAGTCTCTTAGAATTGTCAAAGATGTCATATCTTGGTGGAGCTAGGCCCAATGAGAGATCATAGAGGCATTCAGAGTCAGAAAGACAAGTCCTTAAGAGTCATTAAAGATGTTAGAGCGTAGGAGAGTGTCATCCAATGAGGACTCACCACATCATTTAATATTAGAGAATAGTCTCTTAGGCCTGATAGAGATGTGAGAACCTAGGAGAACTCAGTTCAATGGAAGATCATCGGGTCATTCAGAGTTAGAAAGGAGAGATCTCTAGATCTATTAGACATATTTGAACCTAGTAGATCTAGTACCAATGGGAAATTATGATGACATATAATGCAAAAATGAATTATTTTTCACTTGTGACCCAGAAAGCTCATAATGAAGTGTCAATGGTTATTTAGAACCAATTATCGTGCACCACTAGTCCCTAGGTGTCACATCATCTTGCATCTCATAAATCCATGAAAACAAATCTATGCTTAAATGGTGATCGTTAATAAAAAACCAATAGAGGGGTGACGCATGTCAGAAAGTGTGGGGTAGCTAAGGAAAGTCTAAAGGATGTGGCCACATGTTTACCACATGCTTCTTATTAATTGAATGGGAAGATAGACCTGATAGGATAGTTTTAAAAAACATCATATCACCATTGCTATATATTTTTGATGACATGATATCAAGGGTTGTGAATTTAATTCTAGATTTATAAATATAAGGAGAAAATCCCAGTACCAACTCAAATTTTCAAATTTAGAGCAAGTGAGTTATCAAATGACATTAATGCATAAAGATGTATGCACAAGAATTTAAATCCTAAAGAAGTTCCATTAATGATTATCAATGATAATATGGAAATCTAGGCAGTCATTGCCTTGTTTTTTTTAATGTGTAGATCCAAGCAGTGCACAAACAAGTGAGATAGACACGTTTTAACTACTAAAAAAATTAAATTATGTGTTGTATAAGCATAATGTGTTGTTTAAAAAAAATTCAATTATAAATTTAAATGTTATAATGAGAAAAAGGTAAATAGCCATAAACAATTCAAATCTATAACTAAAAATATAAATAATAAAAAATGTAAACTTTGCAACAATGAATAGAGTGAGTTGTTTAAATTTTGAGAAAGATATTAACAATTGGAAAAGTATGGAAACTTAAATCAATAAAATACTCAAAAAAATCACTAAATTTTTATAATAAATATTTTTTATATCTAATATGCCACGGTGCCTACTCAAAACTTCAAAATAAACATCGCCTTGATTTTACTTGAGCAGTAACAAAACTTTTTGACTTTTTTAAAAAGTAATAAGTAGTATTTTTTTGATTTTAGCATATCATGTTAGTAACACTGAAAATTGATTTTCACAACAATTTTTTTTGAGAACCTATTTTCTTTCCTGGAATAAGAAATTAATTATCTTTCATGGTAAAATTGAGTGATCTATGTCTGGCAAGTAAGATTTAATGAATGATTTTTTTTGTTGTTGTTTTTACTTCATTGTCTTATGAATCTCACAAACCCTAGACCAATACTTCTTTGTCTTATGAATCTCACAAACCCTATCCCAATGAAAACTCACTACATTAATCAAAGTAATAAATGTCAGTATCCCAGACCCATCAAAAATGTTAGAGCTCAAGAGAGTGCATCCCAATGGTAGATAACCACATCATTTGGAATTAGAAAGGCCAATCCATCAGAACTATCATAGATGTCATAGCTCAGAATATCCCAACCCAATGGGAACTTTCCACGTCATTCAAAGTCAGAGAGGGTAATTATATAGAACTTGTAGAGATATCAAAGGCCTTGAGATCCTAGGCCAATGGAAGATTTCCACATCATTCATGTTTAGAAAGGAGACCCCCCTAACCTATCAAATATGTCAAATCTAATGGGTACTTGCCCCATCATTCATTATCAAAGAGGGGAGTGGTCAGGACCTATCAAAGATATCAAAGATCAAGAGAGACAAACTCAATGGGAGATCAATGTGTCATTTAGAGTCAGAAAGGCCAATCTCTCAGACCTATCAGATATGTGAGAGCCTAGGAGAGCCTATCTCGATCGTAAGTTGTCACATCATATAATGTAAAGATGAATTAGTTACCCCTTGTGACTTGGAAAGCTCATTATAAAGTACAAGTAGCTAACCAAGACCAATCGGTGTGTGGCATGTGTCCCTAGGTGACACATCATCCTACCTAGAATAAATGCATGGAGTGTGAAGTTTTGCTTAGACAATGACCATTAATAAAAAAAATAATAGATCGATGACACATGTCAAAAAGTGGGAACCATCCCATAATACTCTAAGGTATGTGTTCACATGCATGTCATGCATCATGAGTACTAGGACACCATTTTTGCTATGTATTTAACCAGGTACAATTATTATAATGACATATTCAGAGTAGTCTATGAGTGTTATATGTTTGATAGGTAAGTTTTAATGAATGGTTTTTGTTTTTGTCATTTTTACTTCATCATCTTATAAATATCATAGAGCCTAGTGCAATGAGAACTTCAAAGTCAATTAGAGTTAGAAAGGCCAGTCTCCTAGACTTATCATAAATGTCAAAGCTTGGGAGAGCATGGCCCAATGGGAGAGCACCACATCATTCAAGGTTAGAAAAGCTAGTGCCTCACACATTTCATAGATTTCAGATCCTAAGAAAGCTTAGTCCAATGGGAGATCATCATGTTATTTAGAATCAAATAGAGTAGTCCCCAAGACTTGTCATATATGTTATAGCTTGGGAGATCCCAATCTAAGGGTATATCACCTCATCATTTAGAATTAGAAAGGCAACTTCCTCATGCCTATCAGAGATGTCAAAGCCTATGAAAACCTAGTGTAATGAGCACTTGTCATGTCATTTGGAGTCATATAGGGAAATGTATAGGGCCTATCAGATATGTTAAAGATTGGGAGAGTAGGACCCAATGGAGATCAGTGCTTCATTTAGAATGGGAAAGGTGAGTCTCTTAGACCTATCAAATATGTTAGATCCTAAGAGATCCCAACTCAATGAGAAGATATAAGATTTATAGCAAAGATCATCGAATCAATTAATGCACATGATGGAGTGATCTCACAATTTGAGTAAGTGCACATCATAATAAAGCTAATAATAAATAAAATCAAGAATAAAAAACTATTGCAAAGGAATAAGAGTAAATAAAATACTCCATATCATCTTGAATGATGACTATAAAGGGAGAGAGGTGCATATATGAGTTGGATAGGGAAAGATACCACACATTCTATTGAATGTGGGACTAATCTTCTTAATTAACCCAAATGACCTTTAGAGCCATAAGCAAGGTAATACAATAGGGTAGGAGAAACCCAGTGGAAAAAAGGCCTACACCAACACCCCCCCCCCATAATCATATCTTAGGTGGGTGATGATACAAAAAATGGGTCCTAATAACAAGGCTTGATAAGGTACCCATGTACAATGTAATCCCTCATACATAGAGAAGAGAAATCCTAGTGGGAAAAACTACCTTCAAAAAAGAGTAATGAAGAAGAGAAGAGGATAGAAGCCCCCCTGAATATGATGCTAAAACAATCAACACTCCAAGTACATATAAATGATCCTAGTAACTTAAAAAATATGGAGACAAGGTATGTGCATAATATTGCATGGTAAATGTTATATAGGTCCCTTTATAACAAATGTTGTCTCTTCCTTTAAGAGGAAAGAAACCATGAGATGTCAAACTGCTAAATTCCCACTCAAGTGGAATGGAAGAAGGAATAATGATGTAAATCCTTGAAAAATTGTCAAATGTCTCCCTATTAATGCTCGAATGTGCTGAATTCTAATCAGGTATCACAAGCTTAATAGTACAAGATGGCAGTGAAGAAGCATACAATAAAGGAGAGATAATATCTAGAGAAGAAGATAGACATGGAACATTCACTAAAAGAATGTCGATGGGAAAAGGAGAGTAGGACTCAATAGCCATTGAAACTAAAGACTAGTCTACAAATGAAGCACTCAGATCTACAAGATAAATTCCCATAGAAACATATGATTCATCAATACTCTTAATGTGTGCACTCTCACTAAAATCAATAAAGTCCTCTAAAATGTAAGTATGTGAAGGCTCTAAAAGAGCAATAATCTGCACAAAAATGGATTTAGAATCTACAATTAGATAACTAAGGTCTGCCAAAATCTCATCCTATAGTGGGGGCTCAACACGAGGAAGAGCACTATCCACCATGGATGTATCATCATAAAAAATAAAAGCATGAGGAGAGAGTACAATAGTATCAAAAGATACAATAGGAAGTGAATGAGGAGGTGTGATTTAGGTCTAAGTAGGATCTTGGAAAGGCCTTTTTAGTATGCTGCAAATAGTGCATGGGAACTTTATATATTACACATGGCAATGAAGATCCATGGAAACATGTAGTAATAGAGTGAAAAAAACCTTGTCACAAGTATTAGCCCACTTATCAAACTAAATAGGATCAATGGGTGTAGGAATATGTCCATATAGGAATGGAATACAATTATTGTGTATGAGCAAGTGTTCCATATAAACATGCCACAAAGCATAATTGTCTTTTCCAAAAAGGATCACTAGAGACAAAACAACTCTCTTCATCTTGAGTCTCTCAAGTGGAGTTGACATGACCACAACTGAGATTAAAAGTGCACACTCTAGAAATAGACTTTGGATAACACTGAAAATGAGTCCAATCAAATGAGAGAAATCAGTGCACAAGTGATAATGAATGATCAAATGGATGTTAGGCTCTGCTGACAATTTTTCTAGGAATATAAGAGCAATTTGTGCAAGTAGTCACTAAGTGGACACATGTAGTAGTTATAAAAACTGAATGTGCACACAAGAGAATATAGGGCTTACAAAAATTTCCTCAAGATAATCAATAGAGGTGCCCCCCCCCCAAAAAAAAATTTGGCACTTTATAAAGTAGTGTGATTTACAAGGCAAATTGGCCTAATACATGGGAAATAAAAAAATAATCATTTTTGTAAAATATGGTACTCAATTTTGAGTTACTATTTGCAAGATATTAACAATACAATTTCTCATAAATATCCCTATTGACTAAAAACATGCACTTGAAACATAAAAAAATTATCCTTAGGTGAGGTAAAATATACCTTCCAACCACTCATTAGAACTAGAACAAAACCATGATTTTCTTCAATCCAACTAAAAAGAAAAACTAGTCTACCCATATACCGCTACATGCACTTTAATGAAAAGGGTGTACTTCGAAAGTGTTTAATTAAAAGCTATTTCAGATAATATTAAAACATGCTTTAGTTTTAAATATTTTAGGGCATTATTAGGTTTTTAACATTTACCTAGCTATTGGAAAGAGACATAGAGGTGTTGCCATGGGAGAGAGGAAGCTAGCTTAGGTCTACATATCTCATTGGAGATGGGTGCCTTATAAGGAGATTAAAACAATGAAAATATAATTTATAATGGTTATGGGTTCAAATATCTTCCCTTATAATCACAAATTGAAAATCATAATTATTTTTGTTGACTACTGGTAGAGAATGTCATGGATGTACAGAAGACCCGACGCCTTGTGGAGATGGATGGCAAATAGATACACCAACAACATAGCTCGATGAATGAAGAGAATGGTAAGTGGCTGCCATTGGGTGGGTTGTTGGATGGTGGATGAATATTTGATGGAGTTTGACCATTAAGAAGGCTGAGGAAGTAAATAAAGGCAAGATTAGTTACCATTACCAAATTTAGAGGTGTTGATTCTAATGTTTTCCAATTCACAACATTAAAGACCACAGTTATCATAGTACAATAGATCTATGAATAGAGGAAGGCATTATCATCATATGGCTTGATGCACCAAGGAATAACTTCATGTGAGCTTAACAAGCCATAAAACCATAAAATTCATCAACCAGAAGAGTTGTGGACATGTCTTCAATATTTGGCAGATGTTTGAGCCTTGGATACAATAGACTATATGCCATTTATCAAGTATTGATTCCTCCACACTACAAGGCCTTGCCTCTTTTTGCTCGCTATAGATATTCCTATTATAAAACAAGTTATAACCAATGAAACTATAATTCCATATTAATGGAAAATCATAGTTGAATGTCAAAAAGAAGGTGGGATGGCATGAAGGATGAGTTAGGTTGTGTATCTTATTAGCTAGGGTTTTACTTCATAATTCAAAAAGAACAGCCCCTTTACACTTGATCTATAAAATCTAGTTTGCAAAGCAAGATTCTTTGATGGAAACTATGTTTTTTCATCAATGTAATAGTGCCTCTGCTAGTAGAAATCATGGGTGTATGTAACCAAGGAGGTTTAAAATACAAAGTATACTATAGTTTTACTTCACTACGAAATTAGTATTCAAATAGACTAGATATGAATCAAACACTTATATGCATAATACTTAAGATTTCAATATTAAACAATAATAGAAACAATGATGTTCAATACCAAAACCCAAGATTTGAAATGAAAACTTGTAGAAAAACTAGGCAATCCTCAGATCTATATCTATTCTGATACCAAACAAGAGTTATAGTCAGGATCACCAGATCAATGAATGCACATGATGGAGTGATCTCATGAGTCAAGTAAGTAAACATCATAATCAAGCTGCTAGTAAATGAAATCAAGCTTCTTGTAAATGAAATCATGCATAAGATAATAATGCAAAGAAATATGAGAAAATAAAATACTCCATATCATCCTGAATGATGAATACAAAGAGAGAGAGGTGCATATATAAGTTAGAGAGAGAAATATACCACACATTCTAGTGAATGTGAGACTAATATTTCCAAGTAACCCAAATTACCTATAGATCCCTAAGCAAGCTAATATAACTATGTAGGAAAAACTTAGTGGGAAAAAGGCCTATACCAACAGAAGATGTCGCATCACATAATGCAAAGATGAAATAATTACTACTTATGGCTTGGAAAGCTCAAAATAAAGTAATAGTTGTTAAGAAAGACCAATTGGGGTGTGGTATGTGTCCCCATGTGACACATCATCTTGCTCAAGATAAAGGCATAAAGTGCCAATCCATGCTTAGATGACAACCACCAATAAAAATATAACAAACTAATGACATTTGTCAAAAAGTAGGGACTTGTTGAGGCAACTTAAAGATATGTGATCATGTGCCTTCCATACACTCATGAGTGAGAAATGTGAGTCTCTTAGACTTGTTAGATATGTCAGAGCCTGGTAGAGCCTGACTTGATGGGAAGCTATTACATCACATAATGTAAAGATAAACTAGTTGTCACTTGTGACTTGGAAAGCTCATAATAGAGTAAGAGCTATTAATTAGGACTGATCTAGGTACAACATGTGTCCCTGGGTGACACATCATCTTATTGAGGATAAAGCCATGGAGTGTGAAGCCATTCTTAGATGGGGACCATTAATAAAAATCCAATAGAATGATGACAGATGTCATAAAGTGAGGACTAGTTGAGGGAACTCCAAGGTATGTAATTGTGTGCCTACCATGCTCTCACCATTAATAAAATGGGAAGCTAGATTGGAAAGACTGGGAAAACATCCCATCACTAATTATATATCCATCTGGTGGCAGAGGATCATGCACTCTGAATCTAATTCTGGATTTGGAAATAAAAGGAGAAAATCTTACCATCAACTTAAATTTCAAATTCATGGAAAGTGATCTCTCAAATGACATTAATGTAGGGGCATGTGTGCATAATATTTTAAAGCCTAAAGGAAGCCCATTAATGGTTACCATTATTGGTTTAGAATAAATTTTGTACTTCTTTTTTTAAAATTCAAAAACAACTTCTATATCCCATGCCTTTGACACCCAAAAGCTTCCCAATTCCTTTTCTATTCTATTTCATTGGCCATGACATCCTCTAACATGAATCCTAATCCTAAGTACTAAGACATCACTTTCCTTACTATTTTATCCAAATACAAGCATTACAATGACATATTCAAAGCAATCGAGTAGGTCCTCAGGGACTCTAGCAATGTCAATGACTAATTGGCCAAATATAAGGATGCCTTTTGGTCCTATAAAATATTTAGAATTCATAGAACTATGGCCAAACTAAAGGCATTTCCCTACACCAACCTACTAGGCAACATCCTTCACAAGGGCATTCGAGTATAAGATGGTTTTAATGATTGGGTGAGTTTACCCACTTATTCACAAAAAATTGCTGACATATTTGGGAATATCTTCGAGGAATACTACTACCTCTTAGACTTCTTATTCTCATATGATGAAGCAGAAATATTGGCTTGGATGACTAATCACCAAATCTATACTAACCTCTAGGACTAAGCTGAGAACCCAGACTCCAAGTGGGTGAACAAAAAATGATCAATGGTTACATGGCACACACCTTTCAAGAGGAGTTATGACTAGGCATGATCATTCTTAATTAGCTACTCATAGACTTAGACTGTTACCATGTCAATGAGTTATGGGTGCCCCTGTTACACATGATTTTGACTGGCTCCAACATCCCAAACCTTGGAGGATTGATTAACTTCATGTTGGTCTAGGTCATTGTAGACACCCAAAGTGGGGGTGATTTCTAAATAATGAGCTATCTTCTCTATGCCATATGTGAAATACTCTCATTCAACCCATTAGTATTTTTTTCTTGGGTTCTTGGTGGCCAAACTATCCACATAATTTTATTCAATATTTATGGTTAATAGTTCCACTAGCATGTCTAGGATGTCTGTGAGTATTTATACCTAGTGGTGTACTAGGAGATTAATGAATCTCCCATGCCTAAGCTTTAAAATATAATGCAAGACTCTAACACAATGTTATGGGACTACTGGATGTATATATAAAGGACACATTGATCTAAGTCATGAGCTTCATGAAATAACCCATGTGCCTACCATACTATGTACCTAACCACCTACCAGAGCAGGAGATCACCTATCAACTAGTGAATGGCATCCTTAGACACTACATACAATGCCAATACAATATGTACTCTTTGATCCCCATCATGATAAGAGGGCACATTTATAGGAACTTTCCCTCCATATAAAATATAGTGGGGGACCAAGACTCCTTCGTTATGGAAAAATGCAAGATTTAGCAATGAGACCTTAAAGGGGTGATTTGGGCCCACTTATCACATTATAGATCTCAACTAAACATTAATGGTGAGGATGATGATGACCTTTACCTAGATGTTACTGATGAATAGGAGTTATAATTGCAGATAATGGCTAAGAGGAATAATGAAGAGAAGAAAGCTTAAATAGGCCCCTCAGTAATCACTTCAACTCTTGCTCAACCTATAGAGGACCTAATTGCAAAAGCTCTAACCATATCATGGAGTATCTTGAATGGAATCCCACCACCGTCTCCTCCTCAAGATGTACCATTTCCTCGTCTAATCTCTCTTCAAGCTCTACTTCCAGTAGCAGTCCCGATTTTTCAAGTTCCACTTCCACCAGCAGTATCAGTTCCTCAAGCTCC
The DNA here is from genome assembly GCA_037957365.1 of Torreya grandis. Lineage (NCBI taxonomy): Eukaryota > Viridiplantae > Streptophyta > Pinopsida > Cupressales > Taxaceae > Torreya > Torreya grandis. Next base: position 61,489 of record JARHVA010007310.1, on the reverse strand, counting down.
ATCTATGTCTCCTTCATATGCTACTCTAGGTATCTTACACATAATATTTAAGGGTTCTATACCACGTTCTCCTCATCAAGATGCCCTTTCACCTCCTTCAGTTGCTCCTCAAGCTTCATTTCCACCAATATCCCTGGTTCCTCAAGCTTTGCTTCCACCAATAGCCTAAGTTCCTCAAGCTTCACCTCTAATTTTTTTCATTCATATTCTAGTGGTGATTCAACTCTTCTTGATCTGTTAGTGCCTTCCATCAAGCCTTAGTAACCCCAATATTGAACTACAAAATGCCAAGCATCCCAAGCATAGTCTACTCAACCACCAACATTGTAGCCTTTGAGATTTAATACCAGGATCAGTTTGATAGTAAGCCCAAACTAAGGCACTCAATAAGCACTCATACAGCTTTGCCTAATCACTCCTCCATCTCCTCCTATTTACCTTCTACCTCTTACTCCTGCCATATTTTGACTCTTTATTCCTATGCCCATTACTTTCACTCCATGTTCTCCATTTTAAATGCTTTGCCCTTCATATTTTTCCCAAATACCCTTGGGCTCAGTCCTTTAGAGCATTTTCACTTCTATTTTCCCTCCCACTTCACCCATCTCACATCCCATAGTTTTCCAGGTAATTCTTTTAGGCATGCCCTAGATAATAATTATGGTTATAGCCTCTGAGAGACTATTGTCTCTAGCAGAGACCCTCCCAACCCCCACTTTAGTTAGCCTAGTGATTCTTTCTATGGATCTAAGTCATCTGTCCTCATCCCCTATATCTCTATCTATCACATCTAGACCATTCATCACAACACCCATAACTAATCTAGAGAAGAGGTTAAAGAAGAAGTAGAAGGTGACCAATCCTTCGAATTTTCTAGCTCTAGTAGGAGGATCTTGATAACTAGCTCTTTAACCTATTCTCTCCCTTACCCAAGGCCCTACTAGCTTCACCTTCAATCAGCCCGTCTCATCTCTATTATTTTATGATCCATTGCTGAGACCAATCCTATCTCAAGTCAACCTGACCTAGGAATAATGGTGAGCTCAATTATTCCCATGGGATTCCCCTTTTATTTTCCCTACCTTCACTTCCATGCCCCCTCTACCTCCACTCCTTTCCTCTTTCACTACTTTTACTTCCTCCATCTCTCTTCTACCTCATCCTCTACCTTTCACCACCATTTCAACCACACTTCCTACACCCCCAACATGTCAAGGGATGATGCCAAGATCCTATCCAGGGAGACATAAATGTGTATTGGAGTTTTGATAAATCCTTTGGAAGCATGAAAAGGATGTTCACTCAAAGGTTTGAGTAGGAGGGGAACCCAATGATATGGTAGAACCATCAGTATATATTTTCTTTCACCAAGGTGGGGACTAATGATGGGGAAGAGAATATAGTCAAGGACCCATTGTCTATGCTCCGAGCTACCTATGACATGTTTGATAAACTCTTTGAGGACATGTAGAGCTAAGTAAAGACTCTTGAGGCTCAAGTGAAGAGCACATTCTTGGTTGAATTAATTGAGAATCTCAAGGATGTGATCTTATTACATTTCTTGATCCTAGGGAAAGTAATGGAGACTCAAACTGACACTAATTCAAGTATACAAAGGACACATGCCTACATGGGAAGAATTACATAAATTTACAAGAAGTGCTAGAAGTTGTAAGTCATGGTCAACAAGGGCATGTTCTCAGAGCTCAAACTAATACCTACCTTAGATTTGGCACTGCACTAAACTTAGGTCAAAAACATGAGAGCAATGATGGAGGACTGGCTAGACTTGGCCCGCACTACCACATAACCCCTAGAAGAGGGAAAGAAAAATATATTGACGTACTTCTGGGAGGTTAATATCTCAATGTTATTCCACCTAGATGGTAGTCTACTTGACTAAGGGGATTTTGAAGATTACCTAGGTCAATTCAACCAAGATATGAGGGAGAAAGTGACTAAGGTGAATCAGGAAGGAGCTTGGGTGGTGCTAGATCTATCAACCTAGTGCACTGTAAGCATCAACTAAGTTTTAGGAGTCCATGCCTTGATGGATGTAGTTTTATAGGTCTCCTAGAGAGTAGTAACTTAGGTAGAGGTGATCTTCAAAGAGCCTCCAATGAACTTGGTCAAGCTAGATAATGAGTTTGATCTCATAGCAATTACACTGGAATCTAGAAGTGCCCAGTCAAGGTAGTTGGGAGCTGGCTCTTCTTAGCCACCCTACATGTTTAGAGATGATTCATGTAGATCTATTTTTAGTTTTTTCAAATTTATTTTGGTTATTTTCTTTAAAATATGATTGTAACTATAATGAGTGGCCATCATGGTCCATGATAGGATCCTCATGCTTTTTGGAGGTGAGCTCCAATCCTTATCTCTTTATAGAAGAGCCATATTGTATTTTAGGGATGACCAAAAAATGGTCAAAAGTGATCCTAGATTATTGCTAGTTCTTCTTTACACTCTATATTGTAACAATAATCTAGATCAATTATTGTAGCAATTTTTCATTCTTTTAAAAAATACAAGTTCTATTTCTACAAAATCATCTTTTATATGTTCAATTTTATTTAATTTGCATGTTTAAATTATAAACAATGTTATGATTAATTAAATTAACACTTTATCACTTTATGTATGTTGTGATTAGCTATTGTATTCTTTATGTAATTTCTTTCCTTCTTTTTTGATAAGAAATGATCATTTGTGTGCTTACCTGCAATTTTTCATATGGTGTTTATGGTTTTTCATATGATGTCATTAGCTATTATAGTCTCTAGCAGGAATTCACATTGAAACCATACTTTGGTTTCCATTAGGCGTTCTTCAAGGTATGTATTTAGAGGTAGAACTCTAGTTAAATTTGATCTACAGAGGTATAGCTATGACACAATCACTTAGTTCAATGACCATTGAATTGATCTTATTTTAGACTTGGAGGCATTTATTTTTGAGTTACCCTTCTCTATCTTTTGTGATAAATTGAGATCTCCCTATATATCAAGTGTGTTTTACTGCTTTGCTTTCCTTTTTTTCTATTTTATCATTTTATGAATTTCACGTAGCTAGGCTGAATGAAGAGGCATAATGTCTCCAGATGCCAGCCTGGCTAGTCCCTTCAGACTTGTCAGATAAATTTGAGCCCCAAAAAACCCTAGTGAATGAAGAGGCGTGAGGCCACCAATTGTCAGTGTTCCAATTCACACATAATTGTTAGATAGGTACAAGGCATGGAAAACTTGGACAAATGAACATACAATAGGTCACCAGTTCTCAGCATGGGAAGCACCCCAAACTTATCAGAGATAATGGGGCCTGGGAGAACCTAGACAAATGAAGAGGTGTTATATTAGCAGTCATCAGTATGAAGTCGCTCAAACCTCTCAGAGATGTTAAGGTTGGGCAAAATTAGCTTCTTATCTATAATTTTTTTTGTAGTTGAAATTTCATTCCTATAAATCAACCACATTCATCTGATCTAGAGATTTAGATCTAAGTATATATCCATGTATAATTAGGAGGTATGATCTTCTTGAGTTTAGATTTAATGAACACATTATATCAATCAAATCCTCATCAACTTTGTCAATACAATTTATAAAATTAAGTGTTATAAGATTGAAAAATAAATAATCAGATTATCCATTTCAATCCCTTTTTAAAATAAGGTTTACACAAAAACCTATCTTCAATGACATACATTAGCTCAATTTCCTATTCAATCACTTAATATTACTATAACTTTTTTTTGTTTCTCAACATTAGTTTCATCCATGTTTCTATCTGAAAAAATTGTAAGAGTGAGTCGAGGAAACTTAACTTAGGGAGGAGGACGCCAACCCCTGTTATCATCTCCATAATTATTGGCGGGGGGGGAGGCATCCCCTACCATCACGTCCACTTTTGGAAGAGAAACTCGATCGGCCACATTGTAAGGAAGACCAATGAGGTGGTGATCTACAAGAGAAAAGACCCTTGTGTCGATTTTGGGAACGTTGATAGCAAGGATGTGGCAAAGACAACTATGGCAGTTCTAGAAGTTTTTGGCTAACACATGAAACATTTCTGCAATAGTCAACCAAATGTTAAAGATGGTTGAGTTCCAGATGAACTTTATTAATGTGACGAATCTAAAGAGTAATATTAGAAATTGTAAGAGTAATTCGAGGAAACTTAACTTAGGGAGGAGGACCCCAACCCCTGTTATCATCTCCATAATTATTGGTAGGGGGCTAGAGGCATCCCCTATCATCAACTCCACTTTTGGAAGAGCCACTTGATCAGCCACATTGCAAGGAAGATCAGTGAGGTGGTGATCTATGAGAGAAAAGACCCTTGTGTCAATTTTGGAAACGTTGCTAGCAAGGATGTGGCAAAGACAACTATGGCAGTTCTAGAAGTTTTTGGCTAACACATGAAACATTTCTGCAGTAATCAACCAAATTTTAAAGATGATTGAGTTCCAGACGAACTTTATTAATGTGACGAATCTAAAGAGTAATATTAGATAAAATAATTTTTCTTAACTTTTAAAGAGCAATGTTAATAGAATAAATGTCATAATCAATTTATCTAAAAGGTAAAGTTGATTGTCAAATTTAACCATTAAATCCTAAATTAAAATATTAACCACTAAGTAAATCACTGACATATTTTTCCAAGTTTTCTTGGTTGAAAAAGGTTTACCCTTTAGGATGGAAGTAATAACTCCTAACCCATAACTAATCATCATAATTAACTTAAAGAGGGGTGCATTGCTACTAATTTTAATTTCTTGGGTTAATATCATAAGTAAACTATAAATAATGACTAAAATATTTTGTTTGTAGTAAAGACAAGTTTAGTATTGTATCAAGAAATTTTAAATATTGTAAAGTACTATTACACACAAGTTATTTGTAATTTATAAAAATATCAAAAATTTATCTTTTATCGAATAAAATGTTAAATAAATTTTTATTTTTTATTTTTAAAAAATGAATATAAATATTTTAAATTTCATTATTTTATATATATATATATATATATATATATATAAATAAATGGTTCCAAATGATTCTTATAAAAAAAATTAATAAAATCTGTAATTACATTTTGATGGGCATTCATGGACGTCCATGTAACAATGTTTAAAATTTTGTGAAAGTCATTGAAAATGATTTGAGATTGAATGACACTCTAAGACATGTCAATCTTATCTTTGGACAACAATGAATATACTCTGTATGAACAATTCAAACTTTTAAACTCTAAAATATGGTGGAAATTTTGTGAAGACTATGAGATTAAATGAGAAATTTTACACCTTCAAAAATAAATATATATTTAGACTTTTGTGAAGATTATATGAGATTAAAGGATAAATTTTAGTGTAAAAAATATAAAAAGTGAGACACACATATATATATATGATTTTTCTTAATTTTTAAAGAATAATTGTTATAAAATTTTGACTTAGAATATTAATTATTAAATAAATTATTTAAAATTGATGTTTTTTTTTCAAGTTTTATTGGTTGAAGAGGGTCAAACCTTTAAGATGGAAGTAATAACTACTAATCCATAATTAATTATTATAACTTTTTTTGTGTGTATGTTATAATAGGGAGCATTCATATGGAATCATTGAATTATATAGAATATTAGCATCTCAGTGTATATTTAGGAAATAAACATATAACAGATTATAATGATGAGTAAGCATATATTTAAAGTAATGGACTCTTTCAGTTACGTAGTGACGAGTAAGGGACGTGTACATTGTCAAAATTATCTAAATCACGATCCTAATTTTAACTACTTGATTCTCCATATCAAATATATAGAAAAATTTATATCTTTTAAATGAATATAAACAACTATCATCTTTACTAATCAAACTACAATTCATAATTAACTTAAACTAAAAAAGATAAGTTCCCACTAATTTTAATTTTTTTTTTAAAATTAGGTTAAGACGATAAGCAAACCGTATATAATGACTAGAATATTTTGTTTGTAGTGATGGCAAGTTCTAGGAAAGTGGAGAAAAGCGAAACATGTTTTGAATGGGCTATATTTCAACCGTTCCGGTAAAATGAGTCCATCGCACGTGACGATTAGCCGCTTCCCGTTCAAAACCACGACCAACGTGTCCAAGAATTTTGCATTCCATACTTGACTCTAGAGCCTACAATGAAGAAAATCTCAACTATTTTCTGGTCGTATTTAATTAATTCAATAATTCTCGAATAGGGGGAATCTTAGCCTGTCTTCACGTAGGAGTCAAGTAGAAATTGTCAATTTTTCTAGAGAATGGTTATGGAATCTTTTTAAAGTTTATGATGCCATTCGTTTTGGTATTGAAAAAGAAATGTTTTGAAAGTTAATGATGCGAGTGTTTTGTATATGTATTTTTGAGTATCATTTTTAGGTTGGTTTTATTTTTTATTTTAATTTATATTTTGAATTGGGTTTTTGGTTTTGATATAGAGTTTGAGTCGTGAATATTAATCGATTGCTTTATTTTGTAATTTTTATGTATTATTATTTTTTTGTAATATATTATAATTTGAAGTGTTCTAATATTAAAATGATCCACAATGTCAAGAGTTATGGTATCAGAAATAGAATAATTTTAAGGTCTATAATGTTATAGTGGATTTTTTTTTAAATCCACGATGCCAAAGGCGAATCTTTTTAAGGTCCACGATGCTATAAAAATGAAAATAGAATCTTTTTAAAAGATCTACAATGTTAGGGGCCTTGGCATTGAAAATATAATCTTTTTAAGGTCTACGTTGCAAGGTGCCTTTGCACATGTGCTTCATATATGAAGCTCATGTTATAAAAATAGAAATGCAATCGATGCCTAGCACCTTGGCCTTTGTGCTTGCTTCAACTATGAAGTGTGTTAAGGAAATGGAAATGAAATCTTTTTAAGTTCCACAATGTTAAGAGCCTTGGTCCTTAGCATCTGTTTATGCTTCAATGGAAATGAAATCTTTATAAGGTGCACCATCCCATAAATTCAAATATGAGGTGTGTGTACCTTACCCCCTATTGATTTTGAACTTGTGACTTCCCTAGCATCTAACTACGCTTCAATGGAAATGGAATCTTTTTAAGGTACACAATCCCAATGTTTCAAATATGAGGCATACATACCTTACCCACTATTGGGTTTGAACTTGTGACCTCCTTAACATCTAACTATGTTTTAATGGAAATGAAATCTTTTTAAGAGGCATAATCCCAGTGATTCAAATATGAGTCGTACATACCTTAATCCCTATTGGATTTGTGCTTGTGACCTCCTTAACATCTAACTATGCTTCAATGGAAATATAATCTTTTTAAGGTACACAATCCCAATGTTTCAAATATGAGGGGCACATACCTTATCCACTATTGGATTTGAACTTGTGACCTCCTTAGAATTAAACTATGCTTCAATGGAAACGAAATCTTTTTAAGGTGCATAATCCCAGTGCTTCAAATAAGACATACATACCTTACTCCTTATAGACTTTGAACTTGTGACCTCCCTAGCATCTAACTATGCTTCAATGGAAATGAAATATTTTTAAAGTGCACAATCCCGTTGTAACAAATATGAGGCATACATACCTTACCCACAATTAGATTTGAACTTGTGACCTCCTTAGAATCCAACTATGCTTCAATGGAAATGGAATCTTTTTAAGGTGCACAATCCTAGTGCTTCAAATATGAGGCGTACATACCTTACCCCCTATTGGGTTTGAGCGTGTGACCTCCATAGCATCTAACTATGATTCAATGGAAATAGAATCTTTTTAAGGTACACAATCCCAATGCTTCAAATATGAGGGCATACATACCTTCCCCACTATTAGATTTGAACTTGTGACCTCCTTAGCATCTAACTATGCTACAATGGAAATGAAATCTTTTTAAGGTGCACAATCCAAGTGCTTCAAATATGAGTCATACATACCTGTAGACACCGCAAACGTGTCTGCACCTTGGTTCTCCCCCTTGTTCGCCTTAAACCCATATCCTAACCCTTGGCCTTCATATGATTAAAATAACTTAAATATTTTAAAGTGGCCCCCTTTCCACCCCACCCTTGCCACCTTGGATCCTCCCTTGAATCCCTCCACCTTCCCCCTAGCATTTATTATGTCAAATCTCCTCATTATCTTCCCCCCACGCCCATTTAGGCATCCTCGTGACCGTTCTTCCCATAACCCCTCGCCCGGCGGCGTGCAAGAATGGGCAGAGGCTATTTTTAGTCTCTGTCCCCATTCTGCCACCGCCGACGTCGGCGACCCTTCGGCTGACGTCTGCGAAATTGCCGGCGTCGGCAGCCTTCATTACCCCTTTCTGCATCCGTTGCAGCCCCTGGACCCTTGAGCTCGCAAACAGAATTCTCTTGGCGTTTTGGCATTTGTCTCTTCTCCATCTGGACCTCGTGCAACAGCAGCAACAGGTGCAAAGGCTCTAGATCAGGAATCTCCTCTTGCAACAAGCCTTCTGTGGCTCCAACAACAGCTCTCCCACTCTCCATTCGGCAAACAAAAAGGTAAGCACAGTCTGTTATGTCATTTTCGTTTCATTTCTTTAGCTTATATCTGATGTTCCCTGCTCCCTCTGTCCTTCCCCTGAGAGGCTGAAAAGCCTTCTCAGACCCTGTCCTCTGTGCATCTTCTTCTCACACTGTCCCCTTTTCTATACAATCCCAGACAACTTCCTCATCCCCCTGTCAACAAAGACCCTATACAGGGCACCTAACCAGAACCAGAGCATTCCTCAGTCCATCCAAATTTGTCCCCGAACTCTGTCTCGACCCTGTTCACAAACCGGACCCGTCCACAGTCCAGAAACCAACCCAGACCCGACTACAGGCCACAACCCCGACCGACGCCGGTCATTTCCCCAACCGACGTCGGCAAGATAACCGACGTCGGCAGATCAGATAACCGATGCCGACGACATTTCCAACCTCGGTGACTGTCATCAGCCCAACAACTCCTTCAGGTAATCATTTTGTCTTTTCTTTCCTTTCTAATTTGTTCATCATTTCTGTATTCTGTCATTCTGTATTTCCTTGGTCTTTTATCTGTCTGTTATCAGTGGGTTGACCTCCCTTGAGGAAGTTTTCACACTTCCGGGAACAAGCTTTTGCTTGGCAACCCACCGCCTATCCATCTAACGCCTTTTTGTCCAAGTTTTCTTCTTTGCAGGTGTCATTCCTCCACAGCCAAAGAGGGGTGCCCACAAACGTCTGGATTACGGTGCGCGATCTTTATCCAGGTACTTCACATGCCTTGACCATTATCTCTTTAGTTTCTTCTCTCTTTATAATCTGAAAAAGCGAATTAGCGATAGAAACATTCTGGCACGCCCGGTGGGACCTAGGTTCCTCCTGGGTTCCTTTTCTTCTTCATTCATTTAGGAGCATTAGGTTCTTACCTTTTCTCTTCCTTCTTTTCTTCTCAATGACACTATAAGCAGGACTAAAATGAATCTTTCTTCCTTGCATTTCTAGACTAGTCTAAACATCATACTCTCAACCCTTTCTCAAACTTGTCTTCATAACAAACATCACATTTCGACTTGGGCATTAAAACACTTTGCATTCATCTCTGCTTGTGCTTTCATCTTCTTAGTCCACATCTAGTAACTTAAATCTGCATATTGAATAAATCGTAGACACTTGATGTTACACTACCGAACCACATGCACTAAAACGAACATAAAACTTACTTGAGACAAGGCCCGACTGGGATTTCATCCCCCAGCGGATACCTTACCCATCTCGGTGACCCTACTTGGATTTCATCACCAAGGGGGAAGCCCACTCCGTTCTCTGGCGGAGGATAAACTCTAGGCGAGGTATATCTTGGCTAAGCGAGACCAGCTAACCACTGGAACCGTGAAGTGAGGGGAGCTTGCTCCTTAGCACCAGGCCACGTACCAGACCCTAACACAGATCTTTGAGCACCTAAAACAAGACCTGAAACCAGCTCTAGACTGCTTCTTCTAGGACCTTCTTGACAGCCAATCTCCCCAAACATTCATCTAAGGCATAAGCCACAGATTCTAAGGTTAATTCCTAGGATTTATCGCTTAGGCTTGTCTGTCTCTCTCTGTTTTCCTCTTCTCATCTGTTTGTTTGAGTGAGTGAGGACGCTTTCTTCATTATTTTTCCAAAGAATCTTCAAACCTTTTGGTTCTCTGGAAAACACAGTCACCGGCATCGGTTCTGCCACCGACGTCGACTTTCCCCTGTCACCGGCATCGGTTCTGTCACCGACGTCGGCTTTCCTGTCTTACCGGCATCGGTTATCTGACCGACATCGGCCATATTTCTTACCGACATCGGTTTTTTTCAACCGACGTCGGTCTCTATCACTGTCCTTTTTTTTCAAAACCAGCAGCCTAAAACCTGTCCCTTCTCTGTCAAAAACCACATTCTGGTTTTCTGAGACTGCAAGAACACAGTTTCTGGAACCAGGACTCTCTTCTTAACCACTTTAGCCAACAACCGCTTCCGTCTACCCCGTCCCTAACCAGTCCTATCATGGAGTTCCACTCGGAGACTGAAAGAACTCCTACAGGACCGACCCTGACCCTGACCCTGACTCAAATTCCCATCATCCCTGAAGGGGACCAAGATTTCGAGAGATTCTTAGACCTCAATACCGCATCCCTCCAAAACTATCTCGCGAGAAACCCAACGCGAGACCTTTCAGATGACATGGCGACGACATCCACACCATTTGCCACCCAACCCTTTATGACTCAGCCTTTCGCCTCAACTATTAACCCAACCATGGCCAATACGCAAAGTTTGGCCTCCCCGTCTATTTTTAGACCGACCTCCATCGGGGTTCCATTAACCCCTCAACCACCTGCAATTCAACCAAGTTCTACATCATATCAGAACTTGATTGTCTCGACCCCTCATACTCTTGCACCCACAAATGTAGGCGTGCCAACCTATCTTTCTACCAGTGCCACCATTCAACCACCTTTGGCGGTGCCCAGTCAACTTATACCTTCGACCTTCATAACGCAACCACCTCTAGCCTCCACTTTTGCCCCTGCGACTAGTCATCCGTACATTGTACAACCGACTATGTCGCACGCCTCCTCTAGCCTCTTCCAAGCGCCTTACAACCTAGGGGGCGCTCAACCCGCCAATCCGTCAGCAGACATCATTAAGATGCTGATGGATAAAATGTCCAGTCTCGAAGCCTCCATTTCCGGTTCAAGCAATACTTTGTCATATGAGCAAATTTGCAGCGAGCCCATCCATCCTTCCGTCCCCATTCGACCATACCCTAACCATTGGGAGCTTCCTAAATTCACTCGCTTTCAGAGTAAGGAAGACCCACAACAACATCTACGGGCATTTAGACATGCCTGTTATCTTATTGCCCATGACGATGCGTTGCTTTTACACACGTTCCCTATGTCCCTTTCTGGCCCAGCCCTTGACTGGTATAGTTCTCTTGCCAGACACTCTATCTTTTCATTCATCCAACTCGCCCAACTGTTTCTTGACCATTTCTCAATCAACATCACCAAACAAGTCTCAATCACAGACCTTTACTCCATCAGGCAATTTGATGACGAATCAATTGTCGACTTTGTCGCTCGTTGGAGAGGTCTGATCAACCAGCTCTCCTTCTCTTTGCCTCAACCCGAGCTCATCGAGCTCTCTCTCGAGCATGTGCCAGACACATCTCTTCTACCTTGCGGATTCAGACATTCCATACTTTTGATGAAGCTTTCATCATGGCTCGAAAGCTTGAACTCCGCGCCCTTGAAGAAGATAAGGTCAAATTGCGTCATACCAACGCTAAAACCAATGGCCATTCTTCTTCCAGACTTTCTTCTGCCAATTCCGAATCTAAAGGAGTGGCCAATACTGTGGTCGTTAGATCACCATCCTCGACAACAACGAATTACTCTCAACCTTCGACATCTCCAAGCATCACCAAACAATTCCAACAACGGTACATTCAGCGTTCTTACACTCCACTTGAAGAACCATACGCTTCCGTTTTGGAAAAACTTCTCAAGCAGGGGGTCCTCAATCTCCCTCCAATCCGACCACCTCAATTTGACCCTTCAAAAGCTATCCCTACGTGGTATAGGGAGGCCGACTTCTGTCCCTTTCATCGCGTCCAAGGCCATGACATCGACAACTGCCAAACTTTCAAAAACATCGTCCAGGACATGATCAACAAGGGGGATCTTATTTTAGATAACCCGAACGCCCCACCTAACCAACATATCGACATATTCAGACACCATTTTCCAAATCATCCGCCTACTCAAAACAACGTCCAGACTTCGACCAACGACCCCCAAAACTATGACATTCACACGATTAGCACTATCTTGCCTCTTGTCCTTGACCAACCTCTCCCATTAAAGGATGAAGAACCTTCTTCTCCTACTAGCCCTCCATCTACCTCTCTTGTATTGGAAGACGCTTTGACCACATCAACGCCATTAAGCCCACCTCCATCCGAAGACCCTACCTTGCCTACTCCTCAACTACAAGTAGAAGGCACGATCATCCATGCCCTCTGCCCACTTGAGGAGCTGCCCTCTCTTATTTCTTCTCCACCAAGAGAAGAACCAGTCTCTCCACCCATTTCAACCGAGGAAGACCCAGTCACAGTTTCCTCCTGCCCTTTGCCTGAGATTGCTATATCTCGCTCACCTTCATCCACATCTAAACCCAAACCCATATCTAACCTCGCCTCGCACAACGGTGGCCCTCGACCCAAACCAACGAAGACCACTAGACCACATCGGAGGATTCCTCCCCCACCTTCGTCATTGCCCTCTATCTTGGGCCCGCATCCGTCCACTTTAATAGGAGTGCTTCCCTCTCCCATCTTTCACAGAGGCAATTTGCCTCCATTACTCTCTCAACCCATCAGACATACATCTCATCCAAACCCTCGACCTATGCCTCCTTCGCCTCCCAAACCAACGTCACCAACCCTCACTGCAATAAAACATCCAGACCCGTTAGCAGGTTCATATGCCTTGCTCTTACGGCACTTATTACAGTCGTCTCGTATCGATCTCCCACCTCTTAGACCATATCACTCTCGCAGACCCAAACCACCATGGTTCGATGACACTCGCATTTGTGCATATCATCGCACGCTTGGGCACGACACGGAGCATTGTCATGCCCTCAAGGTCGCCATTCGCCAATGTTTGGAGAATGACACCTCCCTTTTCAACTACATCATCAACAAACCCTCAACACCGCCTCACTCATCAACTCTCGGATCAAGGCCATCTTGGTTCGACAACTCTACGTTCTGTCACTATCATCACACTCCGGGACATGACACTGAGCGTTGTTGCGCTCTTAAAGCTGTCACTCATCAACACCGGAAAAAGGATTCCCTTCTCACCAAGGATCCTCTTGACCACCTCTTCAACAAAACATCAGCCCCGACTCATGCCTCTCCAACCTCATCACCTAAATCAGGATCCCCACGCCAGACTGTGGTCCCTTCACCGCCTTTAACCCCCTTATTCGAAATCAACACTGTCAATCTAACCACTAAACCTCAACCGACCTTAACCAATCTTTCAAACATTCTCCCTACCCGCTGGGGGAATTCATCCTTCATCCAAACCTCGACCAACTCTTCAACCCAGTCTCTACCACATATCAATCACTCATCTCGACCAAGTGTCCATCGACCCAACCCCCGACCAATTATTCGACCAGTCTCAACCAAACTCCAACCAAATATCAATCAACCAGACCCTTCGACCAAACATTCAACCTTTTTCAACCAACCAACGACAATGTCAACCAACTTCACATCCATCAATCAACATCTGACCAATCTGGAAAGAGGCAAATTGGGGCAAGTTTGCTCCTAATTGACTTGGACCTTATCATAACATACAAGCATGGCCCAAGATCTTCTTAGACCTTGAACCCCTTTTTGTCTTGTGTCTTCGACCATTCTTCTGTTAGTCGAGTACTCGTCTACTTGACACGTTTTACTTGAGCTCGTCCCTTGAGCAATCCTCGTCCTCTTAATCCTCATCCCTTTCAACCCTATTCCCCTTTAACAAGTCCTCTATAACCCTTTTATGTTGTATGGATGCTTTGTCCTCATAAAAGGGGAGTCCTTGAACTTCTACAGTCTTGTCCATGACTCAAATTCCTATCAACAAAAAATCAAGATGTCAAAACATATCCAAGGTCACAAAATCAAATCAAAAAGACAGACTGATCCCTCGAAGGACAGCTGTACTATCATTGCTGTAGCTAATAGACTGATCCCTCGAAGGACAGCTATTCAAACATTTTTAAGCAAAAATATAGACCACTCCCTCGAAGGATGGCTATGACTAAATCTTGCTACAAACAGCACCTTTCTTAGAAGCTTCCCGCATTGATCAGCTTCGCAAACTGACCATACATCAAAAGACATCTCTATGTAGGCTTCCCGCATCGATCAGCCTGCACCAAAAAAAAAAAAAAAAAAAAAAAAAAAAACGAGTCACGGACTTGGCTTGTAGCTGTCTCGGGGTCTCCTATAAAAAGGGGCACGGTTATTCCTGCTCTTAAACTGGGTTACCCTATCCTCCTCCTATCACCTGCTCAAGGGACTTCGAGCTCACTTTAATGTCAAAGTGATTCGATTACCGCCCTAACACCATACTGGTCGACGACGTAATGCATGAACGGGGTTTTGGTTCTAATAACCCCTATCTATGCTTCCTTTCTGGTCCTTGTCAATGAAAGAGCGATTTGCCTTTCATCTTTTCTCTACACTTTGGTCACATCAATTGTCGACTCATCCTTAACCAAGCCATTTTCATCATTTTCAGCCGGCATCGCCTTGTCCTTTTCACATAGTTTCTATGGACACCAATACACATAGAAACTACCGACCAGACCCAATTTATGCTAAGCATAAACCAATACTTGCTGAAGCATAAATAGACCTCCATTCATTTTTAGCATACATCCATCACGACTATGGAAACTTGCTAGAGATGAAAGACTCTCGACCAATTCTACAGAATACACCATCTGTAGCATCATTTTATCCTCATCTTAGCCTCATCATTTCGACACTTGACCACATCCAATCATCGACCAATCTTCTCAATTCGCCTGAACTACATTGGTCTGAGGCCCTATGACCAGGGCTATGTAGGCAGCACTCAGATACCACATCTTCTGAGGTTAGCTCGACCACCCCCGTTTGTTCGTCTCTTTGATGGACAAGCCTTCTCTTCTACGACTTTGACCAAGACCAATCATTTTCTTTGACCATTCCTCCCTTTTAGGGAGAACTACATTGGCCTGAGGCCCTTCACACAAGGGCTATGTAGGCAGCACTCAGATCACATGACGTTTTCTGAGGTTAGCTCGGCCACATCCTTTCGTCCATCCATCCCCTTGACCAATGACCATTGGAGATCATGCCCATCTCCTAAACCGCGACCACTTCCAAGACAGCGTTTGCCTTGGTTGTTTTTTGCCTTTATGCTACCTCACGGCTGGTTAGCAGAATTGTCCGCAGACTATTTTTGACCCTTCGCAAGTATAGGATCGCGAGCCAGTTGATCCCTACTACTTGTGGCTTTTTCGTGTCTCTAGGAGCACTTCCTGAGCCTTGGATACCTGGAACACGATGACCATTTGGAGCTTCAGCTTAGATTGAGTGACCCGATCAGCAGACGACTAAATGCTGGGGCCCGGTTACTTCAATTTTGGCACTCCTTGACCCTCGACATGCGACAATTTGACCTGACCCTCTCGTGAAGTGGACTACGCGCAATCACGACTATGGCAGCGTTTTCACTCACTCTCTTCTATCCATTTCTCTGTCAAATCGACACTCGATCTTCGGTTCCCTTCTCTCGACTATCACTTTGAGGGGGGAACACCTCATCCTTTTTCTGGGGCAACCAACTCCTATTTTTGTCTTGCAGTTCGTCAAGAACAACCAACAAGACAAAAAGGGGCAAATGTAGACACCGCAAACGTGTCTGCACCTTGGTTCTCCCCCTTGTTCGCCTCAAACCCATATCCTAACCCTTGGCCTTCATATGATTAAAATAACTTAAATATTTTAAAGTGGCCCCCTTTCCACCCCACCCTTGCCACCTTGGATCCTCCCTTGAATCCCTCCACCTTCCCCCTAGCATTTATTATGTCAAATCTCCTCATTATCTTCCCCCCACGCCCATTTAGGCATCCTCGTGACCGTTCTTCCCATAACCCCTCGCCCGGCGGCGTGCAAGAATGGGCAGAGGCTATTTTTAGTCTCTGTCCCCATTCTGCCACCGCCGACGTCGGTGACCCTTTGGCCGACGTCGGCGAAACTGCCGGCGTCGGCAGCCTTCATTACCCCTTTCTGCATCCGTTGCAGCCCCTGGACCCTTGAGCTCGCAAACAGAATTCTCTTGGCGTTTTGGCATTCGTCTCTTCTCCATCTGGACCTCGTGCAACAGCAGCAACAGGTGCAAAGGCTCTAGATCAGGAATCTCCTCTTGCAACAAGCCTTCTGTGGCTCCAACAACAGCTCTCCCACTCTCCATTCGGCAAAAAAAAAGGTAAGCACAGTCTGTTATGTCATTTTCGTTTCATTTCTTTAGCTTATATCTGATGTTCCCTGCTCCCTCTGTCCTTCCCCTGAGAGGCTGAAAAGCCTTCTCAGACCCTGTCCTCTGTGCATCTTCTTCTCACACTATCCCCTTTTCTATACAATCCCAGACAACTTCCTCATCCCCCTGTCAACAAAGACCCTATACAGGGCACCTAACCAGAACCAGAGCATTCCTCAGTCCATCCAAATTTGTCCCCGAACTCTGTCTCGACCCTGTTCACAAACCGGACCCGTCCACAGTCCAGAAACCAACCCAGACCCGACTACAGGCCACAACCCCGACCGACGCCGGTCATTTCCCCAACCGACGTCGGCAAGATAACCGACGTCGGCAGATCAGATAACCGACGCCGGCGACATTTCCGACCTCGGTGACTGTCATCAGCCCGACAACTCCTTCAGGTAATCATTTTGTCTTTTCTTTCCTTTCTAATTTGTTCATCATTTCTGTATTTTGGCATTCTGTATTTCCTTGGTCTTTTATCTGTCTGTTATCAGTGGGTTGACCTCCCTTGAGGAAGTTTTCACACTTCCGGGAACAAGCTTTTGCTTGGCAACCCACCGCCTATCCATCTAACGCCTTTTTGTCCAAGTTTTCTTCTTTGCAGGTGTCATTCCTCCACAGCCAAAGAGGGGTGCCCACAAACGTCTGGATTACGGTGCGCGATCTTTATCCAGGTACTTCACATGCCTTGACCATTATCTCTTTAGTTTCTTCTCTCTTTATAATCTGAAAAAATGAATTAGCGATAGAAACAATACCTTATCCCCTATTGGGTTTGAGGTTGTGACTTCCCTAAAATCTAACTATGTTTAAATGAAAATGAAATCTTTTTAAGGTGCACAATCCCAGTGCTTCAAATATGAGGCATGCATACCTTACCCCCTATTGGGTTTGAGCTTGTGACCTCCCTAACATCTAACTATGTTTGAATGAAAATGAAATCATTTTAAGGTACACAATCCAAGTGTTGCAAATATGAGGTATACATACCTTACCCATTATTGGATTTGAACTTGTGACCTCCTTAGCATCTAACTATGTTTCAATGGAAATGAAATATTTTTAAGGTGCACAATTCCAACGCTTCAAATATGAGGCATACATCCCTTACCCCTATTGGGTTTGAGTTTGTGACATCCCTAACATCTAACAAGGTTTCAATGGAAATGAAATAGTTTTAAGGTACACAATCTGAGTGTCGCAAATATGAGGTATACATACCTTACCCATTATTGGGTTTGAACTTGTGACCTCCTTATCATCTAACTCTGCTTCAATAGAAGTTAAATCTTTTGAAGGTGCACAATCCAAATACTTCAAATATGAGGCGTACATACCTTACCCTCTATTGGGTTTGAGTTTGTGACCTCCCTAACATCGAACTATGCTTCAATGAAAACATAATCCTTTTAAGGTATACAATCCCAGTGCGTACATACCTTACCCCCTACTGGGTTTGAGTTTGTGACCTCCCTAACATCTAACCATGTTTCAATAGAAATAAAATCTTTTTAAGGTTCACAATCCTAGTATTGCAAATATGAGGTATACATACCTTACCCATTATTGAATTTGAACTTGTGACCTACTTAAATTTAAGTATGTTTTAATAAAAATGAAATCTTTTTAAGGTGCATAATCCCAATACTTCAAATACGAAGAATACATACCTTACCTCTTATTAAATTTGAACTTGTGACCTCCCTTTCTAAAACACAATATTTTTACCATTAAACTAATCTAAAGTTACATTAAGTGCACCATAGACCTAGACATCCCTACGTAAGCTGACCATATTTAATATTATTCAATTTCTTTTATAGGGGACGACCAGAGCGGATTGGTATATAAAGGAGAGGGGGCACCAACTCCAAAATGTCTGTCTCCAGGCAAGACAAAGGAAATATTTCTTTAAGCGTTATGATGTCTGTCTCGTGTGCATCTGATTGTGCTTAGATTACAGGGGGATTGTGTTTAGACTTGGGGAATTTATCCTACTCCATCTTGCCCCAAACTTGTGTCTCGCCGAATCGAACGTCTGACCTCAGCCATGGATTCTTTGAATGTTCAAGAGACAATAGCTAAAGCCCTCATTGATATTCAGGATTCGTCTAGTGCATTATTTTTCATATTATCCACTGTACTCGCTTCGACTCTGTTTTTGCTGATCATAGGCAAGATTGCAAAGCCTGGAAATGCAAAAAAACTTCCTCCTGGAAGTCTGGGCTTGCCTGTGATCGGTGAGACTCTTCAATTTCTGAGCGCTTATAGATCTCACAAATTCAAAGACTGGGTGAAAACAAGAGTAGCAAAATATGGCCCTGTTTTCAAAATATCGCTGATGGGGTGCCCCAAGGTCATCTTCACAGGCCAAGCAGGAAACCGTTTTCTCTTCCACAACGACGGCCACAGCATAATGAACAAGCAGCCAAAAAATTTCACCAGGATTTTTGGGGAGAGTGGTATTGGGGAGCTTGTTGGCGAAGAGCACAAGCGGATAAGAGGCGCCATCATGCAGTTCATGAAGCCCGAAGCCTTGCAGAAATTCGTGGGTAGAATAGAGTCTGTCGTTCTGCAACATTTTGCTGATTGTTGGGAAGGAAAAGACACTGTTACCGTAATGCCATTGATGAAGAAGCTTACTTTTCAAGCTGCCTGTGATCTGTTTTTCAGTTTGAGTGACAGTACAGAGAGGGATGTTTTGGCTAGTGAATTTCATACTGCTGTGAAGGGAATTTGGTCTCTTCCTTTGGATTTCCCAGGAACTGCTTTTCGTAAGGCCTTCGAAGCTTGTTCTCGTGTATCCAAGAGGCTATCATCGCTGTTGGAAGTGAGGAGATTGGAAATAGAGGAAGGGAAGGCCTCACCTCGCCAAGACCTAATGTCATGTTTGCTGACAATGAAGGATGAGAATGATAAACCCCTGACAGAGGACGAGATCTTGGATATCGTTGTAGTCGTCATGATAGCTGGCCATGACACTACTTACAATCTTCTTACTCATATTGTGAGAGGATTGGCATTGAATCCACATATTTACGAAAATATTTTGAAAGGTATTTTCTTTTTACAGATAACTTAGTCATTAACAATAGTGCTTTCTGGTATGATGGAATTCATCATTTCACTGCTATAATTTGTAGATGTTTTCATTTAAGAGTAGTGCTTTCTAGGATGATGGATTTTATCATTTTAATGTTATAATTTGTATATGTTTTTATCTAATACTAATGTTTTTTTAGTATGACGGAATTCATCATTTTAATTCTATAAGTTGTTGATGTTTTTATTTAGTAGTGCTTTCTGATATGATGGAATTCATTATTTCAATGCTATAATTTGCAGATGTTTTCATTTAATAGTAGTATTTTTTGGTTCAATGGAGTTCATCATTTCAATGCTATAATTTGTAGATGTTTTCATCTAATAATAATGTTTTTTTGGTACGATGGAATTCATCATTTCAATCTTATAATTTGTAGATGTTTTCATCTAATAGTAGTGCTTTCTGGTATGATGGAGTTCATTATTTCAATCTTATAATTTGTAGATGTTTTCATCTAATAATAGTACTTTCTGGTATGATAGAGTTCATAATTTTAATGTTATAATTTGTAGATGTTTTTGTCTAATAGTAATGTTTTTTTGGTATGATAGAGTTCATGATTTCAATCATATAATTTGTAGATGTTTTTATCTAATGGTAGTAGTGCTTTCTGGTATGATGGAGTTCATCATTTCAATGTTATAATCTGTAGATGGTTTCATGATTTCATCTAATGGTAGATTTATTTAGATTTATTTTTCATTATCAGAACAAACAATGGTTTTGGAAGGAAAACAACCAAATGAACCTCTTACATGGAAAGATCTCTGTAAAATGAAATATACATGAAAGGTGGCCCAAGAAACACTACGCCTATTTCCCCCAATATTTGGGGGATTCAGAAAAGTAGCTGAAGATGTTGAATATCAAGGTTATGCAATTCCCAAAGGCTGGCAGGTATGTTTTTTTTTCTTATCATGTAATTTGAAATAGAGAGAATATAGGAGGAGCATCGCATATATTTGTTCTTATATAAACTACAATTATAAAATATGACATCGTATTACTGTTAATCTTTAGATATTAAGATAAAATACATATAAAAATCTTAAATATACAAGATCTTTAACCATTAACTACCCAAATACTAGCATTTTAAGCTCTTCCCATTATTGAATGATATAACATATTAGGATACATCAAAATTGTACAATTTTTACATCTGATTCTCATTTATAATTTCTTTATTGAACAGTTATTTTGGGAGACAAGCTCCACACATTGGGACGAAGAGATTTTTAAGGAGCCACACAAATTTGATCCATCTCATTTTGACACTCAAGTTTCTCGTTGTGTCTTCACACCATTTGGAGGAGGGCCTCGAATTTGTCCTGGTTACGATTTTGCAAAGATAGAGACCATGATTTGCTTGCACCATTTAGTAACCAAATGGAAGTGGTCTTTGGTTGATCCCAATGAAAAAATAATGTGTGACCCTACCCCTATCCCTGTTAAGGGATTACCAATAAATCTTCAAGCCAAGGGAAAGTAATTAAATATGTTATTAATGTCATCTTGTATGTATGAAAGAGTATACATAAGGCGTGGCCAGGTTATCTGGTCTTCTATGGAGGCGGTGACATGCAAATTTATTTTGTTCTGGTCTAACCTGTTTAGTTCTATTTGTAATAGAGGATTGCGAGTCACCACAAACTCAATGTTCTTAGTTAGAAGTGAATAATATTGTGTTGTTTCATAGATGGTCAGCCTTGGTTCGAGTCATGTAGTTGAATTGTTCAGATCAGTAGTTTAGTTATTTGGAAGATAATATTCACTGTAAATTTCTCTAATATATAACATATTCATTTTACTTATTAAAACAAGAGTTGAATGTAAACCTACGTCTCTTCTTAATGTTTTTTAAATTTGGTTTTAAGGAAGGGTAGTTTTGTTTTTTCAAGAATAATGGGTAAAAGTTTTCTGGTTTTAACAGTAAAATGATTATTTTTTGATATTTTGGATTTTATTACCGGATTCATTTTGAAGGAAGAGAATGATGAAAATGATTTAATAATAAGATTCGAAAGTCAGAAAATAATTATTTTACACAATTAAATTTAGAAAACTCTTTTCTGATATTTAAATTGTTTTGTATTCTTTAATTAATTATATGAGCAATTCATTTTTAAAGAATTATTTTGTTCGCTTTAAACCAGAATTTTTTGAAGTACGTATTAAGAATAGTTTTTAAATTGAAAAGCGTACTTTCATTAATAAAATAATATATAATACGTCGCTGTTCCTACAAAAATATGGGTGAAAAAATTACACCTCAAAAACAAGCTAAAACAAATCTAAAGAGAATACCAAAATCCACAAAAGACCACTACATGATCGACGCATTCAATATTAAACTAATTCAAATACATGTCAACAGAAAACTAAATAAAAACAATAACAACAAACATATCAAATAATAACAACAACAACAACAACAAACATAACAACAGACGGAAGCAGAAGATCCTAAGGGTTTCCTGGCCACCACCCATTAAAAACAGTTTTGAATTCAAGTATTAGCCCAACCTTTTCCTATGCTCCTTAACCAGGTGAACGTGCTTAATGACACCCATTATTTGGCACTGGGCAGTTGCATAAATGAATGACCAAATGCACATAATCTCTGACTCAATTCCATTCCATAGATAGCGAAATCTGAAATAAATGCAATTAGATCATCCAATCGGTATTGTCGGTTTCCATATTCTATTCCACTCGCTTTTGGACCCACCCACAACACACAAAGAAAGAAAGTTAAAAAAAAACAAACCACAAAAATTATATTTTGAGTTAGGATTGTAATATACTCCCAGACTCCCAACAACCAGCACCTGCTCCCTTTCATCCGGTCGAAAACCCCAATGGAAATGCCTTTCATACAGATAATGCTTTCCTCTTTTCTCTCTCTCTCTCTCTCTTTTTTTCCTTTTTTTAAAATCTTCTTTTTAATAGTAGTTGAAGAGCAGTTCTTGCATCAAGAAATGGAGGTTTAATGTAGTTTTCAGTTTTAAAAATTCTTTGGTTTTATAGATATTATTAAAATCTTTCATTTTTTTTTTACATATATAAGGTAATTTTTAAGTTTTAGAGTTTATAGTACAACTAAATGTCACATAGAAAATAATAAATTATTTGAAAATTAACCTTTTTAAAATTGTATATATATTTTTTAAAATAAAAAGAAAAGCATAATTCAAATTAATTTAAAATAAGAAATTTAAAATATATTTTAAAAAAAATATATTATCTAATATTTAATATAGAGTAAATGTATTGAAATAATAACATAACATGATGTGATTGATTATTGTGAAGATAAATTAGACAACTAATAAATAATATTATAATAACTATTAGGTAATACAAAATCAACTATAAATTTAACTATGTATAAATAAATTATATATTTTTTAAATTTAAAAAATAAAATTTCAATTATACATATTAAAATAAAATAAATAAAAATTATATTAAAAACAAAAATAATTGAAGTTTTTAATTAGTTGAATCGAATAACCTATCTATTAATATATCATTTTGATAATATTATTAGGTGACCTCTTGATACGCATGCCACTACAAATACATAATAAATTGTCCAACATATACTTACATTATCTAGTTGAAAATAAATCATATTTTCTAACTTCTAAATAGAATATCTAAGAAGCATTTTATCTCTTTCCAAAATAGATTCTTAAGGACATGCCATTATGAACAAATAACAATTCTAAATTCAACATCTACTATTCCACATCCATCATATTAATAGTTAAATTAACAAATAAATTAGTTGCTTCATTATTTGGTCTAGAAACATAATAAAATCTAATTTTAATGGAATATAAAACTAAGCATTTAATTTATATGATTTGGTATAAGAGAAAAATTTTGATTTTTTTCCCTCTTTTATAAGGCATGTCATTAGAAGAGGGTTTTATGAGATTGAGATGAAAAGGAAAGGCATCTAGGCCTAAGATGATGATAGAAACATGTTAGGGTTAGGGTTGCGGCCATGGCTATTGCACTCCTAATAAGTTTACTGTTAAATTTTTTATGAAATATATAAGGCATGAATGTATAAAGATGCTAGGGTTTTCCATGGACATCATTATACAAACATCATGATCTACCCTTCTTTCCCATCATTTTCCTCCTTTTAGGTTACATGTCTCTTGCCAATTTTCAAAAAAAGAACTGGGATTCTTATGTATTTAAGGGCCTGTGCCAACAATGAAAGAAATAAAATCCTGTTGATGAAATATGGGTGCATCAATGCTACTAAAAAAGGGCCAATAATCTCCTTTCAACTTAATGAGATTGAGAAAAAAATGGTGGCCCTAACAAAATTTGGTTTGTGTATATATCAAGAGTAAATTCGTTAGCAAATCACAAACATTAGAAACATCAAAACAAAAGTACACATAAAATACTAAGAAAATTTCACAAAGGAGATACCTCAAAATAACTATCAAAGAGAGGAAAAAAACAAATTATATACCTTGATCTTACCAAAGAAGACGTTACTCCATGCCTTGATTGGATTGTGCTCAAATGGATGTAGTTACAAAATATTTTATGAAGCGTGTAGGTAATTCAATAGCACCTCTCCTTACCAAATGGACATTTTGATAGGATAAGTGGTGATGTGACTTAAATATTTGTTTGTCAAAATGATAGCACTTCATTCCATGAAAAATCTTGTCTAGAATGGAGGGGAAGCCCTCGATTTATAGAGTTTCCTTATCAATGTGGACCTTTGGATGAGATTGCTGATCAATGGATGAGGATGAGTCCTCTTCCTCATAAATGAGAGGAGTTGGAGGAGTAAATGGAGGAAGTTGGAGTATATAAGGCTTCCATTTATGAAGAGTGGCCTATCACATGCCTTGTTTAAAAAGGGATTACCTTGGGACTGGAAATGAATATAAAACTCATTCTGTAGGAGAATGTGAAAATTAGATAGGGATTTGAGTGAAATGTGAGGATTTTTAGATTTATGAAAAATAGGAAATGTGCATTGCATGGTATTTTTCATTATTTATGAGATTAGCTAATTAATAAAGACTAATTAACTAATGTGATTTGATATGAATTTTGTAGGATTTGATGTGATCATAAAATAAATAATTAATTGGCTAGGAGGTGAATAGTGAATTGTCAAGAGATGTTAGTGTAAATAGAACATTCATTAAAAAGTGATTTAACAATATATTAGGGTTTGCTAGTGTGATTAGAAGGCAAGGTGATTATAATTCGAATCAACATAAAGTGTCTGATTTTAAGTGTGTACAATTTTTCCCTCTTTAAAAGGGCATTATAAGACATGATGGGTGGAGTAACAATTTTTTAAATAAAGAAGAAAAAAAAGGTAAATGAAAGTTAGATGATGATGGATGATTCCCCCTCAAAAGGGCATGTAGGGATGAAGGATGTAGATGAGATCTAGTTAAGTACATATATTTAGGAGACAATTTTATGTACATTTACCGTAACACATAGACATTATAGACATTAGTGTATGCGTAATGTATATAACATGTACATGTTATTAATTCTTAGGCTCATGATCACCATACCATAACATATACACATTATATTAACTTGAAACAAAAAATAAAAAGGCCCAAACCCGTAGGCATTGTCATTCTCACCTATTTTACAATTTGTTCAAGTCTTCTCAATGTTAAATGACATTTGCATTATGCTTGTAGGAGGATAAAATATGCTAAAATTTCCCATTACATCGATGAATCGATAATGCCACCATAGAGGGGAGGTAATCAATTAAAACTAAACTTATTAACACTAGATTTCATTAATTTTTTTATTTACATTGATATAATGTTAAACCCCATTTTTTTAATGACCCATTTAATTGAAAGAGATCAACCTACTAAAACTCCTCCTAACCCTCTAAACCATCCACCTAACCCTCCTAGCCCTCCTACAGTTTCATAAGACCCCCAGGCATTCATGAAGACTTATCTACATAGTAGAAAATAAAATAGAAATTGAATAGATAATTAGGAGAATGAGGGAGCCCACTTCAACCAAAACCTACCACACCTATATGGCCAATACCGTAGATTAAATATTAGGTCAAGTTGACTTGATAATGAGTTAAAGTGACAGATGGGAATCACATAGGGATAGATGTAGGGCTTAATATGCTAAAAATTTATCAACACATGAGGTGAAGGATAAACAAATATCAAAATACCTAATTTTTACCTTATTAATCAATCTAATAACCAATACACCCTTTCCACTATCCACAAAATGCCTCCTAATCCATCGATGCCAACATAATTTGATTAAAATTAATTGTTGGGACCAACAGTGGATGGTGTTTGTTTACCCACCACATAACAACCTCCCATTGTATTTTTTGAGGAAACCATACTATGAGTTTGGCCTCAATAAGATTCTAAACTATTTTAACTACTTAGAGTGTCAAGTCCAATGGAAAGGTTTTGTGTAGGATAGATCAGGTGCACATCATGTTCATAATCAACCTACAAGGGTTCCTACCCAAAATCCACTTTAGCTATAGATCCCCTCTATAATGAAAGAGGTCATAGAGATTGACACTTTATATGTGTTTAGTGTGCTTACTGACAAACTCATTTAGTATATGAGTAGGATTTATGACACTAATGCTAGAGATATTCCACCCAATGTGCATACCTAACCTCACCATTGCAGATGTTATGGTGCTATATGCACTGGTCCTTTAGATGATGATGGTGGTGCTTCTGAGGGCTTAGATGATATATTGTTGATCAATGTGTTTTTGGCACATACATTTGATGTGCACACATCGATCACTATACATGAAAGTATTTTTTATATTTGACATGTTAAATTTCATTTATATTTTTAATTAAAAGCTAAAACTTAATTTACACAAAAATTGAATAATATATATAAAGGGTAAGTGCATGGAGTTGAGCGACAATTCCATGGACATTTTATGTAATGTGATCATGTTAATAATTAATGCGATTGTGTTATTTAATTAACATGATTATGTTATTTAAATTATGGCTCGATAATTACTAATTTATAATGTGATCATGTTAATGTATAATGTGATCACATTAATAGATAAATTGGTCACGTTATTGCAAAACAAAAATGCGATCGTGTTACTATTATTTCACACATTTGAACAAATAGATTGAATGTTGGTGAATAGGTAATGCAATCATGTTATTAATAACAAGATCATGTTACTGATAACATGATTATGTTCCTATTATTTTGCACATAAAAGCATGTGGGAGTTACATCTAAAGGCAACTATGGCTAGAAGCTTATATTTACTACTCTAAATGTTAACTTACACTTTAAATTTATTTTAGTAAATATAATAAATTAGGGTCACTTAGCATCTGATAGAGTTGGTCTTAGAGTTTCTCTCCTTATGATGTGAAAAATAGTTTTTCAAAATCCAATTAGGTCAGTACTTAGGCATTTTTAAGGTCTAAGTATTAAACCTAGGGATTTCAAGACATAAGTTTTGCAATTGATGTCCATTTTTGGTAAATATATAGTCATTTTTTAAGTTTTTATGCCTTCTAGATTGATTCTTAGCATTTCTAAGAGTCTTAGGTTTGTCAAAATTGAAGTTTTCAAACTAATAACTTTTAAATTGATACAAATTAGTGTGATTGGGGTAGCATAGGTAAGATTAATGACTTACAAACATCAAACGACCACTTTGTGTTAATTTCACTTGTTTATCATACCTCCTTCATCCCTGATCACTTCTTAATCATGCCTCATCACCCCTAATCACTCTCTCATCATTATGTATTATCCCTAATCACTCCCTCATTGAATCTAAGTGTCCCTTGTCATCTCTAATCACTTCATCCTCCCTAATTACTCCCTCATTGACCCTCACTATCCCTCATCATTCTTAATCAATACTTCCTCATCCCTCATCATCTATAAGAAATTAGGGTCACTTAGCATCTGATAGATTTAGTCTCATTTCTACATGCCTTACGATATGGAAAATAGTTTTTCAAAATCTGATCTAGTCAGTACTTAGACATTTTTAGGGTTTAGGTATTAAACCTAGGGATTTCAGTACATAACATTTGAAATTGATGTCCATTTTTGGAAAACTTAGACATTTTTTAGGTTTTTATGCCTTTTCAATTGATTCTTGGCATTTATAGGAGTCTTAGGTTTGTCAAAATTGAATTTTTAAAACTACTCACTTCAAAATTGATCCAAAGTGGTGTGATTGGGGTAGTGCATGTCATATTGATGACCTTCACATATCAAATGACCACTTTGTGTTAATTTTCATTCAAGTATCAATGACAATAAGAAGTCCTTTGAATCTGTATTTCTACTTCAATGGATTTACTTCCACATTATGTAATATGAACAATAGTTAAATCTATACTAGATTTAAAAAAAAAATGCTCCCAACAATCTAAATATATTTTATATCTAAATGGATATCTACTTCTTATTAGACTAATATCTCTCAAGCACATAAGTTGTAGTGTATCATGATGATACCAATCCATTAGGAATAACTCCTCCATTATATCATCACAAATTTTCACACTGAATAAAATTTATAAAACTGACAAATGGTCAAACTCCTTATGTTCATTTTATATTTCATAACATCTTGTATTAATTGTTAGCCAAATTTTGGCTAGTATTAGAGAGTTTAGCAAAAAAAATTACAATTAAAACCTCCACCTTGATTGATCACCTTGAAAATATTATTGTAAGTCATGCTTATCATATATTAAGGTAAGTTCGATAAGTTTAAGGTAATGGTTCTTTCTAAAATTATGTTTGTCTAGTCATGCTTGTCCTAGTTAAGTGGGTCCAAAGAGTGTTAAAAGTATTTATTATGGACATGTTAAGTCACTTCATATCCTCTCATGTTTCATAAAATTACCTAAAATGTGTTGAGATCCCTTTTCTAATGTTATAAGCCTTTTCAAGTGTTTTTGCTCTTTATGTAATGTTCAAATGAGAGTATGTGTAAGATTGGTACGTAAAGACTTGATGATGCTGCTAAACATTGTTATACATTTGCACAGGTATGGGAAACTCTGTTAGTGCTATTCCTTAGGGTTTTCAAGCAATAATATGGTAGTTTTCATGGTAAAATAGAGGTTTCTCAAAGGGGGTTGTAGGTTTTCAGTATTGAAGAACATTTCCAAACACTTACAAAACTCCTTCAATCTTTTTCAAGTACAAAATCATGCATTAGAGTGAGTTTTAGGACCAAACAAAGTCAAAACTTACTTATCTCTCTTATTGACTTCCTTGGCAAGTCCAAAGTAGTCAAAAGTGAGACAAACTATATTAGATGCTAAGTGACCCTAATTGGATTTTGAGAAACTATTTTCCACATCGTAAGGCATGCAAATATGAGACCAACTCTATCAAATGCTGAGTGACCCTAATTTCTTATATTGACTAAAATAAATTTAAAGTATAATTTTAAATTTATATTTATACTTAACATTTAGAGTAGTAAATATAAGCTTCTATCCAAAGTTGCCTTCATGTGCAACTCCCACATGTTTTAGGGTGATGATAATATATAATGTGATTGCGCTATTAACATGATCTTATTATTAATTAACATAATTGCATTAATAACGTGATCATGATATTTCAATTTGAATTCAATTCTTGCACCTTTTAGCTTAGAAATGGCTTGGATTCCCGATCCAAAGGCTTAGACTATCAATGTATAGCTGAGTTTTGAAGGTATGAAAATAAACAACAAATTTCAACTTTGATTGCCAAATACATCAAGAATTTCAATGTGAAAATTCAAAAACTTGATGCGGTCATGATGAGCATGCTCTCCTCTTTCAAAAAATAAAAAATATGATTCTTATATTTTTTAGACTAATTTAAGGTTTCAAAATATATTTATTTCTAACTATGCCTTTTTAGGCCACTACATGCCACAAACATACATGCCTATACATGTTCATGTAATTTGTGTTTCATTGATCCAAGTGAAAAACAAATTATATGGTGACATAGTATGCTTAATTATACACAAATTCAAAAAGGATGATTTTTGTTTATTTTTGAGGTAGTTAGCCCTGACTCATAGATGACTATCCATTTTTTGGTCAGTTTTAGGATCTATTTACTTTTAAAATTAATTAAAAAATTATTCATTGAAAAAATACAAAAAAAATATAGGTAACATGATACAAGATTTTATCTAAATTTTTCCCAAAGGGTTTCAAATAATATTAAATGCTGCTAAAAGAATGGTGCATGTCATGATCATCTATCTACTATGTTTTCTAAAAAAACTAAAGTTCCTCTTCAAATTTTAGATGTTTGACCTAGTTATACTTCACTATTTTTTCTTTAAAATAGTATTTTAGAAACTAGACTCGAAATGCTATTTTTCATGTATTTATATCATCTTCAAATTTGAAATGTGGATATCTCATATTATGTATCCATGGGTAGGGTACTTTTTATCCCCCAACTTTATGCACTTACCCATTATATGTTATTTTTTATGTTGTAGGAGGAGACAGTGCCATCATTTTTACAATCCACAACTATATTTTTGGGTTAGTCGATGTTTACATTATGCACAAGCATTTTTTAGGGTATCTACTAATACATATATTGATGTTACAAGGCCAATGTTCATATATACAGAGGTAATTTTGAGTTAATATTATACTCTATATACATTATTTTATTGATATAGATCTATGTTCTTGACTAATAATCATACATGATCAAATTAAAATTTTAATGATAGTGACATGAATGCAAATTATATATGTGAAATGTATTGAAAGATATAAAGAGAAAATACATAACCTAAGAAGCCCTAATTGAATATATAACTTATATGGTGAATAATAGATTTTTGAATGCTTTTGATAATGATCGAACTTATAGAGAGTCTCCTTCAATGTATAATGATGTCTTTCTCTAATTTTTTTCCAAAATATATTCTTCCTCTTACTTATTCTAATTTCATATTGTTGGTGTTCCTTCACCTTTTCCAACTTCTTTTAATGCCTCACAAATTTCTTGATTATCGTCTCTTCTTCATAGTGTTTCTTAAGTACTCAATATTTTCATTACTAATTATAGCACCACTACTTATGTTTTGAATCCTTAAGTTAGTTCCATTGTGGGAATCATGCATGCTACGCAATAAATTAAGTTAAATTTATCTATCAAAGATCTCAAAATTCAAGCATACTACTATTAAATAGTATTTAATGAGAGTATGTATAATGTTTGAGACAAGTTTGCCTCTTGTAAAAAAATATGAAATTTTGTGTCTTTGTTATATTTTTTCTTCTCAAGTTGAGAAAAAATTCTTGTGGCATTCTCTTTATAGAGTTCATTGGTTTCATCCAATGGCCCCAATATTCTTATTTTCTACATTGAAGGAAATGGAAAATTGAATTTGTAATGTGAATTTCTATGCTTTTTGCACATGCTTGTATGATGATGTGTTTCCATTTTAGTCAAATCACTATCAAGCAATGTCGAATCCCAAGACATGTATTTGTCTACAAAATCTTTGATTTCAGTATTACAACAATCCCCATATATAGGTGCATCCTACACCTAGAGCATGAAATGCAGATGTTCATTTCCTCTATTTTAAAATCGAGTCACAAAAAATAAATCCAAAACCTTTCCAAATAATTATTCAAATTACAATAACATTTTTTTGAATGTATTAGATCTACCATTAAAGTAACGACTACAAACAATAGTATTTTTTCTTATCATCATATTAATATTATCTTCTTCAATAATTTATTTGTGTTTATTATTCATCACTAGAGTCATTATCTATAATTCATGGCACAAAGGATCCCAAAAATGTTCAACACTTGTTATAATTGAAAAAAATGTAGGTAGCCCCAAATGCCCAATAATTGTACAAATATTCTTTCTTGAATTTTCAAAATAATTAGGTTACGTTCAAATGATTTTGAAAGCTCTATAAGTTATGGGAGATCTCATGATTTTTTCTATGCTAGCTCTATTTTGAACATCTTTGGCATATAGTTTATTGTCTTTCAATTTTCCTTTACGTATGCATATCCAAGCAAAATATGACAATGTCATTTTACTTATGCAAAATCTCCCACTTTGATTTTTTTTAGTATGAAACTCTCTTTTTCATATCTTGAGGGTGACTTAAACCATATAACAAAGTTGGGAAGCTCATCTCCTTTAAGAATTTATCTTAAAATGAACCTAATTGTTTGAGTCCTTTTGATGGGGAAATTTCAATGATATGATCATGGAGATAATGTATCAACTGTGCATCAACAAATTCATGCACCAAAGAATCAGTAATAGGCTCTGATTCGTTTTCATAACTATCTAATGTCTTGTCCCAACAGGCACAACCTTGAAAATATTTTTTTCTCTTATTTTCTCAAAGCTACTCTACCAACCCCTATTATTTTCTTGCTTATACAATGACTCATAAATTTGAGACAATGCTTTCATCACATATGAAGGCCTCACATTTCCTATTAAATATGCATTTTTGTATTTTAGCTTGCATTTTATCTTTATTGTAATTATTTCTGTGTCATTCATTTCTCTAGGCAATGTTTTTTACACCTAATCGAAGTCTATTAGGACATTTATAAATATTCTTATGAGGCCATATTGTGAATGTTTATAGCCAAGCTTTCGTACCTGTGTAAATGATATTCATAAGGCAACCAATATTTACTCTAAAAGTGTTAATTTCTTCATAATATCATTTTTAATTTTTCCTAACATTAAAAGGAAGAACAAATGTTGACAATTTTCCAATTTCAAGAGATTTTTTGGATTGCTTGCATATTTTTTTGCCCAATGCATTTTTTTTTCAATTTTGAATGTACAAAATCATAATCAAATGCTTTGTCAATGTTATTTTCAACTAGCATGATATCCTTTTTGAAATGTAACTTTTCACAAACCATGTAAGAATGAATTAATGTGTCTTTGATCGATTTTAAATAGTTGTTTATTATCTTGATACTTCATTGATCATGCTATGTGCATCCCAACTATTGTTTTTTGTGACAACATATCATTGCTTTCACTGACCATAATGATTTTCCATGTCCATTTAAGCTATTTTTTTAATGTTTATATTATATGTTTTTGTTACATTATTTTTTGTTCTTTTGATCATGCATTATTTGTTTTAAACATCACATAGAAGTGTGATGCATGTTTATAGTCTTAAAAATATCTCTAATAGAAATCTCCCTTGCATATTATTTGGAAATCAAAAAATACGTCATTTTTGTTTCAAAACCTTTGAATATATCATTATTTGACAAACTTATTGAAATATCTGCTGACAATGCAT
The DNA here is from genome assembly GCA_037957365.1 of Torreya grandis. NCBI lineage: Eukaryota > Viridiplantae > Streptophyta > Pinopsida > Cupressales > Taxaceae > Torreya > Torreya grandis. Next base: position 28,346 of record JARHVA010007310.1, on the reverse strand, counting down.
ACACAATCTGATCTATGCAAAATATTTGCAATGGATTGTAATGAATATGAAATGTATCTATATTGAAAAAATAATATTTTACATTTTATCTATAGTAGAATAATTTAAAAATATTTTTGAAATGTTTTTAGTTTTTTTTTACCTTAATTGAATATTGCTTTGTAGAATTTTTGAAATCCATAAATAACAAAATTCGTTACCTCCAAGTTTGCTTTCTTGATATGATATTCCAATATTTGTAACATATATTTTTCAGTCAAAAAACATTACAGGATCTTGTTTTCATAGTTCATGTTCGCAAGTCCCTAAATAAGTCATTACAAAGGTATTCAACACTACAATACCATTTTAAAAATATTGGGCCATATATCGATGAAGAGCATGACCATCAAACTCATTTTTAGTTAAAAAACTAATATCATCAAATAAGCTTTCACCATAGCTAGAGCCTAAATTATTTTTTTTGTATAGGAAATATGATTTTAGGTCATGGAAAATAACATTCCAGTACAAATAAGGATTTTTTCAAAATTTTGATAAATTTTTATTAGAAGTAATGCTCTGAATACTTTTTTTTTTTGAAAAACAATAGCTCAAAATGTCCACACATAAGGTTTATGTCATGGAATAAGATCGAATATAGTGAAATATAGATTTCTTTGTTGAAATATAGATACCTTATTATTCTCATCACAATCCAAACAAAAATAAGAATGCTCAACTATTTACATAACCACTGATTACAAAATATGTCACCCGACATACCAGTCTTGCCCTAGTCTATAAGCTCATTTGCTGAAACTCTCATTCAATGAAAGTATGTGCTTCTATAATTTATTTGATGCAAATGATATAATATATCTGGATGCAATTGGCTTGCATATGAATATCTTGCTTCTGTATCCCCATTGTTCAATAATTCCATAAAATAATCAATGATGCCAGTTTGTAGTATTTTTGATGTGTAATAAAAATGTAATAAAACTTGAAATATATCAAAAAGGTAATCACCAACAACATAATTTAGTGATGCAATCCTAAAAATATTTTCATATTTCAAAGCATCATCAAAATTTTCAAACACTTGTATTTTTGTTTTGATATGTGTCCACATCAATAATTCCCTCCAGATGACCCAATTATATCGCATTTGATTTTTTTTCATGAATATTTTTCCTCTTTTTAAATTTTTTTTCATTTTTATTATTTTAATGTTTTTTTTCTCACAACAAAGAATAGGTTAAACTATCAAGTAATAAAATACCAACTTCAAAATAACATCAATTTTATAACAATCTTGATTGCTATAGGAAAAAGAAACTACCCAAAAAGATATTTACATTATCATTGTAGAATTATAAAAAATGGCTAGTGACCATCATATTTACATAGTTACAAGATACTTACCTAGGTTTTTCTAGAACTTGGCAAAAGCTGATGTCTACCATGATAAGAAAACCTACGTGTTTAAAAAAATTACAATATCAATGCCCTTTTAAATTAAAATAAAAATTAAGAAAACACTTCACTATTGCTTTATCTCAAAATAAAGGAATTCCAAAAAAAAATGGTCACATTGATCACAACACACCCACTCCCTAGTGTCGCTAGTGTCTTAGACCCTTCAGAGATGTTAGAGCCTAGGAGAGGCCATTGGAATGAAGAAATTTCACATCATAAACTATTACCATAGTGAGTCCCCTGAACTTGTGAGAGATATCAAAGCTAGGAAGAGCTTGGCTAAATAAAGAGGCCCCATGTTACCATTTATCATTGTAGTCAATCCCCTAGACCTAACAGATATGTCAAAGCTAGGGAAAGTCTGTCTAAATGAAGACATGACATGTTTCCAAATGTCAGTCTAGTAATCCCCTACACCTGATAGAGTTGTCAGCACTGAGAAGACCTTAGCTAATTTAAGAGACAAAATATTGCCACTTGTTAGTGTGGCTAATCCTTGGACCTATCAAAGATGTCAGGTCCCAGGAGAGATGGTCTAAATGAAAATGTGACACATTACCAATTGTCAGTGTGGTAAGTCCCCAGACCTACCAGATATTTTAGAGCTCGAGAGAACCCCACTGAATGAAAAGACACTACATTAACTAATACATGCATAATATGGTTTCTACCAAAGGAAAAAACATAATTTAATTTTCTCATTCTCATTCTCTCTCTCTCTCTCTCTCTCTCTCTCTCTCTCTCTCTCTCTCTCTCTCTCTCTCTCTCTCTAATTTTATTTTTCTAGATGAAAACCCAATCAACTATTCACAAAGTACTTTACAAATAACGTAAACCACACAAAGTGTTATTTTTTATTCCTTTTTTTAATTTAAAATAATTAATATAATTAGCATTTTTTTCCAATTTAAGTCACACACAAAACAAAACTTAACAATAGACACACCATCTTGAAACACTTATTGATGATTACATCAGATATGTAAACAAGAAAATGTTGTTGTACACACACACACACATAACTAAATTGTCACAATAATATATAAATTATTATATTATTAAACATATTACATACTATGTTTCATTAACAAAGATATTACAACCAGATTTGATCTCTACCTCAACACCAAGCACCAAACATAAATTCATAACTTTTAAATCCATCTCTGCCAGTATCCTAGATTCATAACAAATTAGCACAAGGTCTAAGAAAGAGATGAGAACTAACCAATACTCCCAAAAAAATAGTAGGGAAATAACTATAGTATGAGAAATAGAGCATAGACAAATAGTATCCAATATAAGAAAATAGCATTCCTCAAGCTCAAAGAAAATAGAAAGTGCAATTAATTCCAAATGTTGCTTACTAAAGTAACAAAAAACCTATCTTGAAATTATTTAAAGGCTGCCCAATTAAACAGATAAGCCATTGAGGAGACCTAGAAAAAATGACACCTGAACTACCTCCAAAATCAGACTAGCACCTTGAACTACACACAAAGAGACTACTGATAAGATTCGCGAGCAAAAAATCCACAAACCCTGCCACAAATAAGCACTTAAAACATCATAGTAAAAATTCCCTCTTCTATTTTTGAGAAAACATAGATAGATTTGATGAGAACAAAACACATCGAAAAAACCAAACCAATCAAAATAAAACACTCATAAACACAAATGCAAATGTAATATACTAAAAAAACAAACCCAGGCTCACAAATATTCATGTATACTTTAAAACTTAACAATCCTAATCTCTTAATCTAGATTAAACCAATATTCACATGCATTTGTTTACATCAATTCTTCTAGAGAAAAATGTCAATGAGAAAATTCCATACATAAATCATCCGCATTACATATATTTTCAACTCAAACCCTAGCCATGCATAAACCTTGCAAATCGATAAAAAATAAAAGCAACCCAGATTATCTTAGCTTATTATAGTTTTAAAGTGATCCCCCCATTTTTGTCATATAAAACCACAACCAAAACAAAAATAATAAATAGAAAAATAATGCATTATTAAATACCAACCACCCTCCTCATGTTTGGATTAAGATCTCTATGGTGGCTCTTTAAATTAATAAATAGTTTTAATTTTCCCACTTAATACAAACATGTTTGATTAAAACTTTAATTATGACTACACACCCAAGTAATTATTTTGATTAATACTTTTATGTACCTCAAATTATTATTTTAAATTATTTATCTAGTTTTGCTATGTTTCCCCCCTACATAGGTACTAAAATCTATATTTTCAACACAAAAATTCGACATTTTCCCAAGTTAATGTTCATACCAAAATGTAATAAATAGTCCTAATTATCCCAAGTAATATAAATATTTTTGATTAATATCTTGTAAGTAACTACATTTGTGAGTAATTATTTCGATTAATGTTCACATCAAAATGTTTCAAACCCAGTGTTAAAATCAAAAAATTCTCAACTTTCATTGCCTACAAATAGTTAAACCCATTTAGATCAACACTGCCATAATGTTATGTAGGTATTAGTAATTATATTACATTAAACTGATTACAATAGACACTTGTTAGAGATCTGTAAGATGGGGAGAGCTCAACCAAATGAATACATGACACACTACCAATTATCAGGGTGACCACTTCCCCAGACCTACCAGAGATTTTAGAGCCCATGAGTACTTGACCAAATCAAAAAATACCACATTACCAACTATAAATCTAGATAGTCCCCAGGACCTATCATCAAAGTCATATCCTGACAAAGCTCAGTTGAAGGAAGAGGTGATAAGTCATTAGTTGTCAGTGTGAACAATCCCATAGACCTATCAAAGATGTTAGGGCCTAAGAAATATTAGCCAAATGAAGAGGCACCAGGACATTACTTTTCAATGTCACCACCCCCAGACCTTGTATAGATGTTAGGGTCTAGGAGAGCCCAACAAAATGAAGAGGTGCTAGCTCAGTGTATGTTAGTATGGTGAGTCCCTCAGACCCATTAGAGATGTCATGGCTAGGGGGAGCCCAGATGAATATAGAGATGCCACATCTCCAATTATCACTACAATTAGTCCCCTAGACTTGATAAACATGATAGAACTAGGGAAAGATTGATGAAATGAAAAGGTACCTCAGCATCAGTTGTCAGTATGAATAATTACACAAACATGGTAGAGATGTCAAAGCTAGGGAGAACCTGATTGAATGCAGATACACCCTACTAGTATTTATTGGTATGAGCAATCCCCCCACATGGCAGAGATGTCATAGTTGGCAAAAAACTAGCCAATTGAAGAGGTGCCATGTCACCAGTTACCAGTGTGGCCAATCATTTAGACCTATCAAAGATGTCAAGCCTCGAGACATTTACATAAAATGAATATATAACACATTTTGACTTGTCAGCATCATGACTTCCATGCACCTATTAGATATGTCATGACCTCAGAGAACCTGACCTAATGAAGAGGTATTGTGTTGACTAATATGCAGGTGAATCAATTTCCACCCAAGACCTCAACCATCTTAGAATAAAGTACAAATGTTATTTGAAGGACTATAAGAACATGCCCCATGTCTGTAGATAACACACAACTTGCTCTAAAAAAATAATATAAACTACTAAGCGACATCTACATGCCACTGAGACCAACAAAAATACAATAAACCATTTTATTTTGTATTTAATAAAATTTAAATATTTCAAACCTGATGTAAAAATAAAAAAATCCTTTGTCTACATGGTGAGTCTCCTTAAAATTTTCAAAGATGTTAGGGCCAGGGAGAGCCCATCCAAATAAAATAATGCCATGCCACCAGTTGTTAGTAAAACTAGTCTTTCAAACCTACCAAATATGTCAAAACTAGGGAAAACATGATCAAATAAGGAGGCACCACATTTAATAATATGTGGATGAACTTGTTACCACCAAAGCCCTTACCTAACTCAAAATAAAGTATAGATGAAATTTGAAGGTATATAAGAACCTGGCTCATGTCCCTAAAAAACACATTATCTAGTTGAAGAGAATAATATAGACTACCAAACACATTCACATGCCATTGAGACCCACTCATTTATTTTATCTCACTTTTTGGGGACAAAAATAATCGCATGCTAAAGAAAATAGATTATAATCTATCTTTATTTTTTAGATTGATTTGATTTTATTGGACAATACAAGCAATTTTCCTTTTATTAATCTAAAATGCAATAATTTCCCTAAGAAATTAGTCATGTCACCCTATATTAAACAATAGAAATACAATAAGCTATTATATTTTGCATTTATTAAAATGCAAATATTTTAAACCTATTGTTAAAATAAAAAAGTGCTCAACTTTAATTGGCTGCATGTTATCTTATGCAAATTATGAGGTTCAATTGATTACAATAGATATCTGCTATGCAGGTAGTAATATACTATTTAAGATGATGGCCACTCTATTTAACATGATGGCCACTCTATTATAAAATAAATTTGACATGATGTGACTTACATAGATGTTATATTGTGACCACTTGGACAAATATTTTATATTTAATGTAATTAAGAATAATAATTAATTTATAAATTCAATAAGGTTTTATATCTATCTTATTTAATTATTAGTAAATTAATGAATAATTTATATTTTAGAATAAATGAGGAAAAAGATACTCTTTATGTTTTTAGAGAATTATAATAGTTATGATACTATTTATTCCAAAATCATAAGTTGATATGTTGGTGGCCTAGGAAAGGGGTGCAAATGAATTAGACAAAAACATTTAGGGTTTTGTGATCTTATTTATTTTAGGTTTGTTATAGGATTTAATCAATTTGGAAGAATTATATTCTATGGGCTCATGACTAGCAAGTCAACAAATTATATCCTAGAATGTGTGAAAGATAAATCAAGATCAACACAATAAACCATTCATATTAATTTGATAGAATTAACCATAAATGAAGATGTAACTAAATTATTTATAAATAAATAAATAATGTTAGAGTAACATATGAAGGTTTAATAATATCAAGCATAAAAATACATTGATTTAATAAATTTTTATGTATTACTCTCTTCTTTTGTAATTGTGTATGTGAAGGTTGCAGTGATTCTTAATGATACTATCTATATTTCTTGGACTTTTCTCTTAATATTATGGTTCTCTTTATTTATAAATTTGTATAATTTTTAAAATTTATTTCTTAATTGATAGTTTGGGATCTTACCAAAGTGGGATAAACTTATTAATGACAAAGAATGAATTAATTAAACTCAGAAGAAAATAATACACTATATCATGTTATTCTATCATACATTGTAGATTATAGAAAACTCAAGAATCCTGATAATAATAATGGGCACTAAGTGCCAAGTCACTATAGGCCAATAGCTTTAAACATTTGTACAATGTTGAATTTGAATATAGTTTATTCATCTCTACTCGTATATGGAAACAACTACAGATAAAACCAAGATAGCCAACAACACAATGCTCACAATCATCACCATGGGTAATAGATCTCTCCTACAAAAAAACAACAGACACATTTATTAGCTTAAGAGTATGAGCACTGGAACTACATATGTTTGATCTTTTTCTCTTGAAGTTTGCAATGGGAAAATACACATATTCTAATAGGGACGAAGCATTCTTAACTATTATTTTTCCATCTTTAGAGGAAAAGTTTTTTAAGGATCATCTTTTAGTTCTTGACAAAAATGATTGGGGTATTAATCCTCTGCAATATCATTAGACCAGGTCCCTCCTTGTTTTGGTATCTTTTCTTCTGATATTATAGCCTAATACTTCCCAATAACATTTTAGGATTAAGATCATTCTTAGCATTAATAAAGGAAAATAAAATTGAGGGAATGAGTGAATGAATAAAGTGTAAAATAAGTGTATGAATATTGGAGTGATTTCACATTTTAGATACGCAAGTTACATTTTGAATAAAAAGTTGAAAAGCACTAAAAACATCATTAAAGTCTAAGTTCCTATCCAATACTAGTATCCTTTGGGTTTAATGTTATCCCTATTAAGCATATAATTTTTACTATGTAATAAAATATAGATCCAAAATAAATAAATAAAATGTGATAAAGTTTCCAAATAGTCCTACCTGATCACATCAAGAGTAAATCCTATTGCGTAGTATGTCATGGCCACCCAAAAAACTGATTCCACAAGTGACATTGGAATACTCAACAATAAGTAGAGAAGAGATAAAATATAGGTATCCTAGAAAGTGTGAAATGTAGCTTAGTATACCTGATGAAATCTTACCAAAGGAAGTGTGAAACTAGCCACGTAAACCCACCCTTCTCATTGTCATTGAAAGGAAGAAATAAATTCATAGATCTTACAATGGGAGATTTACATAACAATGTAAATAAATTTTTCTATTTACAATGTTAACAAAATTGTTATTATCTTTGTAAAATATTTACACATTTTCCATCATGCAAAACAATTACCTGTGATTGGATAAATAGACATGGAATAATCACTGTCGAGACTAAGCACATCATTTATAATTCCATGTATTCAATTTTTGTGCATAAAATTTAAGTATTGTGTACATTTACTCATTTTAAGAAGTGATATTGGATGTCTATTCAAAGACAATGAACTTGTGATAGGCACTGGATTAATTTATTTTTTTAAGAGACATCCAATATCACTTCTCAAACTGAATATGTTGCAGGACTAGGGACCCATGTTAAGGGACATTGTCTTACTAGTATTTTTAATAGATTTCATGCTATGCCATAAGAAGTATATATCTATGTTTTGAGTGACCACCATTTGGAATGCACATAAGTGCCATCACTCTTCCCATCCACAGAAACCTATCACATGACTGCCATAAATGCCCTTATGGTAGAGTAAATTATTTCAAAGTTTTGAGAGACATGAAACATCCCATAACATGTTATTTTTTCCATGAATCAAACTATGGAAAATAATATTTTTATTTATAATGTTATCAAACTTGTTATTATCTTTGTAAAAACTTTAAACATTTTCGAGCATGCAAAACAATTCCCTATAATTGGCCAAATATACATGGAATAATCACTATTTAAAGCTAAGGGAATGCAATAGATAGACCTTCAAGACTAAGTACATATTTTATAATTTCATGTGTCACATTTTTGTGCATAAATTTTGAGCACTGTGTATATTATTTGGCAATATTTACTCAGTTTAAGTAGTGAGATTGGATACATGTTGAAAGACAATGAACTCACGACAAGCACCATATTGATTTATTTATTTTAATAGACATCCAATCTTGATTTTGAAAATAAATATGTTGTAGGACTAGGGACCCATGTAATATATTGATCATTCAATTCAATCATCATTAAATTTAATTATTTGTTTACAATGAGCACCTGTGATGCCAAATAGAAAGTTGTGTAAAAATAGGGTTTCACTCTCTGATAGTTATTCTATGTAAACAAAAAATTTAACAATTTCAATACAAGCAAACACAAACTAATCAAATCCTTTAACCGAAAGCTTGATATTATGTGTAAATAACTCGTACGATAAATTAATTTAGCTTATAATTCAAAATTCTGTGTACGTGTGTGTGAAAGGAAATGGGAGGGGTAAATGAAGGGGAGAGTGAGAAAGGGGGACCTTAGAGTTCACTAACCATATCCTCTTGTAAGATTCATTCAATGGGATTTCCCCCTAAAAATCACTTATGTGTGAAACTTGTTAATCCAATAGAAAAGCACATTTATTCTATCTCCAATGTGACACTGAAATTACATATCAAAAAAATCTATAAGGGTAGCCATCATGTGGTACATGTTTGGCTATTTACAATGCAATAAGATCTACAATACATGTCCCTACCTACACATATTTCACATAACTTTGTATTCAAATAAGGCTAAGATGAGAATGAAATTTAGTTACAAATTAAGAAAATTGCTAGGCTCTAGATAGGTTCTTCAATTCTAAACATGAAAATGAAAATTATACATAATGCAAAAAAATACTAAATTATGACAAATACGACCAAATCCATTCAACTATTGTTTCCAGAGAATATAAATTCATCATACATTTGTTTATTCTTCAAAATGGCAACAAATTAAAGATTAACACTATGGACAATCGGTATGCTTCCTACACCACATTCATGTTGACAATTCTTTGGAATCAAAATTTACAACACATTGGTATTTTTGAATATGATGCATTAGCATGGTCTTTAATAATATACTTCTACTAGGGCCATACTCTATGGGGAATTAATGAAACCAAAAACTACAAGACAAATAAAATTAGCAAAAGGCCAAGATTCTGAACAATAACTTGTATTGATTTGTATTGAATGACTTGAAATAATTACAAACCCAAACCATGCTTAAATAAGCCTCAACTAGGAATTTATAGTTGACATGCACAAATTCAAAAAATCTAAAATCTAAAAAACATCTATTTTTATCATTTGCTATTTATAGTAAGTTTCACATGCAAGTGCACATGGCTCAAAAAAAATTCCTAAAATAACCTAACTACTAAAATTAACCTATGGGACAAAATTTAACTAAATTTGACATCTGGTTCTAAAAATAGAAAATTCTCAAAAAAAATCGTTAAATATTAATTTTGGACCCTTAGATGATCACGTTTAGCCTCAAAAAAATATTGAAATCAACTCTAAGTAGATGGATTGGCTTAGTTAAGAATCAAAATTTTTGATACGGTTGTTTTGGCATGGGTAAGAGCTTAAATAGAGTTATGGGTCAAAAGTTATGGCTTCCATAAGGTTGGCCTATTTTTCTGCATCATTCTCCTCTGGTTGAAAATAACTCAACTCTTGCCAGTTGACATGATTATACTACTACCATTTGTCTTTATCAATCTTATTCATCTCCCATTCTATAATTTAAGTGTTTTTTCTTACTGCAATCCTTCGCACTACACCAAGTACTTGTTATAATTCCCTTGCCTTGTGCTCATTGTCTTCATATCTAAAATTTGCACTATTTTTTTTTCTTCTTCTTTGGAACCTGTTTCTCCCAATTTACTTCTTCATATTTATCATCTTCACCATCTTCTCCATGGAATTCATATAAATCTAAAACATTAAATACTATATATATATCAAAATTCTGTGGTAAACTCACCTCATATGCATTATCATTGATTTTCTTCACAATTCTGCATGGTCTAATTTTTTTGTACTTCAACTTATTGTATGTGCCTTTTGGAAATCTTTATTTGCTTAAGTAAACCATTACCAACTCTCCTTATTCAAATAACTTGGATCTTCTTCTGACATCCACTACTTCTTTATATTTCTCATTAATTTTATGTAACTTTTTTCTTACTCCTTGTAACTACTGCATATGCTCTAAAAATGCTTCTGCATCATCACTAATTTGATCTGCATTTAGAAATTATACCAAATATAAAATACCCATAATATTTCTTCCATAAAAAATTTGAAAATTTGACTTTCTTGTTGATCTATTCACTGAACTGTTATATGAAAACTCAGCTTGTGGTAAATCCAAGTCCCATTGCTTTGGATTCTCTCCCATTATGCATCTCAATAAATTTTCCAAGCTCTTATTCACAACTTCTATTTGTCTATCTGTTTGTGGGTCACATGCACCACTGAATTTTAGTTTAGTACCCATATTCTTCCACAAAGTCTTCCAAAAATGACTTAAAAATTTTGTGTCCCTATCTGAAGTAATAGTTTTTGGAACACCATGCAATCTCACAATTCCATAAAAAATAATTCTGCAACTCTAATGACATCATTGGTTTTCTAACATGCAATAAAAATGAACCATTTTAAAAAATTTGTCTACAACAACAAAAATTGAATCATTACCTTTATGTGTATTTGACAATCCCAACATAAAATTCATACTCAAATCTAGCCATGGCCCTCTTGGAACTGGTAATGACATGTAAAGTCTAGTATTTTGTGCATGTTCTTTAACCACCTGACATATCTTTCACCTTGAAACATACCTTGTCACATCTTTCTTAATCTTTAGCCAAAAATACTTTTCCTCCACCAAAGTTATTATCTTTATCTTACTAAAATGTCCAGCCAAACCACCACTATGTAATTATCTTATTATATTATCTTGTAGAGACTCAATTGGAATGTGAAATTGTATATATTTTAAGAGATAACCTTCTTCCATAAGATATTCATCATGAATAGCATCTATCCCACATGTTAATGTATTTATGCACTTTTTAACTACCTTGCTAAAATATGGATCAGTATCATATAATTATTTAATAACTTTAAATCTAACTACTTCATTCACCATAATAGTCAATAATGCTACCCTCCTACTCAATGCATCAACTACTTGATTCTATTTTCTTGATTTATACTTCAACATAAAAGTATAGCCCTGCAAGAAATAAACCCACTTTGCATGCCTACTATTTAGATTCTTTTGTGTGTTTACATACTTCAAAGCTCATGATCTGTAAATAGTATAAACTCTTTAAGCACCAATTAATGCCTCCAATGTCTTAATGCTTGTACAATTTTATAAAGTTTAACATCATAAGTAAAATACATTATTCTTACCTCATTCAATTTCTCACTAAAATATGTTATTGGCTTTCCTTCTTGACTCAGCACAACACCAATTTCTATAAATGAAGCATCAAAATCAACCTCAAACACTTTTTTAAAATATGGTAATGCTAAAATTGGTCTTTCTGTAATATTCTTTAAAAAATTAAATCTTTCTGTGGTTGCTCTAGTCCATGTAAATTCCTTCCCTCTCATGCAATCCGTTATTGATTTCACAATACTACTAAACTTTTTAATAATTTTTTTGTAAAAATTTGATAGACCATGGAAACTTCTTACCTCTATAATGCTTTCTTAAATAGGCCACTCAACAATCACCTTTATCTTTTCTTCGTCCATTTTTACACTATCTACTAAAATTATAAATCCAAAAAATACCAAACTATTCTACATAAACCTATACTTCTTCAAATTTATATATAAATTCTCTTTTATTAACAAATTCATTACCATTCTCAAATATTATAAGTGTTCTTCTTTAGTCTTATTGAATATCAAAATATCATCAAAATAAACAACCACAAACTTACCAATGTATTCTCATAGCACTATATTCATCACCCTCATAAATGTGCTAGGTACATTAGATAATCTAAATGACATCGCCATCTACTCATATAAGCCATCCCGAGTCTTGAATACAGTTTTCCACTCATATCCTTCATGAATTCAAATATGATAATAACCACTCCTTAGATCATTTTTGGTAAAATATTTTACTACTGCAAGCACATCCCTCATATCATCTAAACAAGGTATAGGAAACCTATACTTTATTTTAATTTTATTAATTGCTCTACTATCCACACACATTCTCTATCCTCCATCTTTATTTGAAGTTAGCAAAGATTGGGTTTCACAAGGACTTATACTCTCCCTTATCACCTTCTTCCTTAGAAATTTAGTACCTTGTTTATTTAATTATGCATGTTATGTTGGAATCATTTTTTAAGATGCTTGATTGGGTAGAGTTGATCTTAGAATCAAATAAATGTGATGTTATATATCTCTCTTCAATGGCAAACCATCTGGTAACTCATCAGACATAAAATATACAAATTATTTCAACACTCTTGCTTCTTCTATTGGTATTAGCACTATTTATGTTTCTTCATTCTTTGCTACTAATGCATAACATCAACCTGCTACCTTCATGTCTTGGATAAATTATTTAGTAGAGAGCATGCTTTTTGTCTTCTCTTCCTCTTTAAGAGGTAGCAAAAATACCTTTGTAAAACCTTTCCAGAAAGTGTACATGTTCTTTTCTCCATCATGAATTACTTTCCTGTGAAATTACCATGGTGTTCCCAATAACACATGACATGCATCCATCAGAATAACATCACACCATATTTAATCATTATAACTCTTTCCTATAGAAAAATTAATTAAGCACCTTTTGTCTAATATAACTTCATTCCCTTTCTTAAACCATGAAATCTGATAAGGATTAGGATGATTTTTGCATTGCAAATTTAGTTTCTCAATCATTTCTTTAGAAACCATATTTTCACAAATACCACCATCTATAATTACTTTGCATACCTTTCCACCCGAAGTACATCTTGTTTAAAAATTATTTCATCACAGCCATGCATCACCACCTTATTTATTATACACTTGATCCTTCCTTGGAGAGATCATAGTTATTCTCATCATGAGATTATCTTCAACATCTGCTAGTGTAACTTTAGTATTTTGCTCTTCTATTTCAGCCTCAACTAGATTTACTCTTGGGTGATTTTCTTACATCCTTTCTTGATCTCGATAGTGTGGACACTCAAATTCTATGCGCCCTTCTTCTCCACATATATAACAAACATAAGATATATGTTTATTTGGAAACCATCCTATAGCACCACCATAACCTTGTCCTCTCTGAAATCCTCTTCCTCTTTATTGGTATTGAAACCCTTGTATATTATCATCTTCCCTTTTTTTACCACGTGATGATTTACCTTTATTGTAATTAAATCCACCTCTGGTGGTATTAAACCCACCTCATCCCCTTATTGGAGGGGATATGCCTCTTTTTAGACTAGAGATGTCCTTATAAAATTTTGTCTATTTTATTTTTCTTCTACCTTTGAAGCTAATTGATAAGCCTCCTCCATATTAAGTATTCTATGCATGCTTAATTCATCTTGAATTAAAAATTTCAAACCATTTACATACCTTGTATCCATCTTCTCTTATGTTTCATCATGCTCCACTTATATGGAAAGCTTATAAAATTCATCTTTATATTCTTGTATACTGTGATCTTTTTTCCTCAAATTTTGAAATCTTCTATATAGGGTTTGAGTATAATCCACAGGAATAAATTTCTCCCTCAACTTCTTCTCCATCTTTTTTTATGAATTAATATTCTCTTTACTTTTTTTCTATCTCTCTTTCTACAGCTGATCCCACCAAATCATTGCATGGCCTTTTAATTTCATGCATGCAAACTTTACTTTCTTGTCTTCTCTCATAGTCTTCCACTCAAAAAAATTTCCATGTTATTCATCCAATCTATCAACTCCTCTTGTTTTAAACTACCTCCATTATCTATAACATCAACTTTGATTCCTTCATTTCTTCCTTCTAAAGCCTGAACCATCCTCTCTTCCATCAATGGTGGTTGCTCTTGCTAAACTTCTTTATCATGATCTATGTCTTCCTCATCACCACCTTGTCTTCTCTACTAATTGGAGATAACCTCTATTAATTTTTTAACTTACTTATATATATCTTTTATAGTCTATTTCATCTACAAAACACCTCCTCATACTCTCTTTATTCTTTACTCCTCCAAGATTTGAACTTGCTCTGATACTAGATAATGAAATTGAAAACTATAAGATAAATAAAATTACCAATAGGCCAAGATTTTGAATAATAAATTGTATTGATTCATATTAAATGAATTTAAATAATTAAAAACCTAAACCATGCTTAAATAAGACTTAACTTAGAATTTAGAGTTGACATGCAAAAATTGAAAAAATCTAAAATTAAAAGAAAATGTCTATTTTCAGCAGGCACTATTTATAGTAAGTTTTACATGCAAGAATGCATGGCTCTAAAAATTTATTAAAATAACCTAAATACTAAAATTAGCCTATGGGATAATATTTTTTTTTTAATTTTACATCCGCTTCTAAAAAAAAATTAATTTTTAAAATTAGAAAATTCTTTAAAAAATCATTAAATATTAATTTTGGACCTTCACATGATCACGTTTCACCTCCAAAAAATATGAAAATAAAATCTAAGCAAATAGAATGGCTTGGGGTAGAATCAAAATTTTTGATATGATTTTTTTGGCATTTGGAAGATCTAAAATAGAGTTACAGGTCAAAAGTTATGGCTTCTACAAGGTTGGCCTATTTTTTCTACATCACAAATGAATCACAATTTATAATATTTTGGTTGGATTTAAGAAGTTATTTTCATTCACTGGGGCTATGAAAAAATGGAATCCAAAAACACATGAAACCATGGAGCATCAATTAGAAAAGTAAATAAAATTTTATAATCAAACTTTACAAATAAGATATATCTAAGTGTTCAACCCACACTCTATGACTAATAGTATATGATAGCATCCCTGTAAAAATCTTGCAATTAACTAAAAATTTTAGCATATTTTCATTTTCAAATTTTTATGGACAATCAACCCTTCAGGTATCCATCATATGGAAGTATGCTATAGATTCTTCAACAACAACCATTAATACTTAGATATTTATCCAACTATTTATAGCATTACTCAAGAACTTATTACTGTGTCATTTCTTTACCTCTCCATCTCTAAGAAATAGGCACTTATGATCAACTAATTTCCCATTAGTCAATTTTAGTGATGCAATAAGACCTAAAAGTACCACTGTAGTGGTGCCTTGCAAAATTATAAACACATCATTGTTATAGCCTATAACATAAGTTAATCAAATCACAAAATCAGAAACTAAAATGTCATGATATGTTATATCTATATTTAACAATGTTATCAAATCTTTATACTACCAAAACATTTAGATATTATAAAGTCAATATTCTAGAGGTACGTATGATATAGGTAAAATACAAATCATAGTATTAAGGGCACTTGGGTATGAATAGAGGCACAGGGATACATACACCATTTGAAAAATAAAATTAGAAACAATAAATTATTCCTAGAAACTATGTGAGTTTTCCCCAAAATCCTTCAAAATTTTGCTTTTTAAAGGCCTTCACTCTTCTCGTAAATTGTTTAAAAAAGATAAAATTTAGGGTTTTTCTTTTACTTGTTTATGCTTCTGAAAGGTTGTTTCTATAGTGTATGACATTTTTAAGGCTTGAGAAATCATGTTGACAATTATTCAGAAATAAAATTTCCCTACACATTAATATTTTCAACTATAATACATTGACATGGTCTTTAATAATACACTTCTCCTAGGGCCACATGCTATGGGGAGTGAATCATAATTTATAATATTTTTATTGGATTTAAGAAGTTATTTTCATTCACTACAGATGTGAAAAAATGGAATCCAAAAACATATGAAACCATGGAGCATCAATTAGCAAAGCAAATGGACTTTTATAATCAAAATTTACAAACAAAGTATATCTAAGTGTTCAACCCACACTTTGTGACTAGTACTATACGATAGCATCTTTGTAACAATACAACATTTGACTAACAATTTTAAAATATTTTCATTTTCAAATTTTTATTGACAATCAACCCTTTAGGGCTCTATCATATGGAAGTATGCGATAGATTCTTCAACAACAAGAATAAATACTTATATATTTATCCAACTATTTATGGCAATACCTGAGAACTTATTACTGTGTCATTGCCTTACCTCTCTTGCTCCAAGAAATAGGAACTTATGATTGGCTAATTTCCCATCAGTTAATTTTAATGATGTAATAAGACCTAAAATTACCACTACAATACCTATAAAATTCTAAACACATCATTTTTATAGCCTATAACATAGTTTAATCAAGTCACAAAATAAAAAACTAGCCTGCCATGATATTTTATATCTATATGTAACAGTGTTATGAAATCTTGATAATACCAAAACATTTACGTATTGGATATTTAATATTCTAGAGGTACGTAGGATATAGGTTAAATGCAATGTATAGTCTCAAGGGCACTTGGGTATGAGTAGAGGTGCATGGATACATACACCATTTGAAAAATAAAATTAGAAACAACAAATTATTCCAAGAACCCATGTGAGTTTTCCCCAAAAGCCTTCAAGTTTTTTTCTTTTTAAAGCCCTGCACTCTTCTCCTAAACTTTTAATGAAAAAGCAATGTTTAGGGATTGGTTTTGACTCATTTTTTCTTCTGAAAGGATGTTTCTATAGTGCATGACATTTTTAAGGCTTGGGAAATCATATTGACAATTCTTTGGAAGCAAAATTTCCCTACACATTGGTCTTTTCAACTATAATGCATTAGCATGGTCTTAAATAATACACTTCTACTAGGGCCATACTCTATGGGGAATGAATCAAAATTTATAATATTTTGGTTGGATTTAAAAATTTATTTTCATTCACCGAGGCTATGAAAAAATGGAATCCATAAACATATGAAATCGTGGAGCATCAATTAGCAAAACAAATGGACTTTTATAATCAAACTTTGTAAACAAAGTATATCTAAGTGTTCAGCCCGCACTCTGTGACTAGTAGTATATGATAGCATCCCTATAACAATTTGGCATTTGATTAACAATTTTAGCATATTTTCATTTTTGATTTCTTATGGACAATCAATCCTTTAGGGCTCCATCATATGACAATATGCTATAAATTATTCAACAATAACCATAAATACTTAGATATTTTTCCATTTATTTATGACATTACCTAGGAACTTATTACTGTGTCTTTGCCTTACCTCTCCAGCTCCAAGAAATAGGAACTTATAATTGGACAATTTCCTACCAGCCAATTTTAATAATGCAACAAGTCGTGAAAGTATCACTACAGTTGTGCCCTATAAAATGCCAAACACATCATTGCCTAAACTATAACATAGTTTAATCAAGTCACAAAATGAAAAACTAACCTACCATGATATGTTATATCTATATGTAAGATTGGTATCAAATCTTGATACTACCAAAACATTTACGTATTGGAAAGTCAATATTCTAGAGGTGCAGGGATACATACACTATTTGAAAAATAACTTGATTAATTATTCTACTTGCCTCTATAGCTCTTGTATAGTATGGTTCATCTGAGTGATTCCTCCTCGTCCTCTAACCATCTCTTACATGTCCAAGATTTGAATTTTTTTGATACTAAATAATGAACTCAAATACTATCAATACAATAAAATCACCAATAGACAAAGCTTCTGAATAATAACATGTATTGATTCATATTGAATGATTCAAATAATTACAAACCATATATAAATCAGCCTCAACTTTGAATTGGAGTTGATATAAAAAATTCAGATCTCTAAAAATAAATAAAACTCGACTTTCTATTTTTAGTAACTAATTTTTTTAGTAAGTTTTGC
Organism: Torreya grandis; assembly: GCA_037957365.1. Lineage (NCBI taxonomy): Eukaryota > Viridiplantae > Streptophyta > Pinopsida > Cupressales > Taxaceae > Torreya > Torreya grandis. The sequence goes on along the minus strand of JARHVA010007310.1, from coordinate 9,763 downwards.
ATACAAGCGCGTGCAACTCTAAAAATATCCGAAAATAAACTAAACACTAAAATTAACCTATTGGACGAATTTCAACTGAAGTTCAAGTCCAGTTACAAAAATAGATAATTTTTAAATTTATAAAAAATCTAAAAATAAAATTAAACAACAATTTCAGACCTTCAAATGGTCACGCATGGTCTCTAAAAATATCACAAAAATGTCTCATAATTAGAAGGATAAGTTATCATTCTATTAAAAATTTTGAGACGGTCATTTTGACATGATGGACTCAAATGAAGCTACGAATCAAAGTTATGACCTCCAGAAGTTTGATCTTTTTTTCTATATCAAAATGTTACTATGTGTATTTTTCTTCACTCAATGATATTTCTCAGTTATTTAAATAGAAATATTTTCCTATCTTCTTATTATCTCGTATAAATGTGGAGCATGGAGAATTTTCGATATTTAACATATTATTATTGTTGATATTCTAAATGAAGGAAAAGAATCTTCACCTTATTACAGAGAGAGAGAAAAAATAAATAATAAATAAATAAAATGAGCGATGGTGGTAGTACATCAATTTTTGTAGTAATTTATTTTTTTGGTAATTTTTTGTTATTTTGAGAATATAAATAATGACTTTTAGTAGAAAATATTTTTTTCATTTTAATGATAATAAGAATCTTATTATTATTTTTATCATTATTTTTTATATTATAAATGTGGAGCATGGAGAATTATCAATATTTAACATATTATTATTGTTGATATTCTAAATGAAGGAAAACATCCTTAACCTTATTACAGAGAGAGAGAGAGAGAGAGAGAGAGAGAGAGGAGCAATGGTGGTAGTACATCAATTTTTTTAGTAATTTATTTCTTTGGTAATTGTTTTTGATTTTGAGGATATAAATAATGATTTTTAGTAGAAAATATTTTTTTCATTTTAATGATAATAAAAATTATTATTATTATTATTATTATTATTATTATTATTATTATTATTATTATTATTATTATTATTATTATTATTATACTTTTTGATATTATAAATGTGGAGCATGGAGAATTATTGATATTTAACATATTATTATTGTTGATATTCTAAATGAAGGAAAACAACCTTCACCTTATTACAAAGAGAGAGAGAGAAAAAATAAAAAATAAATAAATAAATAAAATGAGGCGATGGTGGTAGTACATCAATTTTTGTGGTAATTTATTTCTTTGGTAAATTTTTTTGATTTTAAAGATATAAATAATGACTTTTAGTAGAAACTACTTATTTCATTTTAATGATAATAAGAATGCTTATTATTATTTTTATCATTATTTTTGATATTATAAATAAAGGAAAATCACTGTCACCTAATTACAATGGGATAATAAAAAATTAAGCGATAATGGTTATACATCATTTTTTATAATAATGTTTATATTTAATAATTTATTTTAATATATGACATAAATAATAAAATTTTCAATAAAATACTTTTTTTTTTAATTTTAAAAATGATTTTTTATATGTTATAAATAAGGGAAAATGATTCAGATAGAAAAACACTTGAAAGGCTCAAAAAACAAGAGAAAGGTAACAAATATAAATCACAATAGCGAAAATACCAGTGAGAAGAGAGGTTAAGAACATTATGGTATCCGTTATGACGAGCGATAAAGGGAGTGGAGGGGGAAATTTGAATCTGGTTTCAGGTGAAGCTGGAGATTGTGGTGAGGACGATGAGGATCTGGAGGAAGGGGATGAAAATGGGAATGAGGAGGACAAAGATGATGAAGAACACGATGGATTTTAATCCATCAGTCTGGTCTTTCCTGCGCTCTGTTTGGTTCAAGACCAGATCTAGGCCTGTGGGTGCGTCGATGGGGAATCCTGTCAAGGGTTTTGACAACCCTGGGTTTGAAGCTCTGGTGTCGCTTTGGTGCGTTGAAGAAGCAAAAATATTTGATTCTTTTGTTCTCACACTCTCCCTCTGCCATTTGGATGCCGCTGATTGGAATCTTCCTCTGCTTATGCGAATCTACTGTAAGATGAGGCAGCGATCTGGATTGAATGGGTTTGCGGATGGTCTTGCTACATGGGCTAAGATGGCGAATAGAAGGGCTGTGGGAACTCTGTATCCTTGGCCGTAGTCTTGCTTGACACTGCTGACTGACGCGACTGATTCTCTAGCGTATGAGCCCAAAGCTAAGTTCTTGGGTTGTGTTGATCTTCATGGTGCTTTGAGAAGAAAGGGACTGCGGCCTCTCTCTTAGAGCCCTGTTCTGTGGGGCTTCATAAGGCAAATATCTGCAGCGTGGTTTTACTTGGTGGACCGGAGCTACTGGCTTCTCCACAACAGATCCCAACTTGCAGCCTTGGATGGATGGTCTTTCTACGTCTCACGCTCTAACCTAGTTTATACAGAGCCTTTTACTGGTGAGTTTTATCTTGAGATGTAAGCATTAGCCCTCTACGGCTTGGCTCCGCCCAGCTATATTATGGTTGGTCAATGCTTTTTGTGAGTTTCCTAGGAGGAGACACTCGGTCAAAAATGTTTTCAAAGATTTGTTGGATAGTAGTGGTTTTTGCCCTGTTGTAATGGGCAAAAGATGTGTTCTAAGTTCCAACCCTTTTCCCTACCTAGGAAGCGAAGAGTTTTTCTTTACTCGGCCCCTGAAATCCCTTGATTTGGCTTCCAGCGGTGAGGGTTTTGTTTTCTTGGAAACCTAGGCCTTCCTCTGTGCCTAGACTGGGTTAGGACCCAGGGAACTCCGGTATATTTGGATTGGAGAAGTTTCTTTAGAACTTGGTGGTTAGTAGGATTCTATTGTTTTGCTTTTCGCTGTGCTATGTTCGAATCGGATCCAGTTAGGGACCTAGAAAGGTTTTTTTATCTTTTAGTTCTTTTTAGAGGCTTGGACCTCCAGTTGTGTTTAGGCTAGTTCCCGATCTAGTGAAATCAATCTACTGATCCTCTGCGACCTTGGTGGTCTCTTAGAAACCTGGGCCTCTTACTCCATTAGCCCAGGTTGGTTTTAGGTCCAGCGAAAACTAGGTTTAGTTATATTTCTAGTATGTTGGATTCCCCCACGGTACCAGAAAAGTTATTTCTGAGACTTGGACTTCGTACTCCTTCATTCCAAAATGGTTGTCGGCTCATCTAAAACCAATGGACGCTTTGTTTATGTTGGGTCCCACTGGGGACTCAACACGGTTTCTTTCCTTGCATTTGACTCTGGAGCCCTGGACCTCTATTTGCTCCCCCTCTAGTCCAGGGTGGTTGTCAGAGCATCTCAAAACTTGTAAGTGGAGTCCTAAACCTCCATTTTGTCTAAGATGGTTATTGATCCAGTTAAAATCGAAACTTATATGGTATCCCAAGACTTGGGTCTCACAATTGCTCAGACTGGGTTTTAATCTATCCAAAAATGGCCGAACACTGCACTAGTGAAATACAAATTTAGTTGTTCCTCCACTGATTTCCGATCCAATTAAAATCAATAATTACTTCTTTCGAATGGGTTCTCATTGTACTCCTAGTCAACTGTTTCTGACTAAGAGGAAACTTGGTCCCTCTGAGATATCTTTTGTTGGGATCCTTTTTGTAATCATAATCAACGCTTTCCAACAAAGAGGAGACCCAAACCTTCTAATATATGTGACGCTGATACCCACACCAATTATTAAAAATGAGTTTACCCTAATCTAAACAACCAAAATATAAATTTATCAAATACAAATCCTTTGCTACCAACCAAAAATAAAGAGAAATCATTTCAAATACAAATGTTTTTAAGGTCGGTAATTGTAGTCACAAGCGAGAGGTCGTTGGTGAGACTTTGAATTTCCTTCAACCCTTCAGAAAGAAATAGTTTTGAGATTTCCAAATTGAAGATACCGATTCCCATCTTCTCAGTGTTTATAATCTCTAATGCATTTCCCAACGAAAAAGGCCCAGGGATTTTCAGAAAGGATCACGTCAGAAGTAGGGAAATCTCTATAGGAGTAGCAAAAATGCCCTAAAATAGGGACATTTGATATATCAATTTTCTATACCTGACCCATGATTGACATATCAATTTTCTATGCCTGACCCATTTTCTATGCCTGACGCATGATTGACATATCAATTTTCTATGCCTGACCCATGATTGACATATCAATTTTCCTGAGTTGACAACGCACGACTTCAAATTGTTGGTCAATTTCATTACAACATTTACCAATATAATTAACAACGGAAATTAAGATGAATTTTGATGTTTTTTAAATCTTTTTCAATGCACAACCGCTTGCCCGTGGACCGTTGGAGTTTGATTCTGTCGGATCTTACCCATGCCTCTCTTATTGACCTGCTTTCACTTTCCTTTATGCTTAGCCATGATTCCATTCAAAACCAGAGACAAAACTCAGATGGAAACCATAGGACGTAGAGGAAAGCAAACAAATTGAATGACGGAGTAAATCAATTCTTCATCCTTGAATAAAGAGCTTCGAGTAGGAGGGAAATACATATAGATTACAATCTCTGCCAAACAAAGAATCCCTAAATGCCCATTCGAAACTCGAATAATTGAGCAAAAGAAATTTTCATTGAAAACTCAAATTTACATAGGTTGAATCTGATTCCGATAATGGTGGGTAACAAACATTTTATTAAGCATGACCAGTAAAATAACTACTGGAAGCTCTAACTTCTTTGACCACTTATGGGAAACGAACTTGAACAACTGACTACATGTTTACCTAAATTACATAAAGTAAACTAATTCGATTGGGTGTTTTTTATAAAGATGTATGATTCTTATTATAAAGTTGATTTATTTATTATATTAACCTAAGTTAATTTATTTATTCAAATCTTAACTAACTTTTCACTAATTCAAAGTCAGTTATTTAGACACATATTAAGTTGCTTCTTAAAAAATTTAAAATTTATATTATCAAGGAGTTTTGTGAAAATATCAATTATTTAATTTTCAATAATAACATTTGCAGATAATGATACTTAACATTTATGTGTTTAGTTTTTTCATGAAATACTAAATATTTAGATATCTTGATTTCACCCTCATTATCAATGCACAATGGTGTAGAAGAAATCTAAAAGATTCAAAGATCTTCAAAGATGCAATGTAGATAGACAATTTCTCTATAAGCATCCCATGTTGCATTATATTTTTAATCTGCTAATGAATTTGCCATGTTGTCCTTCTTTTTATAGCAACACACAATGGTAGTTGAACACATATGCATAATGTAACTTGTTGTGGACATTATATCATCCACACATCTGCGAAATTCAACATCACAACACCAAACAAGTTTTAAGTTATTTTTCTTGTAGTATTCAATGCCATGTGTTTTTGTCCCCTAAGGGTAATGAAGTACTCTTATTGTTGTGTGCCAATGAATCTACCTAGGCTCATGCATAAACCTTGAAAACATTCTTATCACAAAACAGATATTGGGCCTAGTGGTCATCAAGTATATTACTGACTAATTTATTGCATTTTGTGCCATTAAAAAATGAACCACCATTATCCTTAGAAAGCTTTAAGTTATTTTTCATTAGTGTGAAGGGAAGGTTTGCAATCATTCATACTGGACATTTTTAATAACTCATATATGTACATAGTTTGTGCAATAACATTGCTTTTATTTTTCTAAGTTATTTTTATTCTTAAGTAAAAGTGAATATTTCCAACATTTGACATCTGAAACCCATATTTTAGATCCTTCTTTAGTGGTCCCTGTTATGATTTTCATTATTTCATGTTAGGAACAAGTCATCGACATAGAGAATGAGAATGACCAACTTATTTCCCTCCACTCAAGGATACATAGTACTATCTAATTAACCAAACAAAATTCTACTTTTCTACAAGTACGAATTGATCTTTCGATACCAAACCCATGGTGCATATTTGATCCCATATAGTGCTTTGATCAATTTTCACACTTTATTTTTAGAAACAACCTATTCAAAACCTTGTGGATGGTTCATATAAATTTATTTATGTAAATAACCATTTAAAAGGGCATGCTTGGCATCCATTTGATGTCGTGCCACCCATTATTTTCTGCTAAGGAAAGGACCATTCAGATAGTGTACTATTTGGCTATGGGTTCAAATGTTTCTTCATAATCAATACCTTTTTGTTGCACATAACCTTTCGCAACAAGTCATGCCTCATGTTTGCCAATGGATCCATTAGAATTATATTTTATCTTGTAAAACCATTTACATCTGATGGTTGAATGTTTTGACAATGATCAATGAAAACCAAAGTGTGATTACTCATAATACTATCATATTCAACTTACCTTTCATTGTGTTAACGCTATTTAGTAGGGGATTCCTAAAAAGTGCATGGATTAGTGGAAGAAGTAGCTTGAATATAATAATTTACCCATTTGTGATAACTCCTTGGACCTATTTTACTAGCTTCAGCTACTTTCATGTCTCAAAAAGTAATTTTACCCCACTTAATATATTGTTGCATTTCTCAAGATAAAGAATACCAAAAGTCTCAATACATGTGGATGTGAAGAAGTAGTAGCAACATTAAGGCTTAGAGAATTTTCATAATTTTATAAGTTATCATTTTTCAAATTTGAATAATTAACCACTTATGAACTAAAATAAATGGAAGAGATATTTAGGTAATTCATATTAACCTCATACCACAATAGATGAATGTTAGAGTTAGGTCTCAATCCCTCACCCTATTGATGCTTTTGTGTCTTCTTCTCAATTATAGCACATTTACAAGTAGTATATCCAATGTTCATAGTATTAACTTCATGAAAAATTACATATTTGATCACTATGAATTTACTCATATCCTATATAAGTAAATGATACCCCTTTTTACGTTCAAAATAACCCAAAAAAATATATTTTATAAGTCATGACTAAAACTTAGTTATGTGTTCAACATGAACTAAAGCATTAAAAGTAAAACCAAATACTCTCAAGAGTTTAAACATAGGCTTGAATTGAAAGAGAAACAATGGGGGATTTACTTCAAAAATATATTGTAGTACTAATGGCTTTAAACAAAAAAAATGTCATCAAGGTGTTCATGATACAACATTACCCAAGTTGTACCTTGCAAAGTTATGTTCATATTTTTAGAAAACCCATTTTGTTGTGGAGTATAAGAATTAGTATATTATGATTTGATTCTATTTTCTTTGAATTAATATTCAAACTCATTTTAAGTGTATTCGCCTCCATTATCTAAAAAGAGTGTAGACTATTTGATATTTGTTTCTGTTTCAATTAATTTTAAACATTCAATCAACTTAGTGAAAAAATATAATTTATTATTCATAAAAAAATCCCTATTCATCTTAGATAAATCATCCATAAATAAGACAAAATATTTACATCCTCCAATTGATGACTTATTCACATAACATCCATCACTATGAACTAACTGTAAACACTTTCTAGCTCTCCAAAAATAAAACTTAGGATATTTTTCTATATTTTGTTTGCCTAAAACACATGATTCACAAAGAATGTCATCTCATCAAAAATTAGGTAAAAGATAAACCATGTTAAGTCTCTATAAGTCCATGTTTCATAAAAATTGGGATAAATAGAAACTAAATCCTAAGTATGACAATCTGTATAATATATAGGATAGGCAATACATTATAAAAATTGATTTGGAACTTATTAAATATGGAAAGATGCTAAAATGGGAAATTGCAAAAGAATAATGAATCAGTTGGAAAATCAAGAATGTAGGAATGTAATAGCAATGGAGAATCTCAGTGTAGGGATACGAGAGTTTGATTTGAAAAAGGAATAGGGATTCACATCCAACTATGACAAGGAAACTCTATTTGGATTTGGCCAACCTATGCTAGTGTTTTTAGTGTATGTCAGTATCGAATAGGGATTTAACTTTCTTTTAAAAAACTAGACACACAAGACTTCACCTATTAATTCTGTGTGTGATCAAATCTATGTGATTTGATGTAGGAGTCATCATGCTCCTTCATGTTCACTTCGAACCCTAGCTAAATAGGTCATGAGGAAAAAAATGAATAAATGGAAAAAGGGTTTAGTAGTTGAATTTTTTCTTGACCTCAACACCCCTTATGTTGAACGTTGCCTACATACAAATACTCTGAAGAGGGATCAAATTCCATGTATTTCTCCCATGTTATAGTGGTGTGTTTCAAATATTTTTATAATGTTAGATGTTGGTGCAGTCTTGGTGTGATTAAGTGCTTCAATAACGACCGGTGTCTTTAAAGGTGTATATTGTTGGATCGGTTGATCCATAATAAATAGTTTAGGCTAGTAAGTTTAATAAATGTATTGGGGCATGCATCACTTTACGGGACACCCCCATTAATTTATTAGTGAGCTATTTTAATTGATATTATATTATGTATCAAGTGGTGGAACCCATTGGGTAGTTATCCTTGGTGAACTTCCCAAAATACTTTATAAGCTTTCTCTGTAAAAAAATAATCTAGGTTCTTTTATTGAAAATTATTTTGAATATATTCCTCCAATACAATGTTCTGACATTCATACCAAAGCAAGGTTATAGAGGAACCCAGAAACATGCAAATTTGATAATTCACAACAAGAGGTATCAAGGTCATTTATTTTTGGTTTTTGATATTTTATAATTGAATCAAAAGAATAATAATTCTTTTTTTTTAGTACGGACCTAGAAATAAATTATAAACCCAAAAATCATTTTGATTTATTTTTGTATGACACGTGAATAATTTGTATGTCCCACAACATTCTAAACCCTAGTTTGTATGGTCTCATCTCAATAATATTCACCTTGAATCAATATATAATCCATTTATATGAAAATGTATGACCAAATTAATATTTTTAACATCATTCATTTCCTAGAAGTGAGTATTACAACCTCCATTGGATATGAATCATATTTTTAGAGCATGTATAGTAATTTTGATCAATAGCATTACTTTTGAATGAATTTTTTGATAAAATAACCCAGTTTATGGCATTGTATGACCCAAATATCAATCTAGTTGATTTTTATGACATGAATATGATCCATGGCTGATTTGTATGACATCACATTCATTATACAATGTTAAATATTGATTTGTATATATTTTAAAAGATTTTATAACTTATAGCTACAAATAAACTAGATGTCTACATAATTTTCCTCAGTTTCATTACTCTACACATTCTCTGAGCACATTTATGACATTTGAAAGGATCTTGTAGTATGCCAAGTAGAAATATGGCACAAAATATAAGTGTTTTGTATTAAAATTATTTTCTCAAACATTATTACATGGGTCCACGAAATAAATAAAGGTGCAATTTATTTTTACATGTAAGTGAAAACATCAGGTGAATTGATCTCTCTCTCTCTCTCTCTCTCTCTCTCTCTCTCTCTCTCTCTCTCTCTCTCTCTCTCTCTCTCTCTCTCTCTCTCTCTCTCTCTCTCTCTCTCTCTCTCTCTCTCTCTCTCTCTCTCTCTCTCACACACACACACACACACACACACACACACACACACACACACACACACACACACACACACACACACACACACACACACACACAAAATTGTGAAAATCATAAAAATCAAGTTTATTTATAATATTATCCATTTATATTCTAAAATCAAGTGCTATTAAATAAAGTTTTTTTAGCTACATTCAAAGGGAGAGGTCTTAAGATCAAAACCTAATGAGGTTATTATTTGGTCAACTTTATGTTTGACCCAAATTAGTTAAAGTATATTTTTA